>JARHVA010000414.1:2215000-2815000 GCA_037957365.1 Torreya grandis
ACCTAACATGACCAAATAAAATTTTGGAAGCTTGACTTCAACCTAAGGAGCAACAATAATAATGGTTAGTTGAGGACACACTAAATATCAAATATATATCCTAATGCACCAAGGTATTTTAGGACATGGAAGAACTAGAGAAACAAATAAGCACCCATCACCAAGAACTTAATGCTAGTTTTTCATCACTTTGAGGGCAAGTTTTGGTGGAAGTCAAGTCATTCAAGGATGCACACAAGGATTTAACTTATAAGATGGAAATTTTGATGACTCAAGAAGTTTATTTCCTATAATATCATAAGTAAATGAGAGATTTCGTGGTGAAGTTGAAGTGATTACTTTCAATCTTTAAACTACACTCAACCAATAGGAGGACATAAAATGCCAAGTGTAGCAAGTAGGACATGAAATTTTGTTATCTAAGAATCTTAAACATAGTTAGGATGTACTATTAGTTTAGTGAGGGTTGATATTGGACCCCAAATTTTCTATTTATATATTTTAAGGGCTTTTATGTCATAGTGCATAAGATTAAGGGCGTGAGAATGGCGTAGAGGACCTTTACATGGAAGAGTGAATTATGGGAGACAAGGATATAGAAAATAAGGAGAAATAAAATAAGATTGAACTAGGATAAAAGTGAAAGACCTAGACAAGGGCACATGAAGTAGAGATGGTTATGAAATATCTTGTGGATGCATTAGAGGAGACTAGTCAAGCATTAATATATCACAAATTAGTGATATAATATGAGCATGGGCATGGATATCTAATATGGAGAGAATTATAGGATTAGTTAGGCTTGAGTCAAAAGGATTATATTGTAATGGCTCACCATGACTTCTTTTTTTTAAATATTCATTGGCTTGTCATCACTATCATATTAATGATGTAACCTAAGCAGAGCGATAGGGTCATGTATAAATACCCCTTAGTCTTGTTTAAAAGGAGATAGAGAGAGAATACTAGAGAGGAAATGTTGTTGAATTATATTTATAATCTTTCATTATTCATTAGTAAGTTATAGTGTACTTGAGCGTACTTGAGAGAGAGCTCTTGAGGAATAGAGATCTAGTGAGAGATCTTGTGTGCATCTGAGAGAGGTGTGGAAGAACGAAGTTTCTTCATTGTATTCCTATTGTAAAGAGTTTCAATACAAGTTTTCAGGGTGTTTTCTTGTATATCTTGTTTTGTGCTATTTATCATTTCAGTTACTTATCTATCTGATTTATTTCCGCGTTTATTGCTTTCACAAGTGTAATCTATTGTTGGTTTGATCCCCCAACAAGTGGTATCAGAGCCTTGGTTACAGGTTACAGGTTACAGATTACAGGTTGCTCACAGGGGTTTCTACAGGGATTTCTATTTGAGTGGGAGAAGCAATGGCAGAAGAAAGTAAGTTGAGAATGGAAAAGTTTAATGGCAAGAACTACCAACATTGGAGAATGCAGATAGAGGACTATCTGTATCAGAAGGATCTCTATTTACCGTTAGGTGGGATAGCAAAGAAGCCCAAGGACATGGAGGATGAAGAATGGGAAGTTCTTGACAGAAAGGCTCTTGGGTCTATAAGACTGAGTCTGGCCTCCACTGTGATATCTAATTTATCACAGGCAAAAACAATGGTAGAGTTGATGACTATGTTAGCAAATATGTATGAAAAACCCTCAACTTCAAATAAGGTATATCTTATGAAGCAGTTGTTTAATTTGCATATGAATGAAGGTGGATCTATTTCTACTCATCTGAATGATTTCAATGGAATTGTTAATCAGTTAAGTTCTGTCAATATTGTATTTGAAGATGAAATAAAAGCTCTTTTGATATTATGTTCTTTGCCTGAAAGCTGGCATGGCTTAGTAATGGCAGTTTCTAATACTGCATCTGCATCAAATATTTTGAAAGTAGAGGATGTTGTTAGTGTTATCTTGAATGAGGAAATACGCAGGAAAAGCACAGAAGAGACATCTGGGAATGCTTCAAATTTTGAGAGCAGGGGAAGGCAAAAAGAAAAGAGCAAGAGGAGATCAAGATCTAAGTCTAAGGTGAGAGGAAGATCCAAATCCAGGAATGGCAGGAAGCCACAATGCTGGAATTGTGGAAAGATGGGGCACATAAGCAGAGATTGTTGGTCAAAGCCTAAGGAGGACAACCAGCACGAAGGAAAGGAAGAAGCCAAGGTTGTAGGTATTGCACAAGATGCTTTAATTTTCTCTTTGCATAATAACATAGAATCTTGGGTATTAGATTCTGGTGCATCTTTCCATGCTACCCCTAACAGAGAATATTTCAGTGACTATATCCATGGAGATTTTGGAATAGTGTACTTAGGGGATGATGAGCCTTGTAAGATTACTGGCAAAGGTAAAGTGCAGCTGAAGATGCAGAATGGCAACACATGGGTGTTGAGAGATGTGATGCATGTTCCTAGTTTGAAGAGAAATTTGATTTCTGCAGGTAAGCTAGGTGATGAGGGTTGTACAGTAACTCTCACAGCAGATTCTTGGAAGGTGACCAAGGGTGCACTAGTTATGGCCAGAGGTAAGAGAGAAGGTACTCTCTATTTGTGTAATTGTGTTACTAACAAATCTCCTTTAGTTTTATCTACTTCAGGTGTGGATTGTAAATTGTGGCACTCAAGGCTTGGCCACATGAGTGAGAAGGGGATGTCAATCCTTAAGTCTAAAGGTATGCTTTCAGATTTGAAAAGTATGGATCTAGAATTTTGTGAGCATTGTGTATTTGGAAAACAGAAAAGGGTTAGTTTTCTCAAGACTGGGTCTACTAAGAAAAGGCAGAAGTTGCAGCTTGTTCACACAGACGTGTGGGGACCGGCTCAGGTAGCCTCTATTGGCAAATCACGGTACTATGTTACATTCATAGATGATGCCACAAGAAAGGTATGGATCTACTGTATTAAAAAGAAATCTGATGTTTTTGAGACTTTTAAGTTTTGGAAGGCTATGGTTGAGAATGAAATAGGCAGAAAATTAAAGTGCCTGAGTCTGATAATGGCGGTGAGTTCTGCAGTCTTAAGTTCAAATTATATTGTTATACACATGGAATCCATAGGCAAAGGACGGTTCCAAGGACACCTCAGCAGAATGGTATTGCTGAAAGGATGAATAAAACTATCATGGAGCATGCAAGATGTATGAGATTGCATGTAGGTTTGCCCTTAGAGTTTTGGGCAGAAGCAGTTGACACCGCAGTGTACCTGATTAACAGAGGACCCTCTACAACTCTGGATGGTGGAATTCTAGAAGAGGCATGGACAGGTAAAAAGGTAGATCTCTCATATCTCAAAGTTTTTGGTAGTGAAGCCTTTGTGCACATAGATAAGGAAAATAGAAAGAAGCTTGATCCTAAGTCTATGAGGTGCACGTTTATTGGCTATGGCTCAGATGATTTTGGTTTCAGATTTTGGAATCTAGGAACTAACAAGGTAATCAGGAGTCGTGATGTTGTTTTCAATGAAAGAGTGATGTACAGTGATCAGATAAGGAAGCTAGATCAATTTGGGCAGAGCAATGGTGAATTGGACGAAGTTATGGTCCAAAATGAGCTCACGGGAAAAAGAAATAATCACTTGAAGGAAAACACAGAGACTGACGTCAGCAAGTTAGGAACCGGTGTCGGCAGTACAGAAGCCGATGTCGGTCATACAGAGACTGACGTCGGCAGACCAGGCACCGAGGTCGGTCAGGTAGAACCAACGTCGGCCAATAACAGGTCTACAGGTGGCCGAGGTCGGTCACTGTCAAAAAATTTGGGTGGACAAATTGTTGAGAACGAGTCCAAGACACCCATCAGGAGGTCTGAAAGGGTAAGTAAGCCTCCAATTAGATATTCTCCTTCCTTATATTATTTATTGCTAACCGATGGTGGAGAACTAGAGAGTTTTGAAGAAGCATTATAGGTGGAGTCCAGAAGTAAGTGGGAGTGTGGCATGGTTGAGGAGATGGAGTCCTTAAGAGAGAACCAAACATGGGATTTGGTTGAATTGCCAGCTGGTAAGAGAACACTGAAGAACAGATGGACCTATAGGTTAAAGGAAAGTGAGGATGGATAGATACGATATAAGGCTAGATTAGTAGTGAAAGGATTTGCACAAAAGCCAGGTATTGACTTTGGTGAAATTTTTTCCCCTGTTGTTAAAATGACTTTTATAAGGGTTGTATTGTCTTTGGTTGCTTTTGAGGATTTGCATCTCGAGCAGCTAGATGTTAAGACAGCGCTTCTTCATGGAGATTTGGATGAGGAAATTTATATGGAACAGCCAAAAGAATTTGAGGTCAAGGGTAAGGAGAAGTTCGTGTGCAGGTTGAAGAAAAGCTTGTATGGCCTCAAGCAAGCTCCAAGGCAATGGTACTTAAAATTTGATAGGTTTATGACTGAGCATGGCTACAGTAGGTGTCAATCAGACCATTGTGTGTATTTCAAGAGATTTGATAATGGTAGATATATTATTCTATTGTTGTATGTAGATGACATGCTGGTTGCAGGGTCTTACATGCAGGATATCTCTGAGCTTAAGGAGAAGTTAGCTCAAACATTTGCTATGAAGGATTTGGGAGCAGCAAAGAAGATCCTTGGCATGAGCATTAGGAGAGACAGGAAAAATCATAGGTTGATATTGTCTCAAGAAGATTATGTGAACAAGGTGTTGGAGAGGTTTAATATGCAGGATGCAAAATCGGTAAGTACACCTATGGCTGGACATTTTAAGTTGTGTAAAGAACAATGTCCTAATTCACATGAAGAGGTAGAGTACATGAGTAAGGTTCCATATTCTTCCGCAGTAGGGAGTTTGATGTATGCAATGGTGTGTACTAGACCTGATATTGCCCAAGTAGTGGGAGTAGTAAGTAAGTATATGGCCAATCCAGGTAAGGAACATTGGAAGGCAGTTCAATGGATCCTTAGATATCTGAGAGGAACCAGCAGCAAGCATTTGTGCTATGGAGGTTCAGATACTTCTCTACATGGTTATGTAGATTCAGATATGGCAGGGGATTTGGATGGCAGGAGGAGCACCACAGGTTATGTTTTTGCTGTAGGTGGAATGGCGGTTAGCTGGATATCTAAGTTGCAGAAGGTTGTTGCCTTGTCAACTACAGAAGCAGAGTATATTATAGCCACAGAAGCTAGCAAGGAGATGATATGGATGACACGGTTCATGGAAGAGCTTGGAAGGGAGCATGGGAGTTGCAGATTGTATAGTGACAGTCAGAGTGCAATCCATTTGGCCAAGAATTCAGCCTTTCATTCAAGAACCAAGCACATACAGCTAAGGTACCACTTCATACGGCAGGTATTGGAAGATGGTGAGTTGAAGCTGGAAAAGATCCATACAGACAAGAATCCTGCTGATATGCTAACAAAGCCTGTTACGAAGGAGAAGTTGAATCTTCATTCAACTTCTATTGGTCTTCATGATTGAGTTGAAGATGGAGGAGCTAGAAGATGTTGCTGTACAGGTTGGTGCAGCTGGTTTATCTCCAAGTGGGAGATTGTTAGGGTGTGGAGCTAAAAGCTTCACCAAGGAGCATACTAAAATAGGTTCAGGTCTACACAGACGTCGGCGTTGTTCAGGAGCGACCGACGTCGGTCAATAGCAGTTGCAGAGGCACTGACGTCGACAGTAGGGTCGGTCGACAACGGTCACAGGTGAATAGGCAGGAACCAACGTCGGTTACCTGCGTGTCCAGAAAGCTATTTTCGTGGACAGCAGCGAGTGTTTGCATGATAAGTTTGAGTCGTGGACTCAAGCTTGCATCTCTATTATTAGCAATATTATTTTTAGAGCCCTTGTTGAAGAGGCTTAACTGTTTGTTGTAAGAGCATGCTCAAGTTTCCTATTTCTATATGTAGGAAAGATCTTCTTAGCTTAGTGTAATGTAAAAGAGTGTAGAACTGTAAGAGTAGAACATTGTGAATGTTTGAAGGACAGTACAGAGTTGCATCAATCCAGGTTGTTGGATTTGAGTGTACTTGAGAGAGAGCTCTTGAGGAATAGAGATCTAGTGAGAGATCTTGTGTGCATCTGAGAGAGGTGTGGAAGAACGAAGTTTCTTCATTGTATTCCTATTGTAAAGAGTTTCAATACAAGTTTTCAGGGTGTTTTCTTGTATATCTTGTTCTGTGCTATTTATCATTTCAGTTACTTATCTATCTGATTTATTTCCGCGTTTATTGCTTTCACAAGTGTAATCTATTGTTGATTTGATCCCCCAATAGTACAAGTGATTGTAATTTTCAAATGAAATTAATGGAATCACTATTTTTATTTACAAATTCTAAAATGTGTACCAATCTATTGCTATGGTGATAATTATAAGTATGTGGAATGTATGGAGTGAATACCATGGTTAACCATAATATGATTTTTATAGTAATGAAAACTAAATATAACTAACCCAAGTGCCTAAGTGTAGATAGAGAGTTAATTTTTATCCACCACCATGTGGTAGAATCGATGAGAACCAGTCTTGACTGCATGCTTCAGGTATGTGTATGATGTTGTTACTCATATAATAGGTTGGTGCACTAGCTCATTGGCTTCCTCATTTCCTTTAGGCACATGAATAGTATTTATTTAATCAATAATAAGGATAAGTACCAACAATAGGTGTTTGTTTGGTCTTTACTAGATGAATAATGAGTAGGTTTAGATTTTAGTTATACCACACCTTTTGAAAATATCTCACGGTAGGGTTCAATAAGACAAATTGGCCAACCCATAAGATTTGAAATATTTTTAAATTATATGAATTTTGAGTACTAGACACTTGTAAAAGTCTAGACACTTGCATCAATTAAAGTGTTCATTGTGGGATGTAAGTGTTCAACATGATAGGAAGTTGTTGAGGATCTAAAACTAATAGTAAAGGATATATATCAAGTTTTCAGCATTTTGTATAGTGCAAGATATTTGGTTCATCAAAAATTATTGGGTTTGACCTTAAGATAAATAGATAGGCAAAGTGAGATGGTGAATGAGATATTTTTGGTGTAAGGAGGTATATAATTGAAGGGTAGAGCCCTACTAGGTATTTTCCAAGTATACAAGACTACGATGCTATATGAATCACAATTTAGCATCTACAATAGTGGCATGTTATGGTAGCATTTCATTTTAAATCTCATGGTGGGAACTCTCAAGTAGTCATCATTTTCTTTGCCTCCACTAATGTGTCTAAAAATTCATACAAATTCTGAAATTGTATCTCCATATATGTCATATATGTAAACAAATATATTACTAGTACCCTGTATGTATATCTATAAGTCTATAAAAAGAAGGTGATAGTAAAACTTTAATGCATATTTCCTAATTACCTATCTAAAGAGTATACTTTATGACATTATCTATGTCTTCCCTACCTTCAAAGATAGGTTATGTGTCCCAACTCAAGTTGGATCAGGCCCTTAACCATCTCTCACATAGAACTAAGACATGCTCACAATCATCCTCAAATGAACCTTCTATTACATCATAGTAGATCTGCCTCTGCCATATGGGAATCAAGATTAGATCCACCTACTCCTCCACTCTCTCCTACCACTACCATTGATATCATCCCCCATCATGTGGGGCATGATGAAGTCTTAAAAGGGTATGTTGGATGGCATTCCCTATCCTCCTACACCCTATATCTCCCATGAATATCTCATGGTAGGGTTCAATAAGACAAATTGGCCAACCCACAGGATTTGAAATATTTTTAAATTAGATGAATTTTGAGTACTACACACTTGATAAGAGTCTACACACTTGTGTTGATGAAAGTATCCCTTATGGGATGTAAGTGTTTGACATGATAAGAAGTTATTAAGGATCTAAAACTATTAGTGAAGGATATGTTGGGGGATCAACCAAAAATAGATTACAATTGTGAAAGCAATAAGTGCAGAATTAAATCAGATAGACAAGTAATTAGAATGAGATAATAGCAAGAACAAGAGATACAAGAAACCACCCTAAAAACTTGTATTAACAAACTCTTTACAAAAGGAATACAATTGAAGAAACTTCTTTCTTCCACACCTCTCCTAGATGTATAGATCTCTCACTAGATCTTTATTCCTCAAGAGCTCTCTCTCTCAAGAACAATCAACTCCAACAAGCCTGGATTGATTCAATTCTATACTATTCTTCTCATACAATGAATTACAATAATTCACTACAACTACTATCAAAACTACAATAAGCTAGGAAGATCTAATTCTACATATAGAATTAGGAGACTTGAGCATGCACTTCCAACAAGTAGTTAAGCCACTTGAACAACGGCTCTAAAAATAGTATTGCTAACAATAGAGACGCGAGCTTGAGACTACAACTCAAACTCATCATGTAAACACTCGCTTCTATCCACAAAAATAGCTCTCTGGACACGCAGGTAACCGACGTCAGTTCCTTTTGCTTGTCTGTGACTGTCGTCGGCCGATCCTCTGTCGACGTCGGTGCCTCTGCAACTGCTTCTGACTGACGTTGGTCACTCTTGACTGATGTTGGTGTCTGTGTAGACCCGAAACTACTAATGAATGCTCCTTGGTGAAGCTTTTAGCTCCACACCCTAACAATCTCCCACTTGGAGATAAGCAGCTGCACCAGTACCTGTACAGCAACATCTTCTAGCTCCTCCATCTTCAACTCAATCATGAAGACCAACAAAATTTGAATGAAGATTCAACTTCTCCTTTGTAACTGGCTTAGTTAACATATCAGCAGGATTCCTATCTGTATGGATCTTCTCCAGCTTCAACTCACCATCTTCCAATACCTGTCGTATGAAGTGATACCTTAGCTGTATGTGCTTTGTTCTTGAATGAAAGGCTGAATTCTTAGCCAAATGGATTGCACTCTGACTGTCACTATACAATTTGCAACTCTCATGCTCCCTACCAAGCTCATCCATGAACCGTGTCATCAATATCATCTCTTTGCTAGCCTCTGTGGCTGTAATATACTCTGCTTCTATAGTTGACAAGGCAACAACCTTCTACAACTTAGATATCCAGCTAACCGCCGTTCCACCTATAGTGAAAACATAACCCGTAGTGCTCCTCCTGCCATCCAAATCACCTGCCATATCTGAATCTACATAGCCATGTAGAGAAGTATCTGAACCTCCATAGCACAAGTGCCTACTGCTGGTTCCTCTCAGATATCTAAGGATCCACTGAACTGCTTTCCAATGTTCCTTACCTGGATTGGCCATATACTTACTTACCACTCCCACTGCTTGGGCAATATCCGGTCTAGTACACACCATTGCATACATCAAACTCCCTACTACGGAAGAATATGGAACCTTACTCATGTACTCTACCTCATCATATGAATTAGGACATTGTTCTTTACTCAACTTAAAATGTCCAGCCAAAGGTGTGCTTATCGGTTTAACATCCTGCATATTGAACCGTTTCAACACCTTGTCCACATAATCTTCTTGAGACAATATTAACTTGTGATTTTTCCTGTCTCTCTTAATGCTCATGCCAAGGATTTTCTTTACTGCTCCCAAATCCTTCATAGCAAATGTTTGAGCTAATTTCACCTTAAGCTCAGAGATATCCTGCATGTGTGATCCTACAACCAGCATATCATCTACATACAACAATAGAATAATATATCTACCATTATCAAATCTCTAGAAATACACACAATGGTCTAATTGACACCTAATGTAGCCATGCTCAGTCATAAACCTATCAAATTTTAAGTACCATTGCCTAGGAGCTTGCTTGAGGCCATACAAGCTTTTCTTCAATCTGCACACAAACTTCTCCTTACCCTTGACCTTGAATCCTTCTGGCTGTTCCATATAAATTTCCTCATCCAAATCTCCATGAAGAAACATTGTCTTAACATCTAGCTACTCAAGATGTAAATCCTCAAAAGCAACCAAAGACAATACAACCCTTATAGAAGTCATTTTAACAACAGGAGAAAAAATCTCACCAAAGTCGATACCTGGCTTTTGTGCAAATCCTTTCACTACTAATCTAGCCTTATATCTCATCTATCCATTCTCACCTTCTTTTAACCTGTAGGTCCATCTGTTCTTTAGTGTTCTCTTACCAGCTGGCAATTCAACCAAATCCCATATTTGGTTCTCTCTTAAGGACTCCAACTCCTCAATCATGCCACACTCCCACTGACTCTTGGACTCCACCTATATTGCTTCTTCAAAACTCTCTGGTTCTCCACCATCAGTTAGTAATAGATAAAATAAAGAAGGAGAATATCTAATTGGAGGCTTACTCACCCTTTCTGACCTCCTGATGGGTGTCTAAGACACGTTCACAACACGCTGTCCACCCAAATTCTCTGACAGTGACCGACCTCCATCACCTCTAGACCTGTTATTGGCCGACATCAGTTCTACCTGACCGACCTCGGTACCTGTCCTGCCGACGTCAGTCTCTATACGGTCGACGCCGGTTTCTGAACTGCCGACGCTGGTTCCTAACCTGTCGATGTCGGTCTCTATGTTTTCCTGCAAGTGATTATTTCTTTTTCCCGCGAGCTCATCTTGGACTTTCACCTCATCCAATTCACCATTGCTCTGCTCAGATTGATTCAGTTTCCTTAGTTGATCACAATACATCACTCTTTTGTTGAAAACAACATCACGACTCCTGATTACCTTGTTAGTTTCTAGATTCCACAATCTGTAACCAAAATCATCTGAGCCATAGCCAATAAACGTGCATCTCATAGACTTAGCATCAAGCTTCTTTCTATTTTCCTTATCTATATGCACAAAGGCTTCACAACCAAAAACTTTGAGATATGAGAGATCAACCTTTTTACCTATCCATGCCTCTTCTGGAATACCACCATCCAGAGCTGTAGAGGGTCCTCTGTTAATCAGGTATACTGCAGTGTCAACAGCTTGTGCCCAAAACTGTAAGGGCAAATTGGCATGCAATCTCATACATCTTGCACACTCCATTATTGTCCTGTTCATCCTTTCAGCAATTCCATTCTACTAAGGTGTCCTTAGAACGGTCCTTTGCCTACGGATTCCATGCATGTAACAATAATCTCTAAACTTATGACTGCAGAACTCACCGCCATTGTCTGATCTCAGGCACTTTAATCTTTTACCTGTTTCATTCTCAACCATAGCTTTCCAAACTTTAAAAGTCTCAAATACATCAGATTTTCTTCTAATACAATAGATCCATAACTTCCTTGTAGCATCATCTATGAAAGATACATAGTACTGTGATCCTCCAATGGAAGCAACCTGAGCCGGTCCCCACACATCTGTGTGAACAAGCTCCAACTTATTCCTCTTCTTGGTAGACCCAGTCTTGAGAAAACTAACCCTTTTCTATTTTCCAAATACATAGTGCTCACAAAACTCTAGATCTATGCCTTTTAAATCTGAAAGCATACCTTTGGACTTAAGAATTGACATCCTCTTTTCACTTATGTGGCCAAGCCTTGAGTGCCACAATTTAGCATCCACATCTGAAGTAGATAATACAGAAGGAGATTTGTTAGTAACACAATTACACAAATAGAGAGTACCTTCTCTCTTACCTCTGGCCATAACAAGTGCACCCTTGGTCACCTTCCAAGATTATGCTGTGAGAGTTACTGTACAACCCTCATCCCCTAACTTTCCTGCAGAAATCAAATTTCTCTTCAAGCTAGGAACATGCATCACATCTCTCAACACCCATGTGTTGCTATTCTGCATCTTCAGCTACACTTTACCTTTGCCAATTATTTTATAGGGCTCATCATCCCCTAGATACACTATTCCAAAATCTCCATGGATATAGTCACTAAAATATTCCCTGTTAGGGGTAGCATGAAAAGATGCACCAGAATCTAATACCCAAGATTCTATATTATTATGCAGAGAGAAAATTAAAGCATCTTGTGCAATACCTGCAACCTTGGCTTCTTCCTTTCCTTCGTGTTGATTGTCCTCCTTAGACTTTGACCAACAATCTCTGCTTATGTGCCCCATCTTTCCACAATTCCAGCATTGTGGCCTTCTACCATTTCTGGATTTAGATCTGCCTTTCCCCTTAGATTTGGATCTTGATCTGCCTTTCTTGCTCTTCTCTTTCTGCCTTCCCCTGCTCTCAAAACTTAAAGTGTTCCCAGATGCCTCTTCTGTGCTTTTCCTACGTATTTCCTCATTCAAGATAACACTGACAACATCCTCTACTTTCAAAATATTTGATGCAGATGCAGTATTACTTACTACCATTACTAAGCTATGCCAGCTTTCAGGCAAAGAACATAATATCAAAAGAGCTTTTATTTCATCATCAAACACTATATTCACTGAACTTAATTGATTCACAATTCCATTGAAATTATTTAGATGAGTAGAAATAGATCCACCTTCATTCATATGCAAATTAAATAACTGCTTCATAAGATATACCTTATTAGAAGCTGAGGGTTTTTCATACAAATTTGCTAATGTAGTCATCAACTCTACCATATACTTTGCTTGTGATAAATTAGATATCACAGTGGATGTTAGACTCAGTCTTATAGACCCCAGAGCCTTTCTGTCAAGAACTTCCCATTCTTCATCCTCCATGTCTTTGGGCTTCTTTGCAACCCCACCTAATGGTAAGTAGAGATCTTTCTGATACAGATAATCCTCTATCTGCATTCTCTAATGTTGGTAATTTTTGCCATTGAACTTTTCCATTCTCAATTTACTTTCATCTGCCATTGCTTCTCCCACTCAAATAGAAATCCCTACAGAAACTCCTGTAAGAACCTGTAATCAATACACACTACACAGATCTGAACCACCTGTTAGTGAACCTGAGCTTTGATACCAATTGTTGGATATCAAGCTTTGAACCTGCAACCAAGGCTCTGATACCACTTGTTGGGAGATCAACCAACAATAGATTACAATTGTGAAAGAAATAAGTGTGGAATTAAATCAGATAGACAAGTAATTAGAATGAGATAATAGCAAGAACAAGAGATACAAGAAACCACCCTAAAAACTTGTATTAACAAACTCTTTACAAAAGGAATACAATTGAAGAAACTTCTTTCTTCCACACCTCTCCTAGATGTATAGATCTCTCACTAGATCTCTATTCCTTAAGAGCTCTCTCTCTCTCTCAAGAACAATCAACTCTAACAAGCTTGGATTGATTCAATTTTGTACTGTTCTTCTCATACAATGAATTACAATAATTCACTACAACTACTACCAAAACTATAATAAGCTAGGAAGATCTAATTCTACATATAGAATTAGGAGACTTGAGCATGCACTTCCAACAAGCAGTTAAGCCACTTGAACAAGGGCTCTAAAAATAGTATTGCTAACAATAGAGACGCGAGCTTGAGACTACAACTCAAACTCATCATGCAAACACTCACTTCTGTCCACGGAAATAGCTCTCTAGACACGCAGGTAACCGACGTCGGTTCCTTCTGCTTGTCTGTGACCGCCGTCGGCCGATCCTCTGCTGACGTCGACACCTCTGCAACTGCTTCTGACTGATGTCGGTCACTCTTGACCGACGCCGGTGTCTGTGTAGACCCAAAACTGCTAATGAATGCTCCTTGGTGAAGCTTTTAGCTCCACACCCTAACAGGATATATATTAGGTTTTAATCTTTCTATATAGTGTAAGAGATTTGGTTCATCAAAAATTATTGTGTTTGACCATAAGATAAATATATAGGCATAGTGAGATGGTGAATGCGAGCCTTTTAGTGCAAGGAGGTATATAACTAAATGGTAGAGACCTAATAGGTATTTTCCAAGTATACAAGGCTAAGATGATATATGAATCAAATTTTAGCATCTACACTAGTGTCATGTTGTGGTAACATGTCATTTGAAATCTTGTGGTGGGAACTCTCAAGTAGTCATCATTTTCTTTGTCTCCACTAATGTGTCTACAAAATCAAATAAATTTTTAAATTATTTCTCCATATATATCATATATGTAATTAAATATATCACTAGTACCTTGTATGTATATCTATAAGTCTATAAAATGAAGAAGGTAGTAAAAATTTAATGCATATTTCCTTATTACCTATCTAATGAGTCTACTTTATGACATTATCTATGTCTTCCCTACCTTTTAGGATAGGTTCATTGTCCCAACTCAATTGGGGTTAGGACCCTAACTATGTTTCATAAAAAAACTGAAGACATGCTCACAATCATCCTCAGATGACCCTTCTATTTCATCATAGTAAATTTGCCTCTGCCATAGGGAAATCAAGACTAGATCCACCTACTCCACCACTCTCTCCTACCACTACCATTGATGTCATCCCACACCATGTGATGCATGATGAGGTCTTAAAAGGGTATGTTAGCTGGCATTACCTATCCCCCTACACCCCATAGCTCCCATGAATATCTCATGGTAGGGTTCAATAAGACAAATTGGCCAACCCATAGGATTTGATATATTTTTAAATTGGATGAATTTTGAGTACTAGACTCTTGATAAGAGTCTAGACACTTGCATTGATGCAAGTGTCCCTTGTGGAATGTAAGTGTTTAGCATGATAGGAAGTTGTTGAGGATCTAAAATTGAAGGTAAAGGATATATATCAAGTTTTGAGCTTTTTATATAGTATAAGAGATTTAGTTCATCAAAAATTATTGGGTTTGACCATAATATAAATAGACAAGCATAGTGAGATGGCTAATGTGAGCCTTTTTGTGCAAGGAGGCATAGAACTAAAGGGTAGATCCCTGATAGGTATTTTCCAAGTATACAAGACTAAGATACTATATGATTAGATTTTATCATATATAATAGTGTCATGTTATGGTAACATGTCATTTGAAATATTTTGGTGGGAACTCTCAATTAGTCATCATTTTATCTACCTCCGCTAGTTTTTCTACAAAAACAAACAATTTTTGAAATTGTATCTATATATATATATCATATATGTCATTAAATATATCACTAGTACCTTGTATGTATATCTATAAGTCTATAAAAGGAAGGTGATAGTAAAAATTTAATGCATATTTCCTTATTACCTATCTAAGGAGTATACTTTATGACATTATCTATGTCCTCCCTACCTTTGAGGATAGGTCTATTATCCCAACTCAAGTTGGGTCAGGACCCTAACCATCTCTCACATAGAACAACTAAGACATGTTCACAACCATCCTCAGATGACCCTTCTATAATATCATAGTAGATCTGCCTCTACCATAGGAGAATCAAGACTAGATCCACCTACTCCACCACTCTCTTACCACTACCATTAATGTCATCCCCCACCATGTGGGGCATGATGAGGTCTTAAAAGGGTATGTTGGTTATCATTCTCTATCTCCTACACCTTATAGCTCCCATGAATATCTCACCAAATAGGGTGGACTACCAATGGTGCTATCAAGTACACCTATCTAAATTATCCAAGCACTCAATCACATGAGTGAAGATCTAACCATCAAGTGTAATGGCCTATGATCTAAGCTCTCACACATTCTTGTACTATGGAGAACCATGATGTCTAAGTATGCACCATATCAAGATATGAAATCCATATGATCTGATCTATAGGAATAATATCTAATGAAGACTACATAGGTATATTCCTCAGCATGCCCTCCATTTAGTACATGAGTCACATTAGTCAATGCATTAGGATTAACTCATATATCCAAAAATGAATAGTGTAACTAGTGCCATCATCTATTATCCCATACTCAGTATCCCATAGAATTCATGACCAAGTTACACCCATATCATAGATTAAATATCATATATCATGCCATGTTTTAAAGTAGACTAACATAAAATAATAAAATATGATGACATAACCCCATTTGACTTGTGACACAACACTCACATGGTCAGAAGCATAATGATGGCCTTTTAAATATATAAAATGCTATAGAAATATACAATAAACAAATTGATGATCAACTACTCATCAAAACTTATAGCCCATCAAGCCAACTCTTGATGCTCTACCCAAAAAAATATTGCATTATAAATCAATGGTGTGCCCTCAATAGTTAAGCCCTATATCGCAAGTACATCCTCAAGGGTGATGGCAAATTTCACTATGTCCTCATCTGCCACCCACCTACATGTATTCATGATCCTCTCATAATGCATGATAAACATAGTGATAAGTTCAAATTTGAGAGGGTATTAACACATCTCCATAATCTTTTTGAAGCCTAGACTAATCAGGTATGCTTTGTCTACATCTAATATTTTAGTTAGTAGATCCAACAACCATCTCACATATACTATCCTCTAGAGGTGCATTTGTCTCTAAAAAATATCAAACAAAAATACTCAAATTTTAATATAAATTTTTTAAATCAAATTAAAATCTAAATTAAAATTGAATTAAAATTTTAAAATGGTCTTTATCTATATTATATCAGTCAATTATGCTCTTAACCTATCTCATTGGCTAGTTATAGTTTATGTTTTACTAGCCATGTATTTTCAATTTAACTATATTAGCCATACATGTACTATATCAGCCATCTAATTCTCTCCTTTAGCATTGATTATATGCCTATTATATCATCCAAGTTAATTGTTCTTCATATTGTATTGGTCACAGTTGTATTATATTAGCCATGCAATTTTCTCCTATAGTATCAACCTCATAAATATTGCACAAGCCATGCATTTTAATTTTCTATTGTATCATCCATATCTGATGGTACTGGGCATGAATTTTACCCATTACATTATCATCCATGATTATATTTCATTGGCCAATTATATTTCATAATCTATTGTATTAGTCATCCAATATGGTATCAACCTTTTTACTATTTTTTTTACATGATGTATTGGCCTCACAAAATGGTATCAACCATTTTTGTGATTCTCCCCATGGTCAATGGTGGAAGTTTCTTATTTTGGCCTATTAAATACCCTATATCTAAATTTGACACTTGGTTTTATACTCATCACCCATCATAAGCGTTTCTATATTTGATGCTTATTTGGGAAAATTCTACTACACTGATTTGCCTCAACATGTAGAATTACAAAATCTACTTTTTTCTCAAAAGTTAAAAAACAAAATAAGGAATGCATCATCTACCTACATAGATTATTTAATCTCACCCTAGTTACCTCCCATGCATTTACCTCATCATCTTTTAACCAACTCTATTTTCTCAAAACAACAAATGGACAAATGAAATTATTTTTACCTCTTTATAGTAAAAAATTCAAATTTTGAAATGTTGTTTTATTTAGATCTATATTTCTTATTTTTATCATATATTTTTTATGTATGTCCTTTTCATGAACCAAAATAAGCATTAAGATCTTAGTGAAGTAATTAATTTTTAGGTGCTAATAGAGAAAATAATTCTATAATTTTAGATACTTCTCTTATTTTTTAGGTATTCCCTTCTATATTTCAAATTGGCACCTTGTTTCAGTGACAACACATGTAACATCATCTATTCAACCAAAAAGGTAAGTGAAGGTACATATTTTCATTTATCTTCAAATCATTTAGTAATTATTTTTAGTTATGTTATTTTATCTTGTTATATAACCATCCCAAACCACCATTCATGTTACACTATTGTAACACATTATGAGCTTCAAGTGGAGCATATGTATACAACTAATATTTTCAGTTTAATCATTTATTGATAGTTTATTTTATAGGGAGTTGTCAACACATCAATGTCCCTACTTTCACATTCTAAGATTACACCAAGAAAGGGGTGGGATCAGCTCATGGTACTTTATGAGAGATTTTTGCATACTATTTTGTCATACCTTCATTACTATTTAGTATAACCTCCTTTGATTCTCTTTCCATCAAATCTCTCCATATACTTTCCATTTACTCATGTTAAACACCATATATTCCTTATTATATTATCTAAGCTAATACATTTTATCTCATATTTGTATTTCCCTATATTGTATCATCCTAACCGATATAGTCCTGAGTCATGTCTCTATAAGTTATACTATATAAACCTAAATGATATAGTTCTATGTCAACTAACATCCTTCTAACAGTATCAACCCAAATAATACCATCAAATTCGAGTTTAGGGTTAGTTTTGGGTATTGGATTTGTATAGATAAGGGTCACATTATCATTTTAAAACATATAACACATTCATTTACTCTTCTTATCCTTTCATTTATAATCTTAAGTAGTAAAATAAGAAGTTAGAGGTTAAAGTCATATCTTAGAGATATAATCTTGATTAAAGGTCTTTCAATCTCAATATGAGGAGTCATGTTAAGGAGGTGTCCCAATATTTGGAGTCATAAACTAAGGATGTCTAGGTCTTCTTATTGTCATTTGAGGTCTTCATCCTACAACATCTCTTACAAAGTGCCATTTGAGCCAAGGGGGAGATTGATATGCCAATTCATCCACCCAAAGGTAAGTATATTTTTCTCTATTCTCTTTCATTTATTTACTTATTAGATAAACTTCCTTTGTTCATTATAATAATGGATGTATATTGTTTATCCTTACTTATGATCCTCTTTTTGTTAAATAATATAGTATATTGATAGGGTTGCTTAGGCTTGCCATTATCACCTTAGGTTACATATACCATCCATTGGTTGACCATGGCATCAATTACCTTCTTATTAGTTTAGTATTTATAACTCTTTTGGATTTAGGTTATCTTTTTCATCATTTCCTTACATGAGTTAGCCTTTTCTATCCTCGATAGACCCTTTTGTTACCATTTTTACAAAATTTTACATGTCTTGAGACCTAGTGAGATCCATACCCCATATCTTAGGTGTAGGCTTTGGAAACCTATCTTCTTAATATTTGAATGTAGATTACCCTCTATTAGGTATACCGTTATTATAGATCATTACCCACTTTTCCAATTATATGCAAGATTTATTTTTATGATCTTATTTGTAATTTAGTATATTATGAGAAAGAGCATTGTCAAGGGTCATCATATCCCATGCATACATATGGTACCCTTATTGTTCCACTTTTTCATGTTTTGACCTTCATTTAGTAGACCAATAACTACATGGATGGATTCTTTAATTATGTAGTATGGTCAATCTAAATATAACATGTCTCTATGGGTATGGCTCAAAAATTAATTATTATACTCTCATACATGGTGAATAATGGGCATGTGTTGCATGTATCAATATTGTACTTGTTCACTACCTAGAAGTTATCATTCCACTCCCATACTTAATTCATTTGGTTTGGTTACATCATATACCTTTATTTTGCCTCCATAATTGTTTAATTGATCTCTCTTAGATTTGAGTAGATATATCCTTGCACATATTTGTAGTGTGAAAGAATGAAATGCCTAAGGACACCCCTTAAAAATATTTAAGGTATGATTTCATTGAATGCCTATAATACTTGAGTTTTTTTTATCTTCTCATCTGATATAATTTACGAGGTCTCCATATCCTTCACTAACTCTCAAGTTCACATAATAAGGTATTACCTTCATGTGTTTTTCACTATGACAATTTCTATTTTTTATTTATTCACTTAGTTTTTTTTACCACTCCTCTTATATTTTTTTTCTATTTTTCCTTTTTTACCCTCTTCCCTTTTTTCCCTTTTTGTCTTTTGCTCCTTTTTACCTACTACTATTTTTTTTTGCTTCCTCTTTTACTATGTTTTCACTTTATTTCACCTATATTTTATATCAATTTTTATAGTATCTTTCTAAACCTCTATGTATTTCCCTTTTTTATAAACTTTATAATTTCATAGTTTTCCAAGTGTTAATTGCCAAACATCCACCCACTTGTTATACTTAGCTTAACAAAAGTGTTATAGTTAAAATTCCAACTCAATTTTTTTATTAGGGTAATAACGAGGGTTTTGAAAATATCCCTTAACCTTATACATAAAGTAATGAATAAAAAAAATAAAGGAGATACAAACCAGCCTACTAAACAAGTAGGTCATTACATGAAATAGAAATCGTCAGTGAAACATCAAAAAAATGACCACCCAACAAATAAAAGATAGAAACCAAACTAAAAAATCACTAAATATCTAGATATTGAATACTCTTATCCACTTCCATTTATCGTGTAAGGCTTGGATCTTAATTACTAGGGTGTTTTCTATTTTTTCCTCTTCATGCTACACCATTAACCAATAGAGCATTTAGGGATATGTGTGGCTAACTTATGGCTTACATACCTTTCATAATATCTTGTTGTATTTGTCTATGTTCTTAGTATGGTCATCATATGGAATAGCCATGGATAAATTAGATTATATATAGTAGGTATTGGTTAGTATTTTATCATTATATTATGAATTCTGCTCTTATTGCATTATTTTGGAGGTTGCCCCCTCAAATCAACTCAGTCATGATTATCAAGCACTCTGATTTTTTGTCAATTATTTTTTTAGATTTGATTATTTTACTCTTAATTATGTGACATATTATTTAATTATTATAAAATATATAAGTAATTTAATTATAAGTGGTATTAGAGAGTCGATTTGGGCCTATTTCTATGGCATTGTTTTTTAGATCTGGTGTTGTGACAATCAGAAGCATTGAAGGATAAAAAAACATAAATTATGATCCTTGAAAATTTTAAATTTTTTTCCACTATATTATTATTCAAATGGAAATTTTTCTCACCCTTATGTAAATTATCATTCATTAGTTTCATCTTGATGAGATAATTACAATGGTATAATTTGTTAGTACACTTTCTTCAGGCCTAAAACCCTCCATCCAAGGGTTTTTGCATGGTTGATCCTAAGACTTGTGGATGTAGGAAAGGTCAAGACACTCCAAAAGCTCCTCACAACGATGACATGGAGTTTTTAACTTCATATCCATCAGTTTATATATTGGTTCAATAACTTTAGTCATATATACAAAGATAGTGAGGAAGGATGATCACAATGTAGTAAAAGGGGAAATGGATTTTATGAAGGATCAGTTTTCAAATATTAATGCTTAGTTAACCATTATTTTATCTCATATTTCAAAAAATATATTTCACCACTCCACTTGAGCTCTCCCAATCCAAATAATCACAACTCCAATACTAGTTTGAAGTACATGCTGCCAAAAATGGAAGTGTGCGAGTTTGATGGTAATGATTCATTCACTTGGATCAATCAAATAGAACATTTATTTGACCTACAATAAACCCCATGTGTGTAAAATGTGATCATGACATATCTATATCTATAATTGGTATAGGTAGTTATGTGCTAAAAATAAAAAAGAATGACACTCTTGTTACCTAGTTAGTGTTTACTGAGGAGATATAGATACACTATCACAACTTATCAAAAAACTACATAAGTCAATTATTAAATTTTTGAAAAATAGTTATTATTAAGGATTATATTTATCAATTCCATAAACTATCATTACATGTAGATGACATCAATGAGAACAACATGACTAGGATGTTCTTAGGGGAGCTCAAGGATAGCATTCAACTTGAGGTTCACATGTTTAATTGAGTGTCTATTTCTAAATCCATACCATTCAAGTGCTAGGTAGAGGGAAAATATTTATTCAAAAGAAGGTATTTCACCCATGGTCATGAAAATAATTTCACAGCACTATTATTTTATCAGGTTAAAGATTGACCCTTCAATAAATTAAATAGAAGTGTGTCAAATTGTTATGTTTTGGCTATGACAAAAATTGAAACAAAGGACATAAATTTGTAGAAAAGTTCTAAATTTAAGGAACCAATAAAGATGAATAATATGATGAAGCATCATGTGAGAGCATGGAAGATCTAGAGGATGAATCTAAATATTTTCATCCTAATATCTTCTATCATGCCCTTTTAGGTATAGATACTCCTCAAACTCTTAAGGTGGTGGGCTTCCTCATGAAATATAAGGTGACAATGTTTATTGACTCAATAAGTGCATATAAGTACATCAATAGTAAGTTGGCTACTCATTTGAACTATATTATTTATCCATCTCTAGAATTTCAAGTCATGATTATAGATGGCAGTATAGTTAATTGTTCTAGAAAATGCCATAGTATTAAGATTTCCATGGGTACTACCTGCTTAATTCTCCCATGTTTATTATTCCCATGGGTGGCACTAATATTATTTTTGGAGTATAATGGATCAAGAATTTGGGCACAATAGAGATGAATTTCCAAGAACCATTCATGTACTTTCATTCTAAAGGTAGGACATTTAACTATGGGGATTATGGGAAAAGTCTCCCTAATTGGTTAGTTCACATCAAACGATGAAGATTCTTAAAAAATAGGCTGAAATATTTTTATCATGATTATTTTTCATAGAAGTTCAGCCAAAAAATATATCTACACATCCTAATTTACAAATGATTATTGATGACCACCCAAAAAATTTTGGTGCAATGCCAAAAGGCCTACCACCAAATAGAGAACATGATCATACCATAAGAATTTTTATAGGAAGTACACCACTAAAAATTAGACCATATAGATATCCATATGCCCAAAAAAGTGAAATTAAAAATATGGTACATGAGATGTTGGAGGTAGGTATTATCTAACATATCCAAAGTGAATATTCATCCCTAGTGGTCATGGTGTAGAATAAGGATGACACTTAGAGGATGTGACATGATTACAGATAACTCAATAAGTAAAATATCAAAGAGAAGTTCCCTATTCCAATAATTGATTATTTGTTTTTTATTAATGGTAAAGATGAGTTTTTTGAACTAGGAACTTGACCCTATAAAAGGAACAAGCAAACAAGGTCTTAAAATCCAAGATAAACATGAAGATCTACTACCAAAGACAAAAATCTACATTACAATAGCAACATGGTAGAAAAATAGCACAAAAATAACAAGAAAACAATGAAAAATAAGGATGCCTTAATATTTATGGCCTTCAAAGACCTCTTCCTAGTTGTAAATCATTATTTTTAGGTCCTTGTATATATAGATATATCTTGGGTTATTGATCGGTTTCCTTAGAAATAACAATGTCCTTACCCTTCTTATTTAAACTAGCCTCTTCATGATCCATCCTACCCCCAATCAAATGACTAAGAGTCTCCATACTCAAAATGATACTCTTACTAACACCAATCAATATATTAAAATTTTCTTTTAATATTTCAATATATCACTCAATATTGAACACTTTATCTCTGAGTCTCTTCAGCTAAATCCCCATTTCAATTTGTTCTTCTTTCATTTCTCGATCGTTGGTTTCCTAATTTAAATTCTTAAGTTGATATTTCAAAGAAGAATTTTCCCTCATAAACCATATTAGTGAGGCCTTTTGAAGACCTAATTTATCATTTAGATCTTTAATCTTGCTCTAATTTTTAAAGTTCTTCACCACATTTTCAAACTCAACATTCAGCTTATGCTTACCATTAACCTTCTCATCTAAAAAAGGTAAAATTTTGTCTACCTCTATTTTGAGGTGTAAACCCTCCACAATCTCTTCAACCTATACTTATGGAATATCTAGGGGATTATCCTTGGTATTTCTTACATATTTTATCTCTTCCCCATCACCTATATCAGACTTTTTCCCCTTGGAGGCAATCTTCAAGCTCCATTTGAACCCCCTTAATCATCCTCTATTTTTTGGCTTAGTTTTACATGAAGGGCCCTTGTTAATGTTTTTAAAATACTTGTAAATAAATAATATAACATCCTAGTGAAGGGGTTTTTTTCTCTTCTCCCCTTTTGGCATCCATTATCTAACCCTCGAGAAAGTGAAGGGTGTAAAATGGAAAGCTTAATAGAATAAGGTTTTTAAGTAGTTCAAAAAGAAAAAATGATAAAATGAACCACCTTATGACTACCTTCAAGGGTGATGTATAGCATTAACTACTTATAAATTTCCCCAAATGGCCATGGAAAGTCCTCCCAAGAAATATCATTTTGTAAAGGAATTAGCTTTTTGCTATCTAACAAGAATTTGTCATTTTTGTCTATGTAATCCTTCCTAGTTTTATAAATTTTAATAGCCTCCACTTTTAGACTCATTTCCTGAGTGATGAGGTCTTCTATAATTTCAATAGATGCACCATTGATCTCCACAATTCTATCCTTCCAACCCTTCACAAATCTAGTAGAAACATGAATGTCATTGCCTTCAACCTATTGTATGAAATTATCCATACCTCTTATTTGTATAATTTTCTAAAAGTTATTATCCTCTTTCAGATTATCAGCCATAATTAGCTATATTATTATTAGTTTTCCTCTCATTCTAATAATCATAAATAATAAACTAGATCAGTTGTAGTAAGGAGCCCTAATCCTAACACAAATGGACTTGAATATCTTAAAATGATAATTCCAACTTGATCCACATATAAATTCATTGAATTCTTCCTTTTTCCACACATGTTATTGTAGTCTTTCCAATTAATACTTGTAATCATGTTATGCCATCTCAAAGAAACTATCCCATCAAAATAACTCTTATGAATAATGAACAAACAAAACCAAATAATCAAGACCATTGAAAACACAATCATTAATTTTTAAGGGCATCTAACTCAATCCTTTGAAGGATTGAACCTGGTATACCTTCCCTACCAAACCATCTTCTAAATATCAAAAAGGAGACACCTTCATTAGTACACCAGTCAGCTGAATGGTTTCCCTCCATGTAGACATGTTAGATGTAGATCTGTTGGAAGGAGTCTATAATAATGTGAGCTTCTTCCATTATGTGTCTAATATTTTAGCTAATAGAATCCTTCTTGGATAAAAAATTTATGATGTTAAGGAAGTCTCCCTCAATGACAAGTTTATTTATACCTATATCTTTGGCAAACTTCAAGCTCTAAAGGAATGTTAGTGCCTCATCCTATTGATTAGTTTGGGTACCCATATCTCATGTAAACACTACAATAACTTGACCTTTATTATCACAAATAATTCCCCCACCTACCAAGGCACCTGGGTCTCCTTTTGAGGCCCCATAAAAGTTGAATCTAACCCAACCTAGGGATGGGTACAACCACTTAACACTTTTCCTAATGTATGCTTTTCAATCATTAATACTTTTATTTTGAACATGAATCTACTCATTACTAGAAATCTGAGCCTATTCATCTGATAACCTATTGGTTTTTCAAGGTGGACCAATTTTAAAGTTTTTAAGGATACTTTCATATATCTTAGTGGCCACCTACCTACTAGAGTGCTTTATGTTTCAAAAAAGCATGTTGTTTATTTCCCTCTAGATGCCCCATATGAGATGAGGGAGGGATAGCTACCAAATCTTTCTAATATTGTCATCAAGGTAAGGGGGAAACCAAGCCAATCATAATTACATCATAGATGTAGGTAGAACCTAGCTGATTTTAAACTTTTATAGAAGAAGACTCCAAACCTCATAGGCATAAGAACACCCAATTATTAAATGAGCAACCGACTCATTCTCAATTACATACATATGACATATATTAACAAGAAAAATCCCTCTTATCCTTAGATTTTCCATTTTAGAATATCATTTTGGAAATTCAACTATAGAAATATATTTATCTTGGGAATAATAGACTTGTTTCACATCTTGCCCCAAGGAATATTATCTCAGGGAAGTCGATAAATCTTGTTATAACCAAACTTCACTTTATATTAGCCATTAAATGAGTCACTCCACACAAATTAATATTATTTAATGAGGTTAGGAATATGAAAAATCCTGATCAAAGAATTCAATCCATCAATAATAATATTACCTTCTTCTCCAAGATTCACACTATAAAGTTGCCTTCAACATCTGCCTTCCCCAAAAATATGGATGTAGTCTTGCACTTTAGACCTAAATTCACATTAAATGGGGATGCCAATTTAGATACAAGGTTCCAATACCAAGATAGGATGATCTAATATCCAAGTATCCTACCAAAATCTCACCTTCTTTCTGTTACCAATTTTCCATTTACTCCCATTGAGGATGATGTTTTTACAAGTCACCAAAAAGTTCCAAAATCAATCTTCCTAACAAACTACTTTTATTCTAAGAAATATAAAGTATATCTTGAATAAATATACTTAAAACAAAGGATATTGGTCCAGTGAGTGGACCCCTTAATGAGTATCCATCCCAATTTAGTAACAAGGTATTTATTCATCCATCATAAGCTTCCTAAACCTAAACTTTCATTGTATTTTAGGATATACACCTTGTCCCAAGCCATCAAAAAAACCTATTTTTATCTTTTGTACCCACCTGTAAGAATATTCTCTAAATATTTTCAAGATTCTCTACTACATCTTTGGGCATTTTCAATAGATACATCAAGTACACTAGAACACTTGGTAACATGTTCTTAATAAGGATGAGCTTCCTAGCTTGAGAGAGGAGCATTCCTTTCCACCTGGCCAGCTTTATTTGAAACCTTTCAATAGAGGATTCCAAGCTATATTAGGTACAACCTTGCTGAAAATGTCCATGCCAAGATAGGAAGAGGCCAACTTTTTGATATAACACCCTAAATTTCTAGCAATCTAATTTTGCCTAACAAGGGGAGTATTGAAGAAGAAAACAAAATTTTTTGAAGGTAACAATCTATTTAGAAGCTGATTCATAGAATAAGATATTAATTTATATTTCTCTAGCCTCTCTAACTAAATATTCAACAAGAATAATGGTGTCATCAACATTAGAAGGTTTCACATTTCAAGTTGGTTTAAACCCCTTCAACTCCCCATTTCTAAGGGCACCTTATAATGACCTACTGAGTGATTCATCCACGATGATAAAAATGAAAAGAGATAAATTATTTCCTTGCCTAATACCCCATTTAATGTTAAATAATCCCTTAGGCACCCCATTCACAAGAATTAAAAACATAATAGAAGAAACAAAGCTCAGATGATCTTTCTAAATTTATCTTGTAACCCAAACTGCAACATAACCTTGTAAAAAAAATTCCAATCTAATCTATCATAAGACTTATTCATGTCAAACTTAATGACAATTTTTTCTTGATTACTCTTATCAATGGAGTGAAGAGTTTCATAAACAACAATTATGCCATCTTGAATTTGCCTTCCAGGCACAAATCCTCCCTAATAAATAGAAGTGATTTTATCCATAAGAGGATATAATCTTATAGAAATGACTTTGGTGAAAATATTATACACTTAATTATATATTCTAATGGGATGAAAATCCACAAAATTTCTAGCTCCTTCCTTTTTTGGATAAGCACAATAAAAATTTTATTCAATTCCTTCAATATTTGATCAGAATTAAAAAATCATTAGCATTTTAAGCTAAATCCTCCTTTATAATCTCCCAAAAATTTTGAAAATTTGTGATGAGAAAGCCATCTAAGCCTGACACCTTATTAATGTTTAAAATGAAATTAGTTGATTCAACTTTATCAAATGAAGATGGATCTATAAGACTAGAATTATCATCATGAGCTCTAGATTTACATGAATGAGTTCCTACTCCAACTAGAAATTTATTCTAGGGTTAGCCTCAAAAATATTTTTGATATATTTGATAGACTCCTCCTTGATGACAGTAATATTAGAGAAAACTTCCCCATTATCTTTTTGTATTTATTTGATTTTATTGTGATCCTTATGCTTTAAAGTAGAGAGGTAAATGAATTTGGAATTATTATGACCTTATTTAATCCAAATTACTTGGGATTTATACCTCCACAAACTATCTTCCTTAGCCAAAATCATGTGGTATTCACTTTTCAAGGTCTTCTCCCTTTGAAGAGTTTGATGATTTGAACCAAAGAGTGTTGTATGAACCTCAATTCTAGACTATTCCTCTTTCAACTTGCTCTTTTAATTAAAAATATTTTTGAAAATATCTTTATTCTAGACTCTTATGTTTTTCTTAATATTTTTTAGTTTAAAAGTGAATTGAAACATAGTGAACCAAATACATTGAGATCCAACCACTCCATAATTTTATCTTGGATATATGGATGCCCAAACCACATGCATTCCATCCTAAAGGGTGTTTTTTATTTCTTCAATGAAATATCAATGATTAACTCCAAAGGTTTTTGGTTTGAGCCTAAGCTTGAAAGAGAAGACAAAAAAAAGTCCTTTTGAGCTCTCCAATCCATGGAAATCAACACCCTATCCAATCTGACCTAAATTAAATTATATATAATTCTTATATTGGACCAAGTGAAAGGATAACCTCTTAAATCAACATCAATGAGATTACATTTAGAAATAAAATAAACCAATTCATCCACGTTGTCTAAAAGTTATGATTTTTGCCTTTCTTTTCTCCTAGAAGTAATGGTGTGTTAAAATCTCTTGCACTCATTCAAAGAAGATTACCACAATTCCATCTAAAGAAACATAATTCTTCCCATAATTTTCTATGACCAACTAGAGAATTTGGAGTGTATATGTTAGATAAAATTCATATGGTCCCATCCTCCTTATCGGTGAAAATAATTACTAAGTGGTGATTATTCCTACCTAAAATTTCTCCTTCAAGCATATTTTTGTTCCAAAAAGTAGCTAATCCTCTAGAATCTCTTGAAGAGATTACACAAGACATCTTCACATCCTTATAGACTTTATATCTACTTTCCTCCATAATCCTCTCATCCATATTAGTTTCCTAAATTGCTAACATAGTTGGAACATGACTCCTCCTCAAGTCCCTAAAAATTTTATGTTTATTATTTTTGTTCATTACCATTATATTCCAAATAATGAATTTCATTTGGATATTCTAGGTTGAGATTTAATCCATTTAATAGGGATCATATCTTGTGTTCCATATGCAATTTATCTATTTATGATATTTTGAAAAAAATATTTCTTATTAGGTCTACCATTTTCTTGCAGTGAGCCTATGGTTGCAAAATTATGTCCTCTTTTGGTAGTCATTAAAGGGGTTATACTCCCCTTTCTTTTACCAATATATGAATAAATAATAAATACCATATCCTTTCCTTCCAAAAACTTATTATTGGGGATTGTTACCTTTCATGGAGATGATCCCATTTGGCCTAGAACTTAGTAAATCTCTTCAATCTCTTATATCAAACATCTAACAAAATCTACATCTTTGAACTCAATATGTGGCTCTTTCTTTTAAGGTTTTAGGAAAGAAAATATGTTAGTATTAATATGAGAAACAAAATCATTTTATATAGGATCATGCTCCATAATGAAATTTGCATTTGAATATCCCCATTCTAAATTCTTCTCTCTTACCTTTTCCTACTTATCCCATTCCAAAACACCTTTGACATTTAGGCCTTTGACTAAAAATCCCTTCCTTGGTGCCTTTTAATTTACTATGATTGGTAGAGAGGGGCCTAATATTTATTCCTCAAGCATCTTATGATCCATATACCTTTTAGGTGATGAATCATGATCTTGTATAAAATCTTCCATAATTTTACAAGGATTCTTAACTCCATTTTCATTGGGGATTACTAATTTTTCCATCTCTTTTTTTTTAATATTTTCTCTCCTTCTTATAAAATTATGTTATTTTATTTTTTATTGAGAAAGGATAAAGCTTAATCAAGTGTCCCAATGTATTACACTTAGTGCATTTAAGAGTTGAATCTTAAAATTCAGATTTTTAGATACATTCACCTCTACTGGAATGCAAAGTGACTATGGAAGGGAGTTCTTGATTCACAAAAGCATTAAAAAAAATTGAGCATCCACAAACATAGATCTAACCTTCATATTTTCATAAAAATTAATTAGATAACCAAAGGTCTTGGTGATGCTTATAAATAGATCTTCTTCCCAAAATTAGATAAGTAATCCTAGGAATCTTACTTAAATGTGCAATAAGTTTAGGTCCTCCTTTTTTAAGTTAAAACCAGGTTGTCATTTTCTCAAAAATAACCTAGATCTACCTATAAACCATGGTCAACCTACCAATATTTGAGCACAATCCTTAGCATTATTCATATGAATCAAGAAAAAGTCATTAGTCATGGATGAAATATCCATGTGCCCTTTAGGTGTCCATTTTCTCTTAGTCCAATGCCTAAACACATCAATATTGGGTATTTCCCCTAAAAATTTACCCACTGGGGTTCATTCCATCCTTTCTAACATTGAGGCTCTATGAATCAAAGAATCTATGACCTCAATTTGAAATCCCTTAGAGTATTTAGAGATCAAAAGTTTCTCTATAGGGCATATTTCATTATGTTCTAACATTTAACCTTTTAGTTTATATCCCAAGAGAACCTCCTATAAATTTCATTATGATCCCTCCATCCTTATTTATGTATTTGTCTTTTTTAGTGTTGATGATATTTTTGTCACCCATATTGACAGAGAAGGTATCCATTTTGAGAATATCACTAACCAAGACATACTCATATATAGTCAAAAGTCCTAAATGGGGCCCTACATCCTCCTAATATGAAAATAAGTATGTCCCCTTCACTTTTCTTCCTGATTGAGTCCTCATTTAAAAAAATCACTAGTCCACACTCCCTCACTCCTTGATTCCTCACTCTTTTATTATATGAATTATATGATGTTATTTATTTTACCAAACTAGATCTTCATTTTGGGTATCAACAAATTCATATCAGATGTGAGGATATACTTAAAATGGATTTCATAACTCATGAAGGCCAACATGAGTTTATGGTAATTACTTTTGGTCTCAAAAATTCACCATCTACATTTAATATTTTGATGAATTGTATTTTTAAACCTTTTTTAAGGAATTTTTTGTTGGTGTTTTTTATAACATCCTAATATATAGTTAAACTTGGGAAGACCATTTGAAACATGTGAAATAGGTACTTTCAATTCTAGAACAACATTAATTTTATTTGAAACCTTCCAAATGTGGTTTCAGATTCCATGAGGTGGAGTACTTGGTTCATGTTGTTTCACATGAAGGAGTCAAAGTTGACCCTACAAAGATCAAAGATATGATGGAGTGGCAAGTACCAAAGACCCTCAAGAACCTTCATGGATTTTTTGAGCTACTATATTACTATCACATATTTTTAAAATCAATTCCACTCACAAACTTATTGAATAAAGATTCCTTCCATTAGACTAAACTAGCTACCAAGGCATTTGCGAAGCTAAAAGAGACTATGTGTACCACTCTAGTTTTAGAAAACCCTAATTTTTATAAAACATTTGTTGTTGAATGTGATGCATTAGGATATGGCATGGGGGTATTACTCATGAAATAAATAAGATCTATTTCATTCAAGATTCATCAACTGAAGGTAAAGAATAATTTTAATCTAATTTATGAAAAAGAGGTGATGGAAATATTTCATACAGTCAAGCAATGGAGACCTTATATGATGGGTAGACACTTTAAGGTAAAGACTAATCATGATAGTCTCAACTAATTTTTGGAGTAGGATTTTCATTAGAATAAAAACAAAAATGAATGACTAAAATGTTGGGATATGACTTCAAAATAGTCTATAAGAAAGGAAAAGATAATGTGGTAGCATATGTACTTTCCAAGTGGGATGAATCAGTTGAGCCATTGTTATGTGGAATGACCATTTGGAAATTAGATTGGTTAGAAGTGTTGTCCCCCAAAAATATCACTCATTATTGGGACAACATTTGAACTATTTTGGTCCTACAAAACAAAATTATCTCTTCCCTTTTCAAAATTTGTCTTGGGCATTCAAATTCTTCATTTTTCAAGCTTCTCAAAAATCTACGGACTCTACAGGCTTAAATATACAGACTCAACAGGAAGAGAAAATCTATGGAATCTACAGGCCAAATTCAATGGGCTTTACAAGATTGGTTCAATGCCTTGGTTTAATCAAAAATGTCTATCGACAAGCATTCAAGCAAAAGAGGCTTGAACCATTGAACCATTGAACCACTTTGGTTCAAAGTTTCAATGAGTTCAAGGTTTAATCAATTCAACACTTTCAGTTCAATCAGTTTGTCTACTTTGTTTCAGGATTGGTTCATCCTTTGGTTCAATCAAACAGTTCATCAATCAGTTCAAGGCTTTGTTTGAACCATTGAACCAGAACTTGGTTTAACGATTGGTTCAAACAAATGGTTCAATGACTTAGTTCATCCATTTGGTTTAAAGGCTTAGTTCATTCAATTGAACCATTAGCTTGAACCATTTTGGTTCAAAGCTTGGTTCATCGACTTGGTTCAATGTTTGGTTCAACCAAGTGGTTCATTGCCATGGTTCAACGAAGTGGTTCACTCAGACGGTTCAAAGGAGCAGTTCAAATGCAAAAGTTCAAAGAGCCTCCCAAAGGACAAAGTGCCCTTGCAGAGGGCACTTGGATGACAAAAGTACCCTTTGGAAGGGTCATTTTCAAAGAAGCCTCAAAAGGTAAATTCTTTCAAATTTATGTTTAAGACATTTGAAAAGGACTAAGGTAGGAAGCAATTCCTTCAGACTTTTTGTCCGAAGGAATTCCTTCAAAAAAAAAGCCTAAAAGAATTCAGAGAAGCTGCGGGCAGAAAGCCCAAAGAAATAACCAAAGCAAAAGTAATGAGAAATTTCTATGAACTTTTTGTCCATGAGAATTTGTCTAGGGAAAATGCCTATAAGAAACCCATGAAAGGCCATCGAAGGACCCCAAAGGGTAGGTGCCCTTACGGGGGACTCCCAACTATTAAATAAAAGGACACTTCCTTGAAGCCAAAGGTTCACCTTCCCTTTGAGAAGATGTAAAACAAGAAGCCTAAAGGCCATTCAAAGACTGCCTGAAGGGCAGATACCTTATAGGGAGCTCTTCTCAACCCAAAGTGGATCATTTCTTAAGGCCTGAAAGGGTATATTCTTTCCAAGAAAGTGCCAAACAAAAGAGTTGAAGAAGGACAAAGGGGTGATGCACTCGAAGACGTCAAATTCAACACAGTGAACTAGCCATTGAAAACATAGTGACAGGCATGTGAATGCCAATTTTTAAGCTCATAAAATAGCCATTGATCCTTTGAATCTATAGACTCAAAATCATTCATAGACTTTAAGGCCAAGACCAACAAAAATTGAGGGAGGAACAGAATAGCAAATTGAATCTAGGACCCAATTCAATTAACCAGAAAAGGAGGAACGATGAAGGTAGGATCAGATCGTTAGGTGGGCATTAAAAGTTGTAAACTTTCAATGGCATGACTTATTTCTCTGCATTGATAAAATCAAATGGGTAAATGCCCCTAAATTATAGCCTATCTCCTTAACAGATTTCAATGCAATGTGATGTGTTACTATTCTCAAGTCCTTCTTGAAAGAGGTTATATAAGGGACTCTCTTCTATTGTAAATAGATCTCTTTTTGACAATCAGAACGAAACTCTGCCCAAATTGAAAGGCACTTCTAAGACTTTAAGCTCAGTTTGTTGATCATATTTTGTTATTGGAATAAGAAAGCAAGTGATTTTTCATATTTTGTGTTGTGATATCTTTGTTGTTGGGGAAACTATTCTTATGTATTTTTCCTTAATATATCTTCTATTCCTTTAATTCAACAAGCAAAATTAGTGACAGCAGTCAAGAAGGTGTTCTGAAGAGTCAACTATGGAGAGACTTTGTGCCCCCATAATTGCCTTTAGTGTGTTTTCTTTTCATTTCTGTGTAAAGGACCTTGGGATGACTTTGTGCCCTCATTGTCCTTCATATCTTACTCTTAAGCAATTCAGGTGGAGACTTTGTGTTGCATCTCGATTTGGTGGTTATTACATCCTTTGTTACATTTTGATGTTACTACCTAAAGTATTCTTGTGGCTTGTTATATAGTACTTCTGAAAGAAGAGGAGTGCTTTCTATCATTTTCATTGAGTTTCTCCTTTGATCCGCACACATCATCTCTGAAGAAAGAGAGATGGATGGTTTGTCCTACCCTTGAGTATTATTTTCTATTTATATATATATAGCCTATCTATAGGGAACCTCCCCTTGATGAGAGGAGAGATTAGTCCCCTTCTGATGTGGTAAACCTACACATTTGGATGACTAATCTTCCTACTTTGGCTGATCAAACCTATTTTGTTTATCAGTACGCTGATCGACAAAATATTCAACCAACAAGAAGAATAAATATTAGAGTGGAAGAATGATAGAGATACACATGTCTTAATTGATAATATTCAACATGGTTTAGGTGTTTCTATAAAATTTTAATGGAAAGACAACACATAATGGTATAAAGATATATTGTAACTATGTAAGGATTTTATCCTCAAACACAAGATCATTCAGGAGCTTCATGCATATCCAATATGGGGGAACTCAAGATTTTTTAAGAAATATCATTTAATTAAGAAATATTTATTTTTATAATGAATAAATGAGGATGTACATAAATTATTGGTAGAATGCATGGTTTGTCAACATAACAAATGAGAAATAAGTAATACACTAGGTATTCTGCAACCATCATCCATCCCTAGCCAGTGGTAGGAGGATGTTTCCATGGATTTAATTATAGGGTTGCAGAGGTCTGAAGGTAAAATTTTTATCTTGGTAGTTGTGTATAAGCTCAAAAATATGCCCATTTTTGTTCCTTATCACATCCAGTTGTAGCTAGTAAAGTAACTATTGATTTTCTCAATATAGTTCAAAAGTTACATGGTAAGCAATCATTATAAGTGATCATGATATTAATTTCACTAGTAAAATTTAGACTAAGTTATTTGCATGTTTATGTACTCATTTGGCTCATAGTTCATATTATCGTCCTCAATCTAATGGAAAAATAGAGGTTGTCAACAAATTCATAGAAGGTTATTTCCATTATTTTGCATCAGATAAATAGGAATGTTGGATCCATTGGCTGCCACAAATAGAATGGTGGTTCAACACTTCTTTCCATACCTCTTCTAAAATGTTTCCATTTATGACACTTTATGGTTATCATCCCTTGTTCATCACTTCATATTTGAAGATGCAACCCAAGGTTCAAGATGTTGAGGAACACATTCAACATCAACAAGAGGTACTAGCTAGTTTAAGGGATAATTTGGCAAGGGGATATAATAGAATGAAGCAACAAGTTGATCAACATTATTTTAAGAGGTATTTTTATATCTATGATTGGGTATTTATTTGATTTCATCCATATAATCAAATGTATTTTAATAAACAGGAAAAAGATAACAAACATTCTCTTAAGTATTATGGCCCTTATCAGATCCTAAAAAAATTTAGTAAAGCATCGTACAAGTTAGAGCTACCCCAATCCACTCGCATACATATTATATTTCATGTATCTTTCTTGAATAAGTTTATTAGACAAATAGTTTTTACCCAAACTAAATTACCTAACCTAGATGAAGGCAGTGTCATTTAGGAACCTAAGGAGATCCTTCACACATGCATAAAAATTTTACAAACAAGAGAGTTTAAGGAGTATTTGATCAAGTGGAAGAGTGTGAATCATGAAGATGCCACATGGGAGGATGAATTATTCCTATAGTAGCATCCAAATTTGATGATGGAAATATATTTATAATGGGATGGTCATGCTACACACTTAACCTATAGTGTGTCTATAGATATGTGTGGTTGACTTGTAGATTACATACATTTCATATTATCTTATTGCATTTATCTATTTTCTTATTATGGTTGGCCTTAGTAATATTCATGGGTAAGTAGAGTATATATATATATGAGGTAGTGTTTAGTCATTTATCATCAAATTATGAATTATGTTCTTATTACATTATTTTGTAGGTTCCCCCCTTGAATCCGCTCAATCATAATTATCAGGTATTCTACTCTTGTATCAATTATTGTTGTGGATCTGATTATTATACTCTTAATTATGTGATAAATTATTTCATTATTATGAAACATCTAAGTAATTTCATTACACTTAACTAGCTTCTTGATTATTCATTTGTCATCTAGTCCTCATACCTGAATCATCTTGAGCTTCATGACTTTCCTCTTTTTAATATCCCCTTGATAGCTAGAGTTACAAATGTAATTTATTTTTTTCATATTATTGATCTCTTCTATTTTTTCCTTCATTATTTTTATCTCCTCCTCCATCTTATTTAGACTAAAACCTAATTTAGCCACCCCCTCCTTTAACTAAAAAATATCATGAGAAAAATCCCATTGAAAATGGTGTTATTATTTATTCTCCTTCATGTCTTTCTTCAATTTATTAAACTCAATAAATATCTTCTTCATGATACTTGGGTGTTAATAACTTGTTCCAACTCACCAACCCTAACACTAATAGAGCCATCAAGAGTTAGAATATCCATCTTATTATGGATAAGATTATTATTAGTATAGTAAAAGATTATTTGGGTTAATTTAAAATCCTCTTCATTGCATGGGTTGTTTTCATCTTTTGGTTTAAAGAGGACCAATAGGGCCTTCTTTTTATATCTTTCGGGACTATAGCTAGCTTTCAAGGTCTAATTAACTTTATTGGGACTATCTAAGACTCTACCTTTTTCTTCTTAGTGTCCTTAGACATATGATCCAAGGTTTCATCCTCTTCCTCATTTTAGTTTAGACATTTATCTTCTATAATATTATAGATTCCCTTATACAACCTAGAAGGATTCAAATTCAAGGTCCCAGGATACCCAACAATTGCCAACTCATTTTTTTGCAGTAACAAATGTTGACTTCACTTTTTGGAGGAGTGCCCTTGCATTTTTTACTCATACAATTTATTAAGTCATTATTTTTAATTTTTCAACTTCATTATGTTTTAATATTAGGGTACACAAGTGTTAAAATACACTATGCCAACCAATTAAAATAAAGACACATAAGAAAATATAATATACATATAGTTGTATAGAATATATAGTGAATAGATATTTATCCATGTGATAAAATATTAAAAATTAATTACATAATCTTGAAATGAAATTAAATAAATGAATGAAAGATAAATAATTGATTTTGACTCACCTAGATTCTAAAAGAGGCTAAAAATATAGAAAAGAAGGTCCTAGAACAATGTAGAAGAAACTCCCAAAATTGATTTGTGATTTGTGACAATGATCACTTTCATGTGGTATGGAAATGGTAATGTCTAAAAATATAATGTTTTAAAAGCGTTTATCTCTCTCAAAATTGGTTAGATAGGTCCAAAAATGGCTTTATAAATCCACACAACCTAAAACTTCTAGGAATCCTTTATTAAAAAAAGATACTAGGAAACCTCCATCTGATAAGCAAAATGATACATACATACATCATATGAATATCTAATTTCATCTAACCCTAATAGGGCTTCAATACTTGGAAACACATCCAAGATGAAAATAAATACGTAGAGTCATTGGATTTGACCACTTGAGTGGAGGTTGTTTTACATATCAAGTTGATAATTATATCTCATGTACTTCTATGCATGCAAGTCACCCATACCAATGAATGAGATAGGCATTGAAAATATCTCTATACACTAATAAATGAAATGATATGTTTTTTATCTTAGGTCACTTTTTGGTACAAGTGTGCACAAAATGAAATTATTAGAACTAATATGTGTGTGTGCATGGGTGGGTGGGTGCGTATGTGTCTCTCTCTCTATGTGTGTGTGTGTGTGTGTGTGTGTGTGTGTGTGTGTGTGTGTGTGTGTGTGTGTGTGTGTGTGTGTGTGTGTGACCCTTAAAAGGGTAATATATCAAAAATGTGCCAATGAGGTGGGGGTAAGTTGGTGAGGTCACTTGGATGTATCCAAGTCCATTAAGGTTAAATTCCAATTGAGGCATGTGAGGTCAAATGTGTTTGTTAATAGTGGTATTGATGTCCATAGAGCATGTAGGTGGATATGTGGTAGTTGTGGAATATTTAGTAAAATTAGTATTGTTAGATGGTTTGAGCAGCTTGTAATTGGTGGGCTAAAATGTCCCATCTTGTGGTAGATCTAGTAATGTCAAAAGCTAGTATGATTTGATAGTTGGAGAGGTTTACAGTTTTTGGGATATAACATCCCATCAAAGTAGTAATGTTATTTGGGATATGGCCCCTAATTATGTCCTAAACTGGTTGGAACTCTAGTCAATAGTGTATAGGGTAAAGATCCCACCAAAACCATTAACAATCTAAAATCTATATATAATAAACGTAAGCTTACAATTCTTGATTACTTGTTAAATTTATTATGGTGATTATGTATATATATACTTATTGAATTAAAAATTTATACCTATTGATGTGCAATCTAACCATGGTGAAGAGGGGAAATAAAGAATTAGGCACCATGAAAAATAGTGAACATAGTTTAGAAGGGCCAATGGACCTATACTGACTCTACCAACTTCATATTGTATGATATTATTCAATATAAATTTTGGGATGTTTTTAAAATGGTCAAAATAAAAAAGCCTTAAAAAAATACCTATATGATCTACAAAACACCTATCTTGATCTCAAAGTAGACAAATAACAAATTAGGAAATGTTCAAGAATAAATTAAAAAGGAAAGGAAATATGGAGCTTAAAATAAATAGAAGTGCACTGATAAGAGCCTAAACTAAAATAATGATCCATAGATGCAAAAACATGATAATAAAATTACAACTGCAAGCCTTGTACCAAAAATATGTGTCTATAGAATGTCCAACTTTGATGTCTATGCATGCATACATATCAAAGTAGATAAACAAGTGCATACCTAGAAGAGCTTAATGAAATAAAAAAAATGTTCCTTCAAATCGAAGTAGATAAACATCTTGAGTGTACCTGCAAGTAAATATATGTGTGTGCAAGTAAGTCAATATTTTGATAAATTGATAATAATGTAACCAAAGGAATAAATGGAAAACTTGAAACAAAAAAAACAATTAATACACATAGTTTGTGAGCCATGCTTTCATCTCTATAACTCTAAAGTTTTCATGGGTCTCAATTTCCCCTACCAAGTGACAAAAACAATAAAAATAAGATCATATTAATCCATGCCATGTGGAAAAATCTGCTTCTTATCTAAAGAAGCAAACATCTAAAACTTTTTGATATTTTCAACCTCTTGACATCTGTAACTTCTTGATAATTTGTAACCAAAAGATAGAATAAGGTGATTTTATACCCTAATTTTGAGGTGAGTGATGTTCCTACATATCACTCATCCAAAATAAAGGATTAATACACCAAATGTAACATACATAAAAGGAAAATGTTGTAATAACCATTTAAACCAAATTTGTAACACATTTATGTAATCATATAAATATATCATCACCAAAGCTATCAATAACCCAATACTAATACACCAAAGTTGAAAAAATATAAGGAAACAAAAAGGAAGGGGTGAGTAATATGCCCTAATGTAACCCCAAAAAGATGGGCAAGTGATATGCCCCTCTATAACAAGTAAATAGGGGGAAATGATATGCCACACTATAGTAGTGTGCCCTAATTTATACAAGATATAGCAATGAATGTACTAATTATAGTAAATCTCAATGTGATTAAGAAGTATGAAGGACATAAGGTGAGAGCATATCTTGATATAATAAATGTATGATATATAGACACATGGGCATATCAATCCCCCAATGGTAATGTATAAATGGTAACCATAACAATAGTATGCCTTTGTATTATGTATCAACATAGGTGCACTAATGAGCTTCCCTTGATTTAGGCAAGATATAATATATAAAGCTCAGTAAAGAAAAGACTCTAAAACATGTGTCAACATGACTAGACAAGACAACCAATGAGAAAATAATTTAAAAATATATACAAGTGTGTGAAATTAATGACTCAAGAAATGACAAAATACATCATGCTAAACATGCAATCAAATAAAAATTGTCAAGAAAATTGAAAACATTCAAAAAAATTAAAAAGAAAATAAATGACTCAAGTTTAAAATCAATGCAAGTGCATAATATTCATTAGATTCTTCAAAGGCTTTCCTTTTAATGTAGTTAGGTGATAGGCCCTTGAACTAAGTTTCTTTGTAATATAAAAAGGACCTACCTAGTTAGGTTTGAATTTACATTTATTTTATTTATCCACATTTGTATTCTTTTGATTTTATTTTAGTACCAAATCACCCACATTGAATTATCTTGAGCTATTATTTTTGTTATAATATTTCTTAAGGTGATTTTGATAATATTTCAATTACACAATAGCATTAATTATTTCTTCATATAACATTTCCAATTGATTTAATAATTTTTCTCTATATTAATTTTCATTAACATTACCTTTAAAGACACAAGAAGAGAAATAACCTCAAGATCTAAATGAAAAAAAATCCACCATAGATAAGGGAATAGGGAATTACCCCTATAGTTAGTTTGATACTCATTTTATATGCACAAAAATGTGTATAGTTTTAATCTACCAATATTCACCATGTTTATAAATTATTTTACTTAAGATGTCCAAAATTTTCCTATTTGTAGCCTTGAATTGACCATTCCCTTTATGGTAATAATAAGTATAAAATGTATGTTTAATCCTATCTTTATTATCTTATTCTTGAAATATGATCCATTATCTATAATGATAAAATATGAAAGTCCAAACCAATAAATAATATGAGTAATTATAAGTATATAGATGTCTTCACACAAGGTAGATTATAAAGGAATAAATTTGACCCATTATTTAAAATATTTAGTAGTAGTAATGACAAATTTGTGACCTTATAATGATGTAGGATTTATTTTTCCAACTAGATCAAATTCCTAAATATAAAATGGCTGAGGAGAAACAATAAGATGTAAGTATTGAGCTAGTGCATGTTGTGTGAATTAAATCTAGAAGTGATAAGAAATCAACTAAGAATGAAATCTTACTCTAAGCTAAATTCAACCTAAGATAGAGCAAAAAATAAATAAAACACAAACTTATACTTCAAATGTGCAAGATTTATCCATTGCATTGTAAAATTGATTTGATCTTTGAAAATGTGGTGCTCACTCTTCCAATGCAAAGGATAACAGGCAGCATTTTGGTGCAAAAGGAGTTTTTTTTATGCTTTGATTCACTTGGATTCACTTGTGAATAGAAATTTTTTGGCATAAATAGGATTCTAATTCTAGGATTCTTGAAAATGAAGGTTTTTAAGATTATTTATAGATTTTTGGAGGAGGATCCAATGATGGAGGCTTATTTAGATTTATTAAATGATCTAAATAATCAGTGGTGGATAATGATTCCTCAGCCATGAGGATGAAGACCATTTCAAATGGTTGAGAGAAACATGGGATTGGTTAGTTGAGTTTGTAGGAATAAGTCAAACTTCTTGACAACTCAGGGGATGACTCATAGGAGGTTCAAAAAGGTGTGGGTTTGGTTGGGATGATGGAGACAAAGGTGGAAGATGTTGGATGAGGTGTAAAATCTAGATTTTATATTTAAAATAAGGATTTAAAGTGTGCATAATTGACTATTTTGACTTGTTCAATTATTTAAATGTGAAGGGAGATACGATGAATTATTTTAAGAAGAATTATTAAATAGATTTTAGGTGCATTTTAACATTAAATGAAATTTAGGTGTCTACATTTGCCCCTCTTTGAAATAGTGTTACGAAGCAATACTAATTCAAAGAATAATAAAAAAATTAGATTGTTAACGATTAAGAAGGAGAAATTTGATTGAAATTAATGAAAATGAGTGTGATGATGCCCCCTCGAGGGTTTTCATGATAAAATGGACAAATGCATAAAATTTGATGAAAAGAGAAATTGACAAAGTGATATGGATGAATGATAAATCAAATTACTATAAAATTGATGTTAGACTTGCAAGATATTGGTTATGTAAAAAGGTTTCCCCTAGTTAATTAAAACTAGAGTATGGATTTCAAAAATAATAGTTTGACCATTCAGATATTACACGCTTATTATTTTGCTAATGATGCAAGGATTAATTGAGTTATTATGGGAACAATATACCCTAGCGATAATAAGTTGTGGATCTAAAAATAGAAAAAAGATATTGAATTCCAAATAATTATGTTTATTTTATGCAAATAGATTATTACAAGATTGTGAAAATAAAATCAAAATAAATTGATTTGATGTATCCCATAAATTTGAAGAATGGATGAAGAAAGAGTATGATGAAGAGATGGGGGGAAATATTTGATAGGGGAGAAAAATATAAGTATAGAAAATGGGGGATATAAAATCATTTGTGAAAAATTGTTTTTCAAGGCTATTTTCTAAGAAAATTGATTTGAGAGTTTTAATCTGAGACTTTGGAGGAAATATGGATCATATTCCACACCATGAGCACTAAGCAGAGTAAGTGAGGAGGTTATAGAGACCTGAGAGGAGTAGACCTCCAGCAAGTGAGTTGAAATTTGATTTTTTTTGCATTTATAGTCATTACTTAGGCTATAAAGATTGAGAAAATGAATTTATTGTTACCAAAATGGCAAAATCAACATCAAAATTAGCAAATTCATTGTAGGTAACAATGAATTCACAAAATAGAGTAATGATTTTGTAAAACATAGAATCAAAATCATGTTAGGTTAAAAATATGATTTTGCTTGTTTAGCAGTGGCAAAATCATGCAATAGGGGAGTGAAATCATTGATCAGAGAAGTGAATTCATTCAATAGTCAAGAAAATTCATTGTAGTGGGTTAAAGGCAAATTTGTTGGGATTAATAGCGAATTTGCATAATGTAGGAGTGAAATTATTTTATTAGGAATGAAAGGAGAATAATGAAAGTGAATGAACTAAAAAAAAATTGTATGATTTTTGTTATTTTTTTGAGTGATTGGAACGTATGATAATTTTGAATTTAATGCTAAGTAAAATTAATTAAATGTTAATGTATGTGATTTGTAAGAGGTATTACCAATGTTTGTGAATCAGGAGTGGAGACCTAGAGCAATGGTGTAGATGGTGAGATTCATAAAGTATGAGTTTGGAATTATAGAGGCAAGTGTCTTATCATACATTTCATAGATGCTAGAGATCCAATTAGATAAATCACTTCTGACAACACTTACTAAGAGATGGCATAGTGAGATGAGTACATTTCACTTGCTGATAAGGGATATGACTATCACATTGGAGGATGTGTATCAAATTATGGGTATCTTGATACAAGTGATATGTGTATACTAGGGATAAGGTCCACAAGAAATCACATTATTTAAGATTTTTGGTGATGGGTTGATTCCTATTATTAGAGGTGATGTTGATGTAGATTATTGTACCAAATTAGAGATAGATTCTCTAACTATTGCACTAATGTCTATTATCAGTAGCATTATGCTATCTAACAAGAGTGGGAGGCCATGTCCTATTAGTCTTATAGATGTGATTGGCATGGGATCCATTCATATTAGCACATTTGTACTTTGATTTACATCATGAAATGTATTTATATCATAGAGAGATAGGCCCATCGACATTACTACAAGTTTGGTACTAGGAGCACATTACTATAAAGAGGTTAGTTCAACATATGAACACTCAGTCTAGTGATGAGACATTATCATATGGGTGGCATGTGATTATTGGGACACAAAGACCATATTTAGTAGACCTAGAGCTTTATAAGAGGGTTATTGATGAGCTAGGTGATGATCAAATCACCTAGAGACCTTACAGGGAGATTATGTTTTAGTGGCCATATGATGCCCTTCACATGGATTATATGATGACCCCTTGTCACATTATAAGGACACATGATTAAAACATAGAGAGATATCATCTAATCAAGGTGATGAGATAGTTTGGGGTGAAACAACATATACCAATTATGCCACATATATTTGCATGATCGGTGAGGGAGAGAGCATAATGGGGCATGATCATTAATCCATCCATAACCAATCATAGATAAACATAGTTACAAACTATTAGATGGAGTGATAGGATATATGTCATTTATGTTAGAGTTGTTGATGGTTATGTAGATTGGTGGCCTCAATAGAGACTAGTTAGATTGACTATTCCATATGCACCACCATGGATGTGGAGGCAAAGGTTAGTGGGTGGATTGATTAGATAGCCATGAGGTATACTATTGGGAGCCTAGATCAGGAGGGTTGTGATAAGAGATAGAGTATGATTAAGAACATAAGGTAGAGTATGTATCATGGATAGTAGCTAGATAATGATGTGGAGATTATAGAGATGGAGGATGTAGAGATTTTATGTGAGGAAAGGATTGATATTGATGTTGATACAGGTATGTATCTAGATATAGAGTAGAGAATTGGAGAGGACACTCTATTAATAGATGTAGATATCATGGAGGATAGAGATGGGAATGATAGAATAGGAGAGGATGTGATCATGAGAGCATCACATGACATCCAAATAAATAGAGGGGGTGCAGCTGGTTCTTCACATACTTTGAGATCTAAATAGGAGTATGAACTTATTGATATAGTCTAAGAGGATATTAGACAGTGTGATAGGGATATTGATGGATTGCACTAGGATATTTTTAGTTCATAGGGTATAGTATATGGGAGAGGAAATTAGATGGCTGAGATCAAATGATTACAGTCTGAGATTGATAGATTAAAGGTAGTTATAGATGGGATAGATGGGGATAGAATGACTATAGAATTGGTTACACATGATGTCAAGACCTAGATGCCAGACTATACAACATTGACATAGTGATATAGATAGGAGAGAGATACAATGAGGACTGATCTAGTAGAGGCGAGGATGCTAATAGTTAGATAGGGGTAGATTTCTACATTGGATAAAGTGATGAGGTCCATGGATTAGGCCACATATTATAGGAGCTTATATGAGGAAGATGTACCATGTTCTTAGAGGGCACCATCATTTAGGGAGAACTTTGTGAGACATTCGACATCTACTAGATCAGTTTAACTTATTGATTCAAAGAGGTTAGTGGGATAGGTGCATCATGTGATGGGTCCTCCACAAAGCACATCATGACATGAGGAACTATTCTTGAGACCAGACATTCTATCAAATGGATAGGATGAGACATGGTGGATATTGCATAGATTGATTTATCAATGTATACATATTTTGAGATGTATATTTTGTATAGAAACACTATATGTTTGTGTGTCTATGTTCATGATTATATGGGCTTTTTATTGGGTTATATGGGCTTTATTCATGATTAACAGATGTATGGATATATTGTAGCACTAGTTATATTTCTTGAATTTTGAGTTACACTAGTATGTTTTAATTCTTTTAGCATATTTATTAAGGATGTATGACTTATGTAATGTATGAGTGGTTTGTAATGGATTATAATGTGACATTGTTTTATTACATGTTTTTTTGTTCTTTGTCATGTCCCCTTTTTTAGTGGACATCGACAGACTTGATGATTAGCCTATTATGTGACCCTCGTAGGCTGAGAGGATGGATAGGGGGTCATGATGGAGATTGGCTTGGCTTTGATTAGCAAAATTCCTATAGTTGGCTTTCATTCAGGCTCTTTCAAACACATTTTGCCTGAGCTCCTATTATTTAGGGACTTTTGACACATAGTGGAGCACCCTTATTTTGGTATGTCATGTGCAGAATCACTCCCTGATTCACCAGATTTAGACGGTTCGAGGATCCGACATGTATAGAGGGAGATATTAATATTTGATTGATTTAATCAAATATTAATTATTTGGTCTACTTTTAATTAAAAACCCTAATTCTAATTTAAGAAACCCTAATTAGGGCAAGCATATCTTTTTGAGGGTATAAGGGTTTCTCATGGGAGGCCATTAGAATTATTCATTGATTATTGATATTAATTTTGAAGAATTATTCTATGAAGACTTAGCCAAGGGTTCCAGGATTCCATCTACATTAGAGAACGTCCACTCTTTAGTGTGTGCAATTCAGAGGCTGTGAGATATCAGCTGATTTATTGCCAATTTGAGAGATAGCTTCATACAGAAGTTATCACAGTATTTTAGGTATTTTGAGAGATAACTTCACACAGAAGTTATCACAGGTATTTCATGTATTTATTTCATTAGGTTTTGATTCAATAAATTATACAGATAGAGATCTTCTGTATTAGAACCATATATCTTGAGATCAGGTGTTTAGCAATCAGGGTGTGCTATATTATATTGGCAGCCGTACAAAGTGTACAGATCCATACAGATTCACACAGAGACCAACATCGGTAGGCAGAGATCCACAGCGACCGACATCAACTAACCTATCACCGATGGTGACAGATTAATGACCCCAGTCGACCGATGATGGTAGTATAACCGACATTGGTGACTGTGTTTTTGACACAGCAGGCCAAGACACACAGATTCAGGCTATTTTCCAGATTGTTGGAAGATAATCAAGTTTTTAAGACCGTATCTGAATATTCCTTTTTATGCATGATTGAGGACATCTATTGTAACCATCTAGATGAATAATAAGATTAGTGATTCACCAGTTAAGAGATTTACTGTGATTTATTTATTTATTTGAAATTATTCTGCAAAATCGTATCTTTATTCAGAGCTTTTGTCTTTCTATATTACCTATTTGAAGGGGATATTACAGTGGTATCAAAGCTTTTATTTTGGTATTCGAAGGGATATTACAGTGGTATCAGAGCTTTTGTTTTGGTATCCGAAGGGATATTACATTCTTTGCATTGGATTTCTAATAATATTGAGATTTGAGCAACCTAGTTTTTAATATAGCATAAAATGCATTGCACTAATTATATTGAATGATAATGATAAATGCTGATGTTTTAATCATATGAATAAAAAGAAATAATAAATTATGTAAAATCAAAGTATGTCATGATATAGTAAAACCATAACCATAATATTATGCATTTCACAAAATAATATTTTTAAACACTCAGAAGACAATAATTAAAACAAGATATGAAAATAAAAGTAATATAAATGATTTTTAACGCGCACATAATAAAAATTGCAACAATATTAAGCTTGAATGACATGCAAACAAACAAACAAAGAGTAACTCTAATAACAAAAAAGTGATCACAATTCACAAAGTAAAGGAAAATAACCATTTGAATGGCTAGAGATAAAATGAAGTAAAATAACCAATTGAATGGCCAAGGATAATAAAATGGATAAAAATAACCAATTGAATGGTTAGAGATAAGAAACAAACAAAGGATGTAAAAAGTTGTGAACAAAGTCAATCTAAACAAGGATTATACAATTGTAGGTAAAATCCAAGCTAGGTACTAAACAATTGAGGGAGAAGTGAAAGAATAAGAGAATCCATGGTGGGTGAAATGGATGATGGGAAAGACAGTGGATGAGTTATCCCTGGAGACCCCATGTCTCTAAGTGTTGCCTACATAATCCACCTTTGAGAAAGTCTATGTGGGGATATCAGGCTAGATGTAGTTCTCCCAATACAAGAAGTGATGAGAAAGTGGATGATTGATGAAGTATTTTGAATGTTTGATTAAAAGGATGCATGAGTGACCCACCCAAAAATGATAAAATGATGTGGAAGATATTTTAGAATGGTAGATGTGTTGAGATTGATGTTTTTTGGATTGTTTTTTTATTTTTTGTATTTTGGGACTTTTGAAATAAGGAATAAGACATTTTTATCCTATCATGAGCAAGAATGCAAGTTCACATATAAGAATAAAAACCCTAAACTTGTCATCTTATAGGATAAATAACTAACAACTGAAAAAATAATGAACTTGGGAATATACAATGGATTACTAAAATGTGATGCCCCAAAATAACTAGGGTAAGTATAGACAATGGTTTACACATGGTTCCAAAAGCTTGGTTTTCACCATGGTACTTATCCAAAGCGCTACTAAACTAGTTTTCACATATGGATGATCTATGTACACTTTTTTGCTTCTGACTTTCCTTTCTTTCTTTTTTTTTGATGTTTTATATTTTTGACTTTTCATATACCTATAATAACATATATAACAAGTTTAGGCATATAATATTTTAAAGTATATGATGTTCATAGGTTCATCAATCACCTATTCATCTTCGGTTGTTAGTTTATAAGCCCCTGATCCATATGTGGCAATAACAACGTATGGACCTAACTAGTTAGGTTCAAACTGTCCCTTCTTCTCTCTCTTAGCATTAGTGTTTCACTGGTTCTCCTTGAGAGTAATATCTTTGATTGAAAATTCCTTGGCTTTAATATGCTTATTACAACTACAATGAAGGTGATTATGGTGAACTTAAAAGTGGTTTAAAGTATTGAATCATTTCTGATCTAAGAGATCAAGTTCACTGAGGTGTGAAGTTTGATATGATACATTAGCTATGATTTATTGTAATGAGATTCACAAAGATGGAAGTTTGACCTTTATTGGAAGAATAGACTCACTACCATAAACAAGGGAGTAAGGAGTTGCCCCCGTGGGTATGCAGACACTAGTGCAATATGCCCAAAGGGTGGGATATAGTTGTGTATGCCAGTCATGACCAACTTCATCACCAACTCTCTTAAGGATGCACAAAATATTCTTATTTGTTTCTTCAGCTTAGCCATTACTGTGCAGGTAGTAAGGAGTGAACCATATGTGTTTGATATGATAGGTTTGGCAAAGAGTCTTAACATCTTTATTTTTTAATGATTTTCCATTATCAAAAATGAGATTGGAAGGAATACCAAATTGGCAGATAGATAAAATTGTAAATTTGATTTCTAGTGACGTAGGTAAGTGGCATTTCCTCGACCCATTTGGTAAAATAATTAGTTTCTCTTATAATATGTTTATGTCCATCAAAATAATTAGGATTTATTTTTCTAATGAGGTCTAACCCCCATGTGTAAAATGGCCAAGGTGTTGTGATAGGTTGAAAATATTATGAGGGGCTATGGATAAGATATCCTTATTTTTTTATAGGGTATACGCTTTTCTACATAGGCATATGAATCAGATTCCATTATAGGTCAATAATAACTTACTCAGAGAAGCTTTTTTGTAAGGACCATACCACTTTAATGTGTTATACAAATTCCATCATGAACTTCTCTAATTTTTGAATTGGATTCTTCAAAATTTGAATAACATCGAATGGTTCCATCATAGCCTCAACAATATAGGGTGTTATGAAGGATGGTATAGAGAGAAGTGCATTGAATAAAGGATTTGTGTTGGTTAGATGATAAGTTAGATGGGATGGCATGAGTATGAAGATATGTATATATATCAGAGTACCATGGAGAAGTGGGACCAACCACCTCATAAACCCTTTATGAATCAAGTGTATTATAAGCTGGTATCCTTAAGTACTCAACCAAAAAAAATTTATGTTTTATGCTCAAATCTAGTAGGGATCCAATTATTGCCATAACATCTATTACTCAATTATTTATTCTTGTTACTTGTTCAAATTGGATGTACTCAAAATATAATTTTAGGCTATCCACCATCCTCTTGTAAGGGATTAGTTTATCATCACAAGTTTGAAATTCATTAGTGACATGATTGATGATAAGATTAGAATTTCCAAAAATAAGGAGATGTTATATTCCCCACTAGATTGCCATCTTGAGGCCTATTATGAGACCTTCATATTATGTTATATTGTTTATATAATGGAATCCAATTCATAATGCTTTAGGAATGCAATCCCCATTAGGTGTTACCAAAAATATACCTCCCCTCGAGCCATAGTTTATAAAGGAACCATCAAATAAAAACTACAAAACTAGATATTCATCCATAGACATGATTGTATCATCTAGGAATTCTATAATGGGAGGTGTTTTGCCATTGAATTGTGTTTCTTCCAAGACATCCTCTAGAACTTGTCCTTTGATTGATTTTTGGTTAACATACTCTAAATAAAACTCACTAAGAAGTAGAACCCACTTATCCATCCTACCTATAAGAGCAGTTTGAGATAAAATATATTTAAGAGGGTCAATCTTTGCAATAATCTAGTCTGATTGTTAAACATGTAATGCCATAGTTTTTGGGAAGAAAAAAAAACTACAAGACAAGCCTTTTATATTTGAGATTAATTTAGCTCATAGGATATCAATGTTATACTCATAGTAGTATATTTCTCATTATTTCCCATTATCATCATGTTGTGTTAATAATGTGCCAAGTGAAAATTAAGTAGCTAAAATGTACAATAAGAAAGGTTTACACCTAATAAGTGGCATAAACACTAGTAGGTTTGAAATATATTGTTTGAGATTGTTAAATGCTTGTTCACAATTTTCATTCCATGTAAAAGAAGTATCTTTTCAAGAAAAAGGTGAATGGGCAATAAATGTCTGCAAACTAAGATATGAATATTCTTATTGCTTGAATTTTCCCTTGTAACTTCTAATCTATTTAATATTTTGAGGTGGAGGCATATCCATGATAGCTAAAACCTTTGAAGGATCAATTTCAATGCCACATTGTGAAATAATGAATCCTAACAACTTTTCTAATATTACACCAAACATGCATTTCTTTTGATTCAATCTCATGTTATACTCTCTTATGTGATCAAAAATACAATGAAGCACCTGAAGGTGATCTTTCCTAGATTTAGACTTAGCTATAATATCATCTACATAATATTCCATGATATCATTAAGCATGTCATGAAAATGACAATTATTGCCTATTGATACGTATCCCCATAATTTTTCAAACTAAAAGGCATCACCTGATAACAGAAATAAAGCATCATCAAGTTTAGGTAATACATCCATGATGTAAATAAATCATGCCTATCATCCATTAAATATAACATCTCATGGCCTAAGATTGAATCAATAATCATATCTATGTTAGGCAATGGAAAATCATCCTTCAAGCATGCTTTATTTACATCATGGAAGTATATGCATAATATAATTCCTTCTAGTTTATTTGACACCAGTAAAATGTTTGATATCCAATGTGATTAGTCAATTGGATGTATGAAACCAACATCCAACTACTTCTTGAGTTCTTCCTTTACCAGTAGTGCAATCTTGGGATGCATCTTGTAGAGTTTTTAATTTATTGGCTTTGCATCTGGATGCACCAAAAGGTGGTGAAATACTAACTTTGGATCTAATCTTGGAATATTTGCATAAGACCATGCAAACACATCAGATAACTCACAAAGAAGTAGTTTAAATATATCCCTTTCTTCTTGAGTGAGTGATATAGAAATTTTTATAATTTTAGGATCTTCTTTGGTGCTGATGTTTACAAGAATCATTTATTCAACAAGTAGAGTTGATTCATATTTATAATCTAGGTGTGGTGTTGAAAGATGTAAATCTTCCTAAAATTTATTCTTATTTGTATGTGTTAGTATAACTAATAGAGTGATGGATTTGGAAATTAGAACATAACTTTATTTCTTGTAACAGAGATTGTATATTCTAGTTGTGAGTGTGTTTTTACAAAGAAGAGCCCTTTGAATCGATGATAAGGTTTTAAGGAAGATTATGGTAAGATATTTGAATGCCATGAAAGTTTGTTATATTTAAAAATGGTATATTGTCTTGAACATTCATTTTCATAAGACCCAGCCCTATAGTATGTTATTTTTCTTACTCAATCAAGTACATATTGGCATAGAAAATTGTAACAATGGATTGATTAGTGGCATCAAGGGTTGGATGAATTTCCATAGGTATATATAGAACTTTTGAAACCATTTTGAATATTTAAAATGAAATACAATGTTATAAATATAATTTTACAAAGTCTCGGTTGAGATAGTCCCCCCCCCCAAAACCATAGATTAGGGTTTCATGCATAACTTATGATTCCACCATCAAAAATCAAGGAAACTTGGTGGAAAGTTGGGTAATGAATTTTTATTAAATATTTTGTGGTTTTTAGTTTCAATGGGTTCTTGTCTATAATTTTAGAGAGGCCTAAGTGGAAATAGGTGATTAAAAAGACTTAGGAGACCTAATCAAGAGAAATAGTGAGCAATTTGAGATTGGAAAAGGGACTTAAAGAATGAGTTTGGAATTGTAACTTGGGGAATAGAAAGAACACAATAAATGGTATTAGAATCAATTTTAATATTTATAGTTGATTAAGGTACAGTTTTTACACATCAAATAAAGTCCATAAATAGGGCTAGAAGGATTGAGATAAAGCAGGCAAAGTTGGAAAAGATATGAGTTGAGACTTGAAAGGTGTGGGTATGTGAATGGGAGGTGTTGAAATCTAATTGAGAGTTAAATGAGACCTATATAGGCATGATTGAAACATTTTAAACTAATTCTTGCATAATGATTGTATAAATAACCCTTAACAAGAAGTGTAAACCATTGTTGTGAATAATTATATCTTGAAGAAAGGTGTAGAGTAAGTGTGTTTGGTATATGCTCTACATCATTTTTTGTATCAGATCTAGGAAAAGATTATTTTGGATTGTTGAAAAATTTGACAATATGTTTTTTGAAGTGCATTGCAAGATAGATGATCAAGGATAGTGTTCCATGGAGAGAGCTAGTAGAGAAGAAGATGATTTGGTTAGGATAATGACCCAGCTGATTGATCCATTGGTTATGAGGATGTAGGCCATTGAAGATGTTCTCAAAGAGAGAGAATAAAGAGCAAAAAGAGAAAGAGATTATAGGCATCAAGTTTAGGTAATACCTTTGTAATCAACGATGAATGGGAGAGAGAATAGAGAGGTGTTTCAAAGGAGACCACAAGAGAATATAATAGTAGTTCAAGAAGGCATGGGATAGCACCATGTAAGGCACATTAGACCATGTGTAGATGTTATATTGAGAAGATAATAAGGTCTAATGATATAAGGACCAAGATAGAGATTTCAAGGGCAATGTTGAAATTGCCAAAGAGAAGGACACAGGATGGTAGTGTGTCTAAGGAATGTGAGCACAAGTATACAGTAGTAGAGAAAAGAGAATGAGGATAGAAGTCATGACAGGAATGAGTCATTTATTATGAGGAGAGTCTTATTGCAACATAAATAAGGAAAATAATAAGCCCAAAGGATAAGCTTGTTTAAAATTAGATGTAAGGCCCATGATAAGGTATGTAATTTGGTAATTGATGGTGGTAGTACTAACAATATTATTTCTTTAGATATGGTGAAAAGGTTGAGATTGAAAAGAATGCCACATCCAGAACTATACAAGGTTGCATGGGTTCAAAAAGGTCACCTAATACTAGTAAGTGAACAGAGTTGGGTTGAATTTTAGATAGGTGGATATAAAGATCAAGTGTTATGTGATATTTTGCCTATAAGTGTCATTCGTTGTTAGGGAGACCATGGCAGTTTGATAAGCATGCCATCCATGATGGTTAAGCAAACACATACACTATTAAGTAGCATGGAAAGACATATACACTTATCCCATTGAAAGGTGAAGAAGATAGGAGAGATGAAAGGATAATGATGATGCAGTGTTGGAGTAAAGTAGTGGAAAGTATGGGTTTGATCAAAGCACCCAAGAAAGAAGAAGAGGTGAGTTGTGTTGAGTTGGTTGATGTGTGGATTTATGAGTTCACAAATATGGACAAGAGTGAAAGGTGGCAGCAAATAGTTATCAAATGAAGGAAAACATAGCACCAAAGAGAGTGGTCAAGGAAGAAAATAACTAGAATAAGATGGGTAGGCAAGCTCATGTGACAAAAGATAGCAATATAATGGAAAAGATTACAGCTGAGATGGAAAGGAAATGGCTTGGGATTGACACCAAAAAATTGAAGAGGAAGTTAGAGGTTGAAATGTATGATAAGATAACCAATGAGAAAGCCATGAAGGCTTTAAATATTGTTTCTAATAAGTTGATTTGTGATGAAAATGTAGGGTTGGAGCAAGTATCTAAAAAAGTGATGGAAGATGAATACAAAATTTTGCAAAATAATATTGAACAAGAGGAAGATGTTGATGAGATGGGTAACTGTAGAAGTGATAAATCAAGGAGATGGGATAGTGAAGATTAGTATGAATCCCATGGAGATGTAAGAGATTGAGGATAGTCAAAATGTTGAAGATATACATCAGCAAACTAAGCATGTACACAAGAATGAGGTATGTAAAGGACAAGCAGAATTGGTGCATGAAGTGGAATGGGTAATAGAATAAGTATTAGTAAAGGAGGAGAGTTCATACTTGTAGTAGTGGTTGAAGATGGAGTTAAGAAGAAGGAGAATTAGTTTGAAGAAGAGAGAGTGGAATATACCTACCAAGCAAGAAGACTATGGTAGCAACTATGATTTGTTTAATAACTATGTTTCATGTGCAGGTATCAAGATGAAGTAGAGAAGAACTAAGTGTGGGGCCCAATAGCATGTACACCTATATGAGATGCAAGTGGAAGATGATACCTTCCATGAGGAGGTTTAAAGCATTTAGGTAGTAGCATATACCAAGTGGATCACTCAAGAACTTGTGATAAAGCTTTCTCAGCTTGGTAGTATGATGCAAGGGGATCCTATAAGGACCCCAAAAGTTGTTTAATTTTTTCTTAGATTGGTCTATTCAATGACTTATAGGTTCTAAAGGTCTCAAGTAGTCCATTTTTGGAGTCTTGTTAATCCATATGTGCATAGAAATTGAATATGAATATTTCCAGCCAAAACCTTCTTTGAGCAAATTTGAATTTGTAAGCTTTGTATAAGGACTATTTTATGCATTCATGAAGATGGAAGGATATCTCAAGTGAATCTAAAGGTTTGGGCATTGTAGTAGGTTCATACATCATAATTTCAATACCATAGTCTTAGAGGTGTCATATTGTGTAAATCAAAATATAATATCATGTATCAAGTAACCTCTATGTAGAAAAGGTGGAAATAAGTAGTTATGCACATTTTTAGGAGTCTAAGTGTTAGATTTGTGTTAGTTTGGGATTCCATTCAAAGGATTTGAATAAAATAATGAAAAAATCTTTGTATGAATAATTTGATGTGTTTTGTAAAACCCTATTGATGTTAAATGAAAGTTGACAGACCTTGTTTTGAGGTCTTTGCATATGTTGTTGATTGCATGAGTGGGAGTTAGATGAAAGAATGAAAATGAATATGTTTCTAGGTGTGATTGAAGGTTAGATGTATTTTTTATTGAGAAATATATTTTAAGGAATAGTGAAAGGATAAACCCTTAACTGTAGACTATATTGAGACCCTTGTTTGAGGATTGTGTTCAGGTAACTGTCTGTATTTTAACTTATTGATTATATGAATGACATTGAATGATGATTTAAATGGGTAAATGTTATTGAATTTGGTTTGATTTAATGAAATTAATAAATGATAATGATTCATTTGGTGGTCAGATATGAGAACAAATAGATCCCTATTTTCCCTAGTTCACCCATTATATAACAAACTATAACTTTGTTCTTTGTGAAGGACTAATGAATGAATCTATCTATATTATATTCTCCACATTTCAACTATTTTTGGATGTTGTTTAAAGAGTATATATGAAAATAATAGATAAGAATACTACTGTATATTTTTAAATTAGAACATAACTCTATTTCTTATAATAGAGGTTTTATATTCTAGTTGTGAGTGTGTTCTTGCAAAGAAGAGCCCTTTAAATCAATGACAAGGTGTTAAGGAATATTGTAGTAAGATATTTGAATTCCATTAAAGGTTATTATATTTACAAATGGTATATTGTCTTAAACATTCATTTTAATAAGACCCAGACCTATAGTATGTTGTTTTTCTTACTCAGTCAAGTACTTATTGGCATAGAAAAATGTAACAGTGGATTGATTAGTGGAATCTAAGGGTTGGAAGACTTGCCCTAGGTCTAGACAAACCTTATAAAACCTTTTGGAAGATTTTAAGTGAAATGCAATGTCAAAAAGATAATTTTAGATAGTCTCAACTGAGACAGTCCCCTCTAAAACCCTAGATTAGGGTTTCATGCATATCTTGTGAATCCACCATTAAAAATTAGGAAAACTTGGTGAAAATTTGGGTAATGAAGTTTTATTACATATTTTGTGGTTTTTAGTTTCAAGGGGTTATTTTCCATACTTTTATAGAGGCTTGAGTGGAAATAGGTGCTTAAAAAGATTTAGGGGACCTGATTAAGAGAAACAGTGAGCAATTTGAGATTGGAAAAGGGGCTTAAAGAATGGTTTAGGATTGTAACTTTGGGGATAGAAAGAACACAATAAATGGTATTAGAATCAAGTTTCATAGTTATAATTGATGAAGGTATAGTTTTTACACATAAAATAAAGTCCATAAATAGGGCTAGAAGGACTACGATAAAGCATGTAGAGTTGGAAAAGATATGAGTTGAGACTTGGAAGGTGTGGGTATGTGAATGGGAGGTGTTGGCATGTGATTAAGAGGTTAATGAGACCCATATAAGCATGACTAAAACATTTAAAAATAATTCTTACATAATGATTGTGCACAATAACCCTTAACAAGAAGTGTAAAACATTGTTGTGAATAAGTGTATCCTGAGGAAAGGTATAGAGTGAGTGTGTTTGGTATATGCTCTACATCAGGGTGGTGGATTGGAAGTTTTCTCAGTAGAAGGATTATTAGAATCTTGCTCAATAGATAGCTTATTTTAATCTTTCTTAGATAATGTATTTGAAGCTTCTTCAAATGGTTGGTTAGATGTTTCACTGGCTGATGTTTTTTTAATGGATACAGAGGAAGTTGGCATATTAGTCCAACCATCAAGGGGATGTGTCTGAAATAAAATTTCATGATGAACATAATTTTCAATCAAATTATAATCCTCAATAGGGGTAAAATTATCATCTATGACTAGTATATAGTTTGATATTTGATATTTACCTTCTAATAGCTTACAATATTGGAAGGGATGAGGATCACCTTATATAGTTACTTTCGTTATTGCATGGGAGAATTTCAAACCTTGGTGAAGAGTGTATGGAATGGTGTTCATAGAATAAATCCATGGACTTCCAAGGAGTAAATTGTATGGTAAATCAATACTGATAACATGAACAAGATTCTCCTTAATGACAGACCCTGCCATCAAAGGAAGATGGATTATCTTGATAGGCTAATGCTCATTATTATTGTATGTCTTTATGGTGATGATGTTTGTTTCTAATTCTCTCATTGGATACCCTAGATGTTTTATGATTCTTAGTGTACATATATTAAGGGTCGAACCATTATCTATAAAAACCCTTTTTACTTTGTGCCTAAAAATAGTAGCCTCTATATACAATGGGAGGTTATGTTCTAAACCAAAAGGAAAAACATCTAAATAATCAAACATTACTGGATTGTTTGTTTCCAAAGAACCTATTAATGCTTGTAAATTTGTAGGATTAATTTTTTGAGGGACATTGGAATCTTTTAAAACTTTATACAAAATATCTTTATATATAGGGGATGTCTTGAGAAGGTCTAAAATTGAGATATTGGCTGGTGTTTTCTCAAGATGGTCAATAATGTTGTATTTGCATTCAACATTAGAGGGAGATGCACTCGAGAGGGTAAGATTTATGCATCTTATGGTGATGGCACATTCATATTTTGGAAAAATAATAAATTTAACATGTTTATGCACCATATCAATGCTATTAATTATAGAATCAAATGGATGACTAGCTTGATTAACATTACTTAATTCTATTTGTTCTTGTTTTTGCTTGACCTTACCTTGCTCATGATTAGCGAATGGGTCTTGGTATATTCCTAATTTCTAATTATATATTATTTATATAATGGATTTTCAAATTCTATGTCACCTCTATCAATGAGTTCTTGAACATAGTGTTTTAGGTGCATACATTGATTTGTTGAATGTCCTTTAATCTGATGGTATTCACAGTATTCATTTTCTTTGTACTGATCAGGTTTGGGAACATTTTATTCAAAGGGTTTAGTGTTTGGCTATATAATCATGTTTTCATAACCTAAATTTTAGAAAACATTATTGTTTCACCTAATTAAGTAAACTTACGTTTAGGTCTCTCTTGTTTTATTTGCCCACCAGGAATGGTAATGTTGTGGGTTGGTTGGCTATATGTTTATGTTTGAAGGTTTTGAATCTATTTCATATCAATTACACCATCTCCTAAAATATTTATTATTTTTGAAAAATAATTATAGTTTGTCTATTAGTTTTGAGGAATTGTTATTATTTAGTTTAAATATTTTGATTGCACCTCTATTAATCAAATTTCTTTCCACTTGAATTCCCTTTTAATTAATTTCATCAAAAGATCTTAGGAAAAGAATTAATAAGTGATGTCCCAAATCTGAGTTTAAGTTCATAAAAATGTCCACAAGTTCTATTTTAGGAAATGATCATGTAAAATGACTTGCCATTGCTCACCATCTTTGGAGGAAGGAAGCAAAAAAATTATCATTGCATTGTTTGGTGTTGTGCAAATCTAAAGTGGCTGTGTCTTTTTCAATATTGTAAGAGAAGTGTCAGATAATTTTTTAGATAAATCTTCAAAAGTGAAGATAGATATTTGAAAAAGTTGTGAGAACCATGTAAGGTCTTGGCCCTCGAGACTTCATAGAAATAAACACATTTATTCATTATTATAAGAAACGTCTACACATGCATGATAAAAGCTAGTTAGATGTTCCTTGGGATATCCTTTACCTTTATACTTATCAAATTTTTGGAGTTCAAAGTATTTGGGAAAAGGTGTAGTCATTTTACTCAGATCATATTGATATGATCAAATTTCATCAAACTTAAATTATTATTGCCGATTATAACTGCCATCTTGCAATCCTTGAACTATATCCTTTATGCTTAGAAATTATTTCATGAAATGTGGGGATAGTTGGTCCATTTGACTTAATGAATTAGATGGTTGACTTATAAATTAAGTTGTGTTTTGGGGAGTGTGTTGATTAAAATTATTTGGACTTTGATTGTTGAAATTGACATTTTGAGGATGTGAAGAGGTGTTGGAATTATAATCAAGGTTTTGATTTGTATTAGAACCAAAATTCATTTGATTTGAATTTGGATTAAAACCAAAATTGGTTTGATTTGGATTTGGATTCAAACCAAGGTTGAGGTTTAGTGTAAATTTTGATTTTTTTAATTTGGGTTTGGGTTGAAGCTTGAATTGCTTGGTCTATTGGTGTTGAAGTTTATAGAATTGGATTTGCATTTTGACCAAAACCTGTTTGGTTGAACAAACTTGAATTATTTTTTTGTGAAAGCATGTTGGAGTTTGAGCTAAATTGATTATAACCTAGGTTTGAATTAGTTTGGTTGGAATTTTGGATTGGTTTATTTTGGTTTTGGTTAAATTTTGAGTTAGAATTTATGTTTGGTTTATTGAAGTTTAGGTTGGAATGTGTTTGGTTTTTGTTTAAGTTTGTGTTGGGGTTTGGGGTAGAATTAAATGAAAGATTTGGATTAGAGTTAAGTTGATTTGGAGTTGAATTGGGATTTCTATTCAAATTTGGATTTGATGGAACCAATCCAAGTAAAAATTGATTTGGTACACTATTATTTAAATTTAGATTGTTGAATGTGCATAAAGCATCATTCAAACTAGGATTGGCTGATTGATTTGGCAAGCTAGAATGGGTGTTCAAGCTTTGATTTTGATTAGATATTATTGGTGAGCTTTGAAATCTCTAATTGGGATTGATTAATGAGTTTGAATGAATATTTGAACTTGTATTAATTTGATTATAACTTTGTGAATTTGGGTGCATACTCAAATTTAGTGTAATCAAATGTTGATCGATCAAATCTGAATTATATGGGAGACCCATATTCAAGTTTGGTATATTTTGTTGCATGATGGGTAAACTTGAAGTAGGATTCAAGTTTTGATTGGTGAGGTGCATGATTGATGAGTTTTAAGGTATATTCAAACTTATATTATTTGGATGGTGTTGTGAAGATTGATTTGTATTTACATTCATATTGGGGTTACCAAAGGGATTGATTGATTTATGGGATTAAAAGTTCATAATCTCTTGATTTCTTTGAGTTACATGGATTTTTGTGAAAAAACCATGGCTAGTTTGAGGTAAGTCCTCACAAGAAATACTTTCCCCTTTGTCTTGAGAGACTTGGGGATGAGGTTGTGAGGAAGGAATGAGAGCATTGATACCCTCTAAATAACCTATGATATCTTTTTATTGGGATTGGAAGATGAAGGTTATTTACTTACAATTATTTATTAAAAATTATGTACTTCAAAGTCAGATGGAAACTTTACTCCAAAGCCCAAAGTTTGAAGCAATACTTCATTTTTATTGGACATGATATACTCGTCAAAGGAGGGTGGAGGTTGGGAAGATTTTGGGATACCCTCATCTTGGTAACCCCCTCCTTTGTCTTCTTCTTGCTTGATTATTTCATGTATCTCTACATGATGCCCTTGACCAGGGAATTGAAAGGGTCATTATGAAAAGGTTGTTCCCTTGCATTGGGAGGATTTAGCATGGCCATTTGCCTAGTAATAGGCATGGTTAAAAATGGAAAAATGACTTAAATAGAAATGATGTTTTAAGTTGACAATACTTAACCAAAAATTTGATTAAAATCTTGAATTCTTCAACCAATTATTTTAAGTTTTTAATATAAAGACTTGGTTTCATGATATGTTTTAAACTCAAAAGAATGAGTTTTTTAAACAAGGATTTTTCAACATGTGGTAGACACAAGGAAATAACAAACAAAATTTATATTTTAAACAGACAATAAATTTCACATGAAATGTAAAAAACTAGGATGAGGGTTGTGAACAACTATTGGGCCTTTCGATGTCACTAACTCTTCTAGACTCTCAGTTGTAGCCTAATATTTCAAGGCACTAACCATGGATGATCATTTCATTCCCATGTTTCACTGAGTTCAATTTTGAGGGTGTGTGAAAGGTAGCTTCTCAACACTAACTGCTAATTGATGCACCAAAGTTGAATAATAAAAGAGGTTATCCTAGGCTTAAAGTTTAAACAAAATTATCTAAGGGAATCATGGAATAAATAGATAAAATAGATGCACACTATTGGGTCTTATCTCAAAGTATCCAACATAGCCATAAGGGTCTTAATGTGTTGAAAATTAGTGATATCATATTTTGAGATAGCAATTGAAACCATAGGTATTGGAGCATGAAATCCACACACGTCATGGTGTGCTTAAAACATATAACTGCTTAGGTAATTGAAATAGATGGATATTGATTTATATACCCCATTGATAAATAGGGTTTGGCCTACTACGTGGTGTTAAAATCCATGTTCAATAGAGCCCCTAAAAAATAAAAATAAAAAGTATCATTTATAATTTTTTAGTATCATCACTAATATGATGCCAAAGAAAGAGCATACATGAGCACTACTTGGGTGACACAAAAAATTATGAAAATTTTTTTAATTCTCAAGTATCATCACTAATGTAACACCAAGGGAAGAACATACATAATTTCTATAATTATAAAACAAATTTTGAAATAAAATGTGACGTAATTACTAAAAACTTTGAAAGTAAGATTGAAAGTGTTAGTAAAAATATTGATTTTTTGTTAGCCTTTTTGTTGATTATGTTTGACAAGTGTTTTGCAATTAAATGGTTAGAATGTTTACTTAATATTTTATCAAGGTAACCTACAATAGAATAAGTAAAAACCAAAAAAACAAAGTGAAAACCACTTTTATGCAACAAATTCATAGTTACAAAAAAATATAGGAAAGCAAAATTATGATAAAACAAACATAGGAAGAAGACAAAATACATAAAATAGAGAACAAACAAATTCATGCTTAAAAAATGATTTCACTACCCTGTATGATAATTCTGATACCCAAAAACATGAATCTATTTCTAGAAAAGATGATATTGCTACTAGTAAGGATGATTTTATTACACAAAAAGACAAATTTGCTGCACAAAAATTATGAATTCGCTACTAGAAAAGATGATTTTGAATTCACTACTAAACATTTAATTAATAATAGAAAACATATAATGACTAAAACAATGATTTCTCTGCTCAGTTAAACAATTTTGCTACTAAGAATCACAATTTTGCTCTTAGACATAACGATTTCACTAAAAAATGTACCAATTTTGCATTTTACCTCTAGCAAAGAATTACAAAAAACCAAAAACATAGGCAAAAGAAGAAAGTGAATATAAATCCAATGATGTAAATAAAATAAGGAAAAAGAGGATAAAATTGGTCAAAAACAATTTTGTTGTTATGAGGTATAATTTTGTTATTGATGTTTCTAAATTTGTTGTTGCGTAGTAGGCATACATAGCCAAATAGAAAATGCCTGATAACAACTTGTAGCTTATACTATCACTCAAAAAGACAAAATTAAACACATGTGTCAATACAAATAAAAAAAATTAAATTAAAAATACTTTCTAAATGCAAATATGATGTTCAAAATATGAAAAAGATGAGGGAAAATTCCACCAGGTGTCCCAAAAATGTGTGAACTAAATTCAGAAGTGCTAATAAATAAACTAAGAATTCAATATTACTCTAAGATAAATTCAACCTAAGATATATCAACAAACAAAGAAAACATAAAAACACAAACTTATACTTCAAATGTGCAAGCTTTCTCCATTACGATGTAAATTTGATTTGCTCTTCAAAAATGTGGTGCTCACTTTTCCAATGCAAAGGAGAACGAGCAGTGTTTTAGTACAAAAGGAGTTTTTGTATGTTTTGATTCACTTGGATTCATTTTGATTCACTTGTGAATAGAACTTTGTTATTATAATTCAGGATTTCGATTCTAGGATTCTTGAAAATGATAGTTTTTAAGCTTATTTATATATTTTTGGAGGAGGATCCAATGGTGGAGGATTATTTGGATTTATTAAATGATCCAAGTAATCAACAATGGCTAATGAGTCCTCACCCATGAGGATGAAGACCATTTCAAATGGTTGAGAGAACTATGGGATTGGTTAGTTGAATCATCAAGAATAAGTCAAACTTCTTGACAACTTAGGGGATGACTCATAGGAGGTTGAGAAAGTTATGGTTTTGGTTGCGATGAGGAAGAAAAAGGTGAAAGATGTTATATGACGTGTAATTTTTGGATTTTATATTTAAAATAAGGATTTAAAACGTGCATAATTGACAAATTTGACTTATTCAATTATTTGAATGTGTAGGGAGATATGATCAATTATTTTAAGAAGAATTATTAAATGGATTTTAGGTGCATTTCGACACTAAATGAAATTTAGGTCTCTAAACATGTGTTAAATTACTATGTTTTTGACATTACTCACAAACCTTTACATAGTATTGGCATTCATATTTTATTATAGGCCAATAATAACCCATTCTTAATAATCTGCATCTCACATATTTTTAGCTAAAATTTCCACCGCGTTAACTATTATGAACTTATTTTAATGATATATTATCTTCTTTAAACCCAAGACATCTAAGCAAATGACCATCAAAAGATATCCTAAAATAAACATATCTATTAGCATCTCTTTATAATTTTATTTTATCATTCCTTGAAAAATCTAGAAGAATAGTCTTAACTAATAAAATATTGTAAATATTTTCATACCATTCTAAATTGGGTGTATCATTTGCACTAGAAAATATCCAACCCGTCTAGATCTAGTAATGTGACATTAAGTTGTTGTAATATCTTAATAACTAATATAACATGATCATGTGTAATATCAATAGGAATATGGGAAACAACTCTAAACATAACATCAACATGAATATTATTTCTTATATAAATTGTACTAATATAAAAATCATAAAATTAGGTGATCAAACTAAGCATTAAATCTCGATACAAAATTAATGTTTCTTATTTTATTTTTTGGACACATATCACTTTATTACTGAAAATATGAGAACACCATAAAAAATTTATAGATTTTATTTTTAAATCACATGTGGCATGTAATGATATAATCAAAGCCTCATACTCCACTATATTATTTTTATAAGAAAAAATCAATTGATATGCTAATGGAAAAGTTTGACTATGGATCAATAATCCACATTTTTATTTTAGAGCAGTTCACTTTCCTTATTGAGCTCATTCAATGGATACACAGTTCCTTGGCACCTTCTAGTGGATCCCCTTTCATTCCCTTTCTTCTTCGGGACTTATTCCTCAAATTTTGCCTAAGTCCTAGCCTTCATCTATTTTCAACACGTGGTTATATGATGCTCATCCGGCTTGATGAAACTTTTTTTTCACTCAAGTGGAGTGCAAGTTTGACACATGGTAGTCTCATGCTCTCCAAAGCCTTTTAATTTTAGGTTAGGCCTCCAAGCAGCACCATTGGTTGATGAAATTAAATATAAACCCCACTAAGTGGTGAATGAGAAGATCGACGTGGTTCTCCACATGTGGCATCACCTTGTTTCTCTCAAGCGTAGTGGCCTTAAAAAAATGATGCAATTACACCATATTTAGGATCTAGAGGCTAATTACACTCATGAGCTCAAGACTTCCTTTCAATTATAAAAGCATCATCATGGGTTCAAGTGAGGAAATCTCTAGGTATCACTTCCCTCAAGCGTTCACCTCGCCTATTTATTTAGATCTCATTTCCTTTGAAGGGGGATGGTTATTATTTTTTGCAATTTTTACTAGCTTATGATCAACCATTATAATAGACTATGATAACAATAGTTAGGTTTTCTATTTTTCAACCTTAATAGGTACACCTCATGAATATGTTTTGGATGGTTTGTATGTGCCCTATGTGGCCTTCTATATTTTATTCCCTATCTGCACTGAAGAGGATGTGATGTTATGTGTTAATTTGGAGTGGAAAATTATTTATATTTGTTATTTTAGTTATTTTGCTTCTATAGTATAGATTTTTGCTTGCATTATAGATCCTAATTCATGCTTCAAGATCCTTTATGGTCTATAGTGTTAAGGATTCATGTTATTTTATGCAAGTGTAGTAAATGTCTTAAACATTTATTTGTACACCTCCATTTAGATTTAGTTCTTTATGTTATTTGTTTCCCTTCTTCATATCCCTTTTCCCCAAATTTGAACAAAGATCTAGCTTCTAAAATATTAGAGGTTGCTTTATAGACCACATTCAGTCCCACATCTGTAAAGTTTTCCATAAAGGCTATTTAACTTGAAGTTAGAGTTTTAGGTGTCAATAGTTTTCTTTTTTGGCATGCTTGGTGGGACACTATCTACTAGTTTGACCAACTAGAAGCTTAAGTTTATGAGCCATAGGCCCATAACAATATCATAGACTATAAATAATCTGAATCTACTAACTCCACCTTTGGCATCCTCCTACTTGCCAAAGAGCCTTAGGGTCTTTTGTTGTGAAACAACAATAAAAATAGAAAATGGCACATCCAAGACCACCAAGGATATTTGGGTTGTGGGATAATGGCAGCCCACTTATCCCTGTTACACCCCCAATCAGATGGGATCTAATCCCTGCCAACACTTTGAAGGCACTTCCCAAGTTTTCAAGAGAAGACTTCAAGATGGTGGCTGAACACCTCCAAGATGTGGATAATGTGTGTATCATGCACTACATCAACACATAGAATGTATCCTTAAGGATACTAGTAGCCTTCTTTAAAGGGTAGGCTCTTAACTAGTAGTGATCTTTGCCAGGCAACTTGATCAGGACCTAGGATGACCTAGGCAACAAGTTCTTTGAGCATTTCAATGAGAAGGTGGATCGATCATCCCTCCTACAATATTCGATAACAATCAAAAGGGCCCTATAAGAGAATATGGTTGATTTTAATACTAGGTTCAAAAATACTTGGAAAAGGATACCAATGATAGCTTGACCACCCATGAGCATGGAAATGATGTTCTATCTCAGAGCCCTCAATTCAGATATTATGGTCATGATCTAATCACTCAGAGGCTAGATGTTACTAAATGCATATGACATCATGGTAAGATTTGATAATAACCTGATAGATATAAGAAAACTCCTTCCTTAGTTGTTGATGTCGATGTTCCCTAAGATATCTCTACCTCTACCAGAAGAGATCATGACCACCTCAATATCCCTACCCCATTCTATGTATGTGTACTCACCCACTCAGGTGAGCACATCTATTACATCTTCATTAGCATCTAAAATGAATGACATGAAGATTATTTTGAAGAACTTATCAAATGAGATCATTAATCTCAAAGGTAATATGTCATGTTTCCAAAACCCTCTTACAACAAATACCAAGAGAGAAGACCACCCTACCAACAAAATCAATACCCCTCAGTCATTGATTTTGATGTTCCCTAAGATATCTATACCTCTACTAGAAGAGATCAAGACCACCTCAAGATCCTTACCCCCTTCTATATATGTGCACTCTCCCACTCAGGTGAACACATCTATTGCATCTTCATTAGCATCTAAAATGAATGACATGAAGACTATTTTGAGGAACTTCTCCAATGAGATAATTAATCTCAAAGGCAATAGGCCATGCCTAAAAAAACCTATTACAACAACTATCAAGAGAGAAGACCACATTACTATTAGAATCAATAGCAGGATAGGCAGAAACTAAACCACCAAGATCCAAACCACCAAGCATCAAACCATCGTATGCATCCCACAAATTAGATGGTTGTAGTCCCAGACCCTTTGCACACAGTGTCACCAAGTGTAAATAGAGAGTTAGTGGCTAACTAGAATAACTTGGTAGATGATTCCAACTCATGGTGTTTCCCCTATAATTAACCCCATGGACCCCTAAATTGTCTAAGGGGCAACTTACAATATAAGGTTACTGAGTAGAGGCAACAAGGAAATATACTAGACTTGGCCTATACATACCAATCTTTGGGAGTTGAAGACATTATACTAATGGCATAAATATAGGGTATGTCCCTAGAGTAAGAGGAATAAATAGCCTCAAATCATGTGTTTTTCTCCTAAATGGAAGGCAATGATGTGATCTTTTCTAATGAAGTGCTAGTATATAGAGCTTTGCAGGTTCAATCAAACTACTACACATTTTCTAGGAAAAGGATAGTCAAAATCCCTAAGGATTTCACAAGGACCAAAGTAACCTTCTTAGATTACAATTTTCCTTTACCAATATTTCAAGTTTGTAGAACAAATTCAACTCAAAATTAAGGAATCCTATGAAGACTAGATTATATAGTTGAAAACTAACAAGCTCCCAAAAGGTCTCACCACCTTAGAAAATCACTTCAGTTTCTATGATGCAAAGAAAGACAAACACAAGTTTTTTGTAGATAAAAGTGATTATTATGAGCTCAATGTTAGTGGTGGAAGAAAGATGAAGGTTAGAAAGTAGGTTCCTCATAGAGATAAGGAGTGGCTAGTGTCCTTTTATGACAAATAGAAAGGTGTCATTGTATGGACTCATGATGACCTAAAGGGATATGACCTATAGGTCATTCATTACAATATAGATTTGATGGAAAGATCTAAGATATTTAGGCAAAAATAAATTTTGGTGAACCTGAAGATATCAGATTTGTTGCCAGAATCTGGATAATGCAAATGCAATGGAGACGTGATCACACGAGATGAAGTAGGGGCACACCACATAGATGCTAAAGCAATTTGAAATTATACAAGAAGATAAATTACACAAGACAAAATGGAGAAAACCAAAATCTAATTAACATGAGATGGCCAAAGTGAGGAATACATATAGGAGAGCACATAAGTAACTCCTCCACAAAAGGTGGTCAAGGCACCCCAAGAATAAACTGTAACTCCTCCATGAAAGGTGGTGACAAGGTGCTAAGAATAGAGAAGCAACTCCCATCAAGGGAGTTACTTATGACATTCTTATGACACCTATGACACATCTATGACACACACCTCCACATAAGCTAGCCTATCCCACAAATGTAGGAAAATTCCATGTAAGCACAAGAAATACAATTTTCCTAATTAAAAAATAGGGAAAAATAAAAACCTACATAATACCCCCCATAAGAGCAGCTTAGGTGGGCAGTGTGGAAATATAAAATGGGTCCCAAAAACTAGGTCTGATGAGGTACCCATGTACAAATGCAATCTCCCATAAGATAGAGAAAAGGAGAAAACCCGTAGGAAAAAAACTCCCCCCCCAAAAAGAGAGACAAAAGAAAGAAGAGGCTAGTGGGCCCCCCCGAAGATGATGTTGCTACAAATGTGGACTGCACCCCAAGAAGAGATCATAGATGAATGAAATTACTCTCAGTGAAAGGTTTGGTGAAGATGTCTGCAACCTGCTCTGAAGACTAGCAAAATATCAAGTCAATGACCTGACTATGAATAAGCTCCCAAATGAAATGCATGTGAATCTCTATGTGCTTGGTTTGCTGGTGCTGAACTAAATTCCTAAAAATTTGAATGGTACTCTGATTGTCACAATAAATGATGGTGGGATACCTAATAGGAATGCCAAACTCAAAAATAATCCCCTAAAGCCAAACAGCCTCAGTAGCTACATTAACAGCTCCCCTATACTCTACCTCTGTGGATGATATAGCAATAGCATTCTGCTTCTTGCTAGACCAACTAATAAGACCAGAACCTAGAGAGAAACTATAACCAGAAGTGGACTTTCAAGTTTGTGAATCACTAGCCCAATCTGAATCTATATATCCAACCAAGTTAACCTCTATGTCAAATTTGTAATGAATCTCGTATCTATGTGAACCCTGTATGTAATGCAAGATCCTCTTAGCTACTTTCTAAAGTAGCTCATGAGGTTCTTGCATGAATTTGGAGACAAGTCCCATTATATATGATATGTCAGGCCTGGTGTGAGTCAAGTAGATGAGACTACCAACAAGTTGTCGATATCGAGTGGCATCAACTAATGGTGAAGAACAATCAGCCTCAAGCTTGACTCCTTATAGAAAGGGAGTCAGAGATGGCTTGTAATCAGCCATGTGAAACTAAGCCAATAAGTCAAGAGCATACTTAAGCTATGTAAGAGAAATCCCTGAATCTAACTGTGAGATCTCGATGCCAAGGAAGTAGTGCAACAAACCCAAGTCTGTCATGTCAAATCTATCTTGGAGAGATGCCTTCACCACTACAATAGCCGATGAAGAACTCTCAGTGATCAAAAGGTCATCAACATATAGAACCAAAATCAGGAGCGAATCATCCTGTCATAAGTAAACATTGGGTTCAAAATGACACCTAGTGAAACCTGTGATGAGAAGGATGGAATCCATCTTGGCATACCAAGCCTGAGGGGCCTATTTGAGGCCATAGATAGATTTCCTAAGTTTGCATACTAAGGAAGAATTCTGAACAAATCCTGACAGTTGCTCCATGTAGATCTCCTCCTCTAGGTCTCCATGAAGAAAGGCACTCTTCACATCCATCTAGTGCACATCCCAACAACGTGTTATGGCAATAGCCAATGTGAGTTGGATGGAAGTCATCTTTGCAACGGGTGCAAAGGTCTCTGAGTAGTCAATGCCTGCCACCTATGAGAAACCCTTGGAAACCAATCGTGCCTTGTACTTATCAACCGACCCATCTGCTACAAACTTGGTCCAATATATCCACCTACATCAAACCATCTTTCTTCCCTTAGGAAGTGAATTCAAATCCCAAGTGTGATTTTTTATTAAGGAAGAATATTCTTCCTCCATAGCATTATCCCACTCAGGTACCCCTGATGCCTCTCGAAAAGTCTGTGGATCTAAAATTGAAGCAAAGAAGGCATGTGGATCTCTCTAAAACTCACCCTAAGTACTTCTCTCATTTGCGAGATCTCTTTCCCAAGTGCCAGCACTCTCAAGTGTCTGTCTGGCCCAAAGTGGCCCAAAAGTGGGCAAGTCAGGTGCTAACTCCTCATCCTCTGACTGACTAGAGGTGGATGACTCTACATCACTGTCCTCACTGTCTAAACTCGAAGAAGAAGATGTCTCTAGCTCAATAACCTACTATGGCTGATCTGAATTTGATGAGGAATCATCATGAAGAAGTAGATCCGATGAGGGAGAAGAAGTGTCAAGTGTTGAGTCTCTAGGACTCTCCTAAAAATGGACACTTCTCTTGATGAAAAACTCATGAGTGAGTATATCTAGAAGGTGATACCCCTTAATACCATCTAAATATCCTACAAATATGCAAGGCTTGGACTAACATTCCATAGCTTTGCATTTCTTCTTTGGTATGTAGGCCATGGCTAGGGATCCGAAAACCCTGAGGTGCTCAACATCAAGTTTCCTTTTATGCCAAGCTTCAAAGGGTGTTATCCCTTTAAAGCTTTATGAGGAACCCTATTTTGAATGTAGCAAGCACAATTGATGGCTTTGACCCAGTATTGTGGTGCTAAGGAGCTGGAGTGAATCATATAGCTACCCATCTCTTTCAAGAACCTATTTTTGCATTTAGTAACCCCATTCTGTGAAGGACTGTAAGTGACTGTGCACTGCAAATCAATCCCCTCTATGGTGCAAAATTGCTCAAACTTGTTGCTAACATACTCCCCTCCATTATCAATTTGAAGAACCTTGATGGATTTCTCACTCTATTTCTCAATAAGAGCCTTGAAGTTTAGAAAATTTTCAAACACTTCAGACTTTTGTTTGAGAAAATATATCTAAGTGTACTTAGAGAAATCATCAATGAAAGTGAGGATGTACTTGGCCCTTCTGAAAGATGGTTTGGGAAAGGGTCCCGATACATCACTGTGGACTAACTCCTAAGGTTGTGAAGCCCTCAAAGATTTGCCTTTGTCAAATTTTGCTTCGGGATGCTTCCCAAAGGAGCACCCCTCGTAAAGTCTTTTTGAGAATTTTACACGAGGCAAGCCAATGACCATGTCATTTTTGCAAAGTTATTCAAGGTAGCGGTAGTTAAGGTGGCCAAACCACTCATGCCACAATTTGCTAACTCCATCTGAATGAGTCAGCAATGCTATTGGAGAAGAATCAGGGGCAAAATGTGAGAATGTGTATAACCTGGCTTGGTGATCTGCCCTACCCACTACCACTGTAGTATCACTATGAAAATCCCTAATAGCCACTGAATCTGGTGAAAACTCAACTCTCATGCCCTGACCAATGTGAGTGATTTGGTACACTGATAAGAGATTGGTTGAAAGAGAAGTAACACTTAGAACATTATTGAATGTTCCTCCTTCCATTTCAACTGACCCTCTCCCTACAATGAAAAATGATGTGTCATCACCCAAACTAATTGAAGTCATGTTATAAGGCTCTAAAGATGAAAACTCAACTAGTAAAGAGCCCATATGGTGAGAAGCACCTGAATTAATGACCCATGATGTTGTAGAAACTATAGCTGCTACAAGGGCCTTGTCTTTTTCTTTCTCCTTACTCTTGCCTTTTGCCTTGGTAGAATCTTGGGTAGATGAATTCTGCTTGATGGACTCAGGAACACCTATGTTGTGCTTCTCTAGAAGATGAGTTAGGTGATCTATTTATTTCTTCATGTATTTGTGTTCATCATGCCCTGTCTTTTTACAATAGGCACACTTAACCTTCTCCTTCTTAGTTTTAGCATTGGAGGAGAAAGACTCAGTGTTGTTTTTAGCAGGATTATTGTTTTCTTTCTTCTTCTCCTGGTCCTTGTTCTTTTTCTTCTTCTCCTTTATTGAAGTCTTATCCTTACCATTTCTAGCTATCAAAGCTTGGGGTTGAGTAGACTTCATTGTGCCCATTTGAATTAGCTTATCTTGCTCCCTAGTCAAGTTGGTAATGAATGAATCCAAATATGGCATTTTCCATGTAGTGCCAAGGGCACTTTTTGTGGCATGGAAAGTGGAGACAAAGACTGAATAGCTTGGACCTAACTTTGTGAGAATAGAAATGATGAGTTGATCATCTTTCTTCTCTATCTCGCATTCTTTCAATTTCAATTTAATGTCCTAAAACTTAGTGAAGATGTCATGTAGGGTGTCAAAGTTGCTGGGACTTAGACTTATGAGTTCATTTTCAAGCTCATGTCCTCTCATCTCATCAAGCTTTCCAAATAAGAGTTCTAAGGTGTCCCATATGTCTTTGGGAGTCTTAGAGGTTTCTAAATGGAAGAGAAGTTCTGGAGACATAGACAAGCTTAGTAATCCATAGGCTTCATCACTACAGTTGTACCACTTGACCTTTTCAGCATCAGTGTTGGGTTCTACTTCAGTACCCATGGTTATCCTATACAACCCTTTGCTTCTAAGAATGATTGACATTTTAACCTTCCAATCATGATATTTTAAGGGTTTTAGGGGTTTAAGTTGAAAATAATCCATTTTAAGCTGAATTTAGGTGAAGTTGTGTTGATTGCAATTGTGAAATTATGCAGAAAGGAGAATGAAAGCAAAGATTTACAAGTTGTGAAAAGCAATCACACCCCCCCAAAATATTGAGACCCCCCCCAAATATGCAAGTGCACACTCAAAAATAAATTGGGCTCAGCCGAGAATGCATCTTAGAGCAGTCAGTGCAAGACTTAAAGCAAATAGGACGTCGAACTCAACTGAAAATGCGTCTCGGGAGACCCAAATTTTAGGCACTTTATAAACTAGTGAATTTTTGACAAATAAAAAGCCTACACTTTGGATAATTTAATTACAAACACTTTTGAAAAAAATGGCACCCAAATTTGAGCTACCGTTTGCAATATATTAAAGGTTCAATTTTCTCGTAAACTAGTGTTTTTGCAAAAAAAGCACTAAAACATTAAAAAATGTCTGTTTTGAAAGAGAAAGTGGCCTTCCAACCACTCATTGGATTTGGAACAGAGTGAGGAATCCAAAGGAGGTCTTTTTGAGGGGGAATTGGCCTCCTGCCAACCCAGGCCTCACCCTTCGTCTTCGTAGGTTGAAGATACAAGTTTTTAAAAAACCTCTAAATTGCTCTTTTTTAAAATGTTTTCAACTTACTTCTTTTCCAGCGTACTAAATGACACTCTAAAGTCATTAAAGTCAGAAAACATACAAAAAAACAATTACCAATGATCAGTTCAAGTCGCCATGGACTTCTTTTAGCTTTTCTCCACCTTCCACGTGGCTGCAACTTTCAGATCCATGACCAGAAGCTCAGGCTGCAACTAGAAGAATGCTTGACTAGTCTGCGTGGCATTGCAAAAAATTCTGCATGGAGTGTTGCACCTAGACTGAATGTGTGGAGTAATGCGCTTGGATTGACTGCGTGGAGTGCTGCTCCTCCCTGCACACAACAATGGCACCCAAGTGCAAGATCTGAATGGAAGCAGGCAGGCTGCTCACCAGCTTTGAAATGGAGAAGTCAATCCATACAAATTCAATGTAAAATCCAATGCCTTCAGATTTGAAATGGAAAAAAAATCAGTCCAAGACAGGTTTACCTCCTCCAACGTAGATATCTAAAGGGTAGATCTGGGTGACTCTCAACAGAAGTAAAATTTTTTTTAACAGAATTCTGTATGGATTTGCATGAGTTTTCAAGAAACTCTACCAAAACTCTCAAATGAAATAGAGTTAAACAAAAAACTACTAAGAAAGTAAAGTAAGAATTTTAGAATAAACTAATAGCATAACCAGACACATGATTACTGGAGTGGCTCTGATACCATATCAGAGTTGTTGCTAGAATCCAGATAATGCAAATGAAATGGAGATGTGATCACACGAGATGAAGCAAGCACACACCACATAGATGCTAAAGCAATTTGAAATTATACAAGAAGATAAATTGCACAAGACAAAATGGAGAAAACTAGAATCTAATTAACATGAGATGGCCAAAGTGAGGAATACATATAGGAGAGCACGTAAGTAACTCCACAAAAAGTGGTCAAGGCACCCTAAGAATAGACTGTAACTCTTCCCTGAAAGGTGGTGACAAGGTGCTAATAATAGAGAAGTAACTCCCATAAAGGGAGTTACTTATGACATTCTTATGATACCTATGACACACACCTCCACATAAGCTATCCTATCCCACAAATGTAGGAAAACTCCATGTAAGCACAAGAAATACAATTTCCCTAATTAAAAATTAGGGAAAAATAAAAACCTACACTAATAAAAGATTGAGTCCCTAATGACTTGGGAGATAAGGAAGCTAATTGACTCAAAGATCATATACTTGATCAAGCATTCAATTTGGGTATCCAACCTAGTTAATATACAAAATAAGAGTGGATAAATCTAATTATGTGTGGATTTTCAAGATCTAAACAAGGCATAATTGAAATACCATTACCCTTTCCTCTCCATGGAGTAAATATTCCAAATGGTAGCAGAAGCAAAGATGTTTTCATTGTTGGATGATTTCTCTAGGTATAACCAAGTATGGGTGAAAGAAGATGATCAACACAAAACTACTTTCACCATAAAGTGGGGAACCTTCGCATATGTGAAGATGCCTTTTGGCTTTTATAATGTTGGGGTAACATTTTAGTGACTGATGGATGTGGCCTTCAAAGGGATAATTAATGAAATCATCCTCATCTACCTAGATGATCTCACTATATTTTTTAAGAAGAAATAATACCACTTCGACCATTTGGAAAAAGTTTTCCAAAGGTGCTAGGAGTTTGGGGTGTCCCTAAACCCCAAAAAGTGTGTCTTTGGTGTTCTTTAGGGAAAACTACTTGAATATGTAGTCTCCAAATATGGGATCACCATTGATCCAAAAAGTATAAGGACCATTAGAGACCTAAATTTGACAATGAAAAAGAAAGGGGTCCAATCTTTCCTTGAAAAGATCAATTTCATTAGTAGATTTATATCAAACTTTGTTGGATTGGTTATGTTAATCACCCTTATGCTACAGAAGGACAAGGTTTTCAAATGGATACCTAAAGGAAGAGCAACATTTGAAGAAATCAAAAGCATAATATATGTTGTACCTATACTTGTTAACCCTAACTTTTCGAAGGACTTCATCATGTACATATATGGGAATGAGCATAGCCTCATGGTTATGCTAACTCAAAAAGAAGAGGAGGGAAGAGAAGAGCACCTGATTGTGTTCTACTCTAGAAAATTGTATAGGTATGAAAGAGATACAAGACTTTTCCATTGTTAAAGGCCTTAAGAAGTTTAGGCACCTAGTGGTAAATAGCAAAATAATGGTGTTTGTGGTACACTCCATTGTTTGTGAATACATCATGGAAGGGGAGATTATAGAAAAGAAGGCTAATTATATCACCAATATCCTAGAATATGATGTAGAAATTAGGTTGACAAAGGTAATCAGATAGAGAGGGATCTATGAGTATTTAGCTCAATGCATAGATGTCCATATGGAAAATCAAAATGCACTTGAAGCAACCTTAATGAACCAATTTGAAATGGATGGGTCTTGGGTGACTGACATAGTCCACTTCAATCACACTAGTATGTTATCCTGATTACCTCCCCACATATAAAAAATATTTCTATAGGCTATAGGGGTCTAGCTTCATGCTAGTCTAAGGGGTCATATTCAAAATAAACTTTGATGGACATCTCTTTCAATGTATTGATAAGGCCCAAGTGGATAATATTCTCTAAGATATGCACTTTGCTCCCCCTAGAGGTTACTACTTAGCCAAAACTACTATGATGAAAGTCATTCACATAATATATTACTGGCTAACCATGTTTATGAACTACCACCAAGCAGTCAATAAGTGCCAAAAATGCCAATTCTTCATCGAGAAGAGAAAAAATTTGGCCATGCCACTCAAACCAATCATGACTAACAATCCCTTTGCATAATGGGGCTTAGAATTTATTAGGATGATCAACCCAGTCTCTAGCATGGTCTATAAATGGATATTGATGGCCACTAACTACTTCACCTGATGGATCAAAGTAGTCCCATTGAGGAAAGCAATTGAGAATGTGATCCTTGGCTTCTTTAAAGAGCTCATTTCTAGGTTTGGCCCACCTAAAATAGTCATCTTTGATAACATGAAGGCCTTCCTTAGATCTAATATCTTAGAATTTATGCTTTAGAGTGGCATATTCTTAAATACTTCATCCAATTATTATCCATAAGGGAATGAGTTGGCAAAATCCAAAAACAAAAATTTGATCAGGTTGATCAAGAGGATGAGTGATGACAAGCAGATGGAGTGTCACTTGCAAGTAAGGATGACACTATGGGATGATCACATCACTCCCAAACAAATCTTGAAGAGTTACCTATATGGACTTGTATATGGTAAGGAAGTTATTATGCTAGTATCATCAGAGATCCCAGTGTGAGCTCTTAAAGGCTATCAAAATCCAAGAAAATGGAGCAATAGAGGTTTGGCGTGTTGAACTAAAATCCAAGAAACAAGGGAACAAATAGGTGATACAAAGATATTCCATCAATAGTCATTAAAATGATGGTTTGACAAGAATTCATTAGACCCCAAATTTAAAATAGGAGATTTAGTTCTCAAATATGACCAACGAGCCATGAAGCCAGGATGGCATGCAAAGTTTGATTCTTTTTGGAGAGGGCCATTTTGCATTATCAGCGATAGATGGGGAAACACTTTTGAATTGGAAGACCAAGAGGGCAACACATTGGAGATCCCCATCAATGGGATCAACTTAAAACATTTCAACTAACTTACCCATATTCCCCTTTATACATAATTATTTAGTTTGCTTTTGCTTTTTTTGTCACATGTTTATTTCCTCTCATTATTGTTCTTGTCGCCTTGTTTTCCTCCTTTTTATTATTTCTTTTTTAAATAAGTGCCATTAAAACAAGTGATTGATTTGATCACCATGTGTCCTTCCCTCAACCTTCCTAATCTTTGAAAACATTCTTTGAAAGGTAGGTATCTACTTGCCTTACCTATCATTTATATTATACAATCTATTGTATGCGATTTCCCATGATAATCATTGCCAATCTCTCATGTATGTCTCTTTGATGATGTGTGTTGCCCTTGTTATTTATGAGGAGCTCATTTTTTATTTTCCATGGTGAGTCCACCTAGTGGCACTAGTGCATAAGCACCCCTTCTCTCATTTCAAGCCAAACACTTGACACTTTGTGATTTTGAAAAAAGCATCGAGCAAATTGAAAAGAGAAGAAAGAGAGTCTACAGGTTGAATGAGATAGCAAAGAACCACTGATCCAATCATCCAAGGTAGGGATAAAAAAATTGTTAGAACAAATATAAATATGAATGCCTCTACATCCTCATCTGAGAGTGGCAAACACCCCTCGAAGCATAGAACCTATAGTTCAAGTAGTGTTGGAGATCCTCCTCTTAGGCACACCATGAGAAAATCCTACGCTTCAGTCCCTACTCAAGCGAAGGAGAGGTTATCAAATACCATAAATGCAACCAAGGAACCATGAAAAAAATGGGCTTTCATAACTAACTTCATGATGACATTTTCAACCCAAATTTATCCCAAAATTCTACGAATCTAAAGGAGAGTGCACACACTTGAATGATGGTTACAATCAGTAGGAAAGATTATGGTGATTTGGGATGCAAAATATGGGACTACACATTGGCACAATACATGATGTCATATTTACACCCATGTCCTCAGATTATCACTCTTTGCATAGAGAGATACAAAACTGACATTAGATTGATCGCTATAAACACCCATTTATAGGTAAAAATAAGCATAGATAATATCATAGAGATGCTTTAGCTCAGGTATAATTTAAAGGCCACTATCTACAACATTGAAAACCTCTAAAATGTCTGGGATTCCTTGGGCTCTAAAAAGACATACTTCTTTGGAGATCTCCTCAAAGAAGAGGTCACCAAGATGCCTCCTCTACCCATATCCCCATTAACTTTCCCCATGTAGTATTTCAAGGACACCTATCCATGTTGGCCTTCATCCTGGGCATGGATGCCGATGACAATGTCAATGACTTTCAACTGGGTGCGCTCTACCTTATGATTATGGATGATCAAGGATAGGAGTTTGATATGGACTTTGTCAAAGCCATCACATCTACTATGAAGATAGAGATGGAGAATTTCTTGATGATGAGTACCTTTAGGTACCCATCCTTCCTTGTACACTTGATTTTATACTAGAACTCCCAGTTCTTTTCTAGGTACCTCCAGCTCAACAACTCCCATACATAGGTCATTCCTAATGTGGTGACCCTTATCACTATATGAACTCACATCTTATCAAATACCAAGGACTATTATGAGTTCTCAGAGTAGTTTATGGCTCTAATTATTGTGGACCTCAGCTAACAAGCTATCACCTCTAGAATGATAGATTGGTAACAACCCTGACTTAAAAATAGTAGAGTTCCCATCAACTGGTTCTAGTTTCCCACTTTTTATTCATCTAAGTATATGGTTTCAATGGAGAGGCCTTTTAGCTTCCCCATGCACTAACTAATATAACCCTATCCCTCAAATTGGCTCACCAACTTGATGTAGTGGATTTTATCTACAACACAAAGAAGAAGAAGAAGGGCTTATATGATGTCCCTTTTACAAGAGATGACATCACAGTACAAAAAAGGCACTATAGATACCTCTTCATGACTAAGCTAGTAGATCTTGACCTTGATTTGATAAACAACTGATAGGACTATGATTTGACAAGATACATAGTCAACTTGAAGACTACTAGCAGTCTCAGGCATCAACCTTGGCCTTACCTAGAGGAGAGGAAGTCACCCATGAAGGATGTCCCCCAAAATCATGTGGACCTAGTTAAAATGAAAGAATATGTCTTTTTAAGGTATGGGAGTCTTTTTATACCAAGGTCCAAAATGATGACCCAACTAAAAAGTTATCAAAATGGATGAGGAACCAGCTCTCTAAATTAGATTGGACCATGGAGAAGGAAGTTGCCTTCACCAAGTATAGGTTTGAAATCAATAAGCTATTCAAGGGCTTATATGATGAAGACCAAGATGAGGAGTTTGTATTTACCTAGGATAAGTTTCACCCAAAAAAAAGTTGTGTCTGAGGAAGAGTCTAGTCTCAAAATTGAAATAAGTGGAAAGGAAGAAGAGCCTCCTAGGGAGGAGGTAGGAGATGTACCCTCAAAGAAGAAAGTAGTAAAAATAGAGATCATGGACACCTAGATGTGCTCAACATGTCTACTTCCCACATTTGTTTATCCCTCAACCCCACAATAATAGCAGGTCCCTCCAAGCACCTCATGGTTGGGTCCTCCCAATTCAAGAGCATTAAGGCACCCTTTTCTATCCCTCCACCGACTCCTCCCTAGAAAAAGATTCATTTTGTGGATCCCCTCTTTCCACTTCTACTTCCTTCTCTACCACCTCATCCCCTTCTAAAGCTCCATTATAGGTTGCAGCATCATCTACTATCAAATTAATCACTTTGGTTGCCCTTGTCACTTCATCATCTATCTTGGTAGTCTCATTATAGGTTATAGTGCCTTCCACTACTCAACATGGAACCACCATAGCTTTGATCTTCTCTTCATCCACTCAGCCTTCCATGGGGCCCAACCCCTTCTCTTCCATAATTTATATCTCCTCCCATATGCCTTTCCTCACTCTCACACCTTTATCATCTAGCTCATCATCCTTTATGATGCAATCCCCATTATACCCACCTCATGGGCTCCTACCTTTCTCTCCTTCAACCATCACCATTCACTCATTTACTTCTATAGAAGCAGGGTCTATTGCCTCACAACAACAAATAGTTATTTCATTAATGTTTTCATAGGGAGTCCCCTTTGTGGGGGAGATGATCCAAGCACTAGACCGATACCAGTAGTAGGTAGATGCAGTAAGGGTGGCACAAGAGGCCCGCATACAAATAAAAATATCAAATCAAGCCAATGCTAACATTGAGGCTCATATGTGGTCATTTTATGACCCTACATAGCAATCCCTAATGATTACCCATTTGACCCCTAGGTAGTCAATCCCTAGGAACAAATTGAATCAAGAGACTACAACATACAAGTTGTCAACCTTAACCTTAGTCAGGCCCAGCCCATTGATTGCATTGAGCTCATGGAAGAAACACAAAAGTCCATGACTATAGACTATATAAAGGCAGCCTATAAATTAGAAAAGAACAAGTTAATGCTCTCAAAAGTAAAGGCTATGATTAACCACCTTAATTTTGAGGTAAATGCCAAGGATATTGACCTTAATAAGGTACGCGTTGATATCTAGGGTAGCATCTTAAATAAAAACTTCTAAGAAGAGGTTATCCTATGATTAACTATCAAAATCAAGCTGTAAGAAAAGGATAAGGAGCTAGCTAAAGTTCTGCAAAAACTCAATAATTCAGATTGGTCATATAAACAATTATAGTACTAAGCACAAAAAGACTCTTCAGTCATGGACTAAGATATTAAGTTGAAAAATGATGTCACCACTCACACATAAGCCACCACGATCCTTCCCATAGTCTAATAGCTATACATATCCTATTGGGAATAGATCAAGACCATGGTGGCAAACATAAACATATCACTAAACTTCATCATAGATGCACAAAATTTGTCCTCTTAAGTAAGCACCTCTGTTGATCAAATGATTGATTTCATCTCCCCAAAGGTCTTAAAGTTGTAGATCCTTGTTCAAAATCTCTATAGCACTTCTCCTAAAGCATTAGCAAAAACAATGGTTACCAACTGGAGGTAGGCAGTAGTGAAGGTTAATGAGCTTTTGGGATGTAACAAGGTTGTAAATAAATGTAAGGCATTCCTTAATGCCTTAGAATGGGCAGTCTAAGAAAAATGGGAACACATAGAGCAATTAAATTTAGATGGAACTCCCCTCCCCTTTCTTGGCTGATAATAGCATCTTCCCTAAGGACCAAATCAAGGTACTACTTGAGCAGAGGCAAAATGACCAAACCATCTTCATGGCCCTTGGTGAATCACCTGATGTCTTTAAGGTGGAGAAAATTTTACATCCACTTGCCCAGTTAGAAGTCTAGACACTGGCAGTGGTTAAAATCTTAGGAAACATCTCCTTCAAGGAGATAATTGATGTGGATATAGCCTTTAAAATTCTCGATAATAAAACCCAACCAAAAGAGGAAGAATGTGTGCCCTTGTATGTGTCCCTTTAAAAGTTCTAGTTTCCACACCTTCCTTCCAACTTTGCAATTTTGTTTTGGCTGGTCCAAATGCTAGAGATTTTAGATTCTCCTACCTATAGGTGGATGCCCCTATGAGTTTCTAGGAACTATGGATCAATAATCCACATTTTTATTTTGGATCAGTTCACTTTCTTCTTTGAGCTCATTCAATGGATATGCAGTTCCTTGGATCCCCTTTCGGTCCCTTTCTTCTTCAAGTCTAGTTCCTCAAATTTTTCCTAAGTCCTAACCTTCATAAATTTTTAATACATGGTAGTACAATGCTCATCCATCTTGATGAGACATTCCTTTCACTTGGATAGAGTGAAAAATCAACATGTGGTGATCCCACACTCTCCAAAGCCTTTTCATTTTGGGTTAGGCCTCCAAATAACACCATTGGCTGATGAAAGGAAAGATGAGCCCCACTAAGTAGTGAATGAGAATATCGGTGTGGTTCTCCACATATGGAACCACCTCATTTCTCCTAAGCATAGTCACCTTAATAGAATGATTCAATTGTGCCATATCTGGTATTCGAAGGCCAATTGCACTCATGAGATCAAGACCTCCTTTCAGTTGTAATGGCATCATCATGGTGGTGAGTGAGGGAATATCCAAGTGTCACTTCCCTCAGGCCTTCACCTCACCTATTTATTCAAATCTCATTTATTTTGAAGGGGGTTGGTTATTATTTTTTGTAATTTTTACTATTTTAAATTGGGATGCTTTGTATGTTCCCTCTGTGGCCTTCTATATTATGTTCCCCATCTACAATGAAGAGGATGTGATGTTTTGTGTTAATTTAGAGTGGAAAATTATTTTTGTTTGCTATTTTAGTTCTTTTGCTTATATAGTATAGATCTTTACTTGTGTTATAGATCCTAATTCATATTTTAGGCTCCTTTATGGTCTATAGTGTTAAGGATTCATGTTATTTTATGCAAGTGTAGGTAAATATTTCAAACATCTGGGCATATCACCTCTATTTAGATTTAGTTATTTATGTTATTTACTTCCTGTCCCTTTTCCCCAAATTTGAATGAAGAGTCAGCTTCTAAAATCTTGGAGGTCACTTTATAGAGCGCATTTGGTCCCACGTCTATAAAGCTTCTCATAGAGGTTGTTTAACTTGAAGCGAGAGTTTTAGGCATCAACATTTACCTTGAGGAGTTACAATACAATCCAAACCTTGTCACCTAAAGCAAATTTGGACCCATAAAAATACATGGCAAAAGTGTTTATTTTCATTTGTATTAAAAAAAAACTCATCTCAAAAAAATAGCGTATATAAGAGCATGGACTAATAATGCAAGTGTGACTAATTATTTGGTGATTACCTACCCTTTTACTAATTTATGTGATAAAATTTAAGATTGAAATCCATGAATATCATGACAAGCTTAGCTATGTGTCTCGACAGATAATGCTTAGTCATGATATAATTTAATGTATAAGTTGTGGCAATAACATGTCTCATTATTTAACATGTAATTTTAAAGTTTTTGTGTTGCAAAAATAATAGATAAACATAACTTAGTTGATGATGACCTATAACTAATTATTCAATGATGATTTACTTGTTTACTAATTTATATGGTACAAATTTAAAATAAAAATCCATACATAGCATAACCAACCTAGCTATGCATCTAGATAGATAAGGCTTAGACATGATATACTTTATTAGATCAGTCATGGCAATAAGATGAGTCTCATTATTTAACATGTAATGTCTTCATTTATGTGTGTAAAACATAATAGATAACATAACATTCCCATTGAGTTTTAATTATTTTCATAATCAACCAATGTGTGACTAATATAATAAATATCATATTATATATTATCATCATCATATTGTGCAAGCAAGTTTCCCATTGTATGTTTAGTGGTGGATGTGTATAGTAACAAATCCCAATCGAAAAATAAGTGGAATCATAACTGGTGGATTAACTAAATATTCTTTATTTTCATCAAAAATATTTTGACATTATTTATCGCGTCCAAACTTAGCACCTTTGCTTAATAATATTTTTAAAAAATAGATTTTATTAACAAATTACGCGAAAAATTACCTTGTGGCTTAGAATTTTCTTTGAAAATTTTGCATTTGTTTTAGTCTTTTGGGTGGAGGCATATGAACACTAACTTGTAATTTCTTGGGATCAACCTTGATTTCATGTTGAGATATAATAAATCTCAACAATTTTCTTGGTGTAACACCAAAGACACATCTCTTAAGATTTAACTTCACATTGTACTTTTGTAGTCTCTCAAGTATTTTTTTCAAGTCTTTGAACATGATTTTCATAATTTTTATATTTTCACTATATATCATCATCATAATCCTCTAAAATATCATATATGTAGTCATGAAATATATGTGTCATAGCTCTTTGATAAGTTTCACTAGCATTTTTAAGACTGAAAAGCATGAAAACATAACAAAATATACCCAACAGAGGGATCAAAATAGTTTTTATTGATCAATGGGATTTAGCATGACTCATTTATAACCATAAAATCCATCCATAAAGGAAATCATCTCATACCTACTTATATAATCAAATATCATATTAATATTGGGTAAAAGGAAATCATCTATAGGACATGCTTTGCTTAAATATCAAAATTTCATACAAATATTAATAGCCCCATTCAATTTAGTAACTTGAAAAACATTGAAAATCCAAAGTGAATAATCAATCGGTCATATAGAATCAACAAATAGTAACATTTAAATTTCATCTTTAACCAATAAATAAATTTTAGGATGCATTTTTTTAATCTTTTGCTTAACTAATTTGGCATTATGATGGGCAAATAAGCTATGAATCGCAATAGATGGATCAATACCAAGTATATCAACATAAGACCAAGAAAATAAATAATAAACTCATTAAATGGGATCTATTGTATTTTCCTCTTTAGAATTTATTGATGCACTTAATAATTCAATCTTAGGAGCTTCCTTAGTACCATAATTAAATTCCATTGTTACTTCATTCAATAATGTAGATCAGTCCTCGATATATGGAGTAACTACTAAATAATTAAAAACATATAATGGGATATTTTCATCAATAAGTGATGGCTCACACCCCTTAAAAAATTCATGATTACTAAACTTAAAAAGGACTATATCCTTATTATGAAAATAGAGTATATATGCATATAACCCCAAATATTATTCAAGGCCTGCATTGTTAGATAATTTTTCAAGAGTCAAGTTCTCAATTGAATCCACCTCATCACTCAATTCAATATGTGCAAGTTACGTATATGTGACAATATTTAATTATTGTACATGACCTGTATTATGTTTGTAAAAGTGAGTGTTTAATAATTTACTCTTACTAGCACATTAATGAGTGTTAAGAGACTCATGTTTAAATTTTAAGGGCACATCTTTAACTCAAGAATATTCACTATATCTAACACCTATTTTGAATTTATTAGTAGTTGGAATGATTGGATATTTAATGCGTTATTCCTATTTTCATAATCTTTGACCTTTGTATCTAATTTTTTGTGTACATGTCAATCCAAATGCATATATCTTTAAAGTAGTTTAAACTAGACTAAGAGGTTATTTTGGTTTATTAGTATTGAAATGAGAATTCATTATAGTATATTTAATTTTATCATTATAATTTGGTGTATCATTAAAAATGGGTGATTGAATAGTCTTTGATAGTCTCAAGGGGTACAACATAGTTGATCAATACTAAAGGTAAGCAAGTCATCTTGATATTCCTTAGGATCGATAGGATTAAAATTAAGCTCGGATAAAAATTTGTCTATATTATCATTTTGATCACCATTGTCCTCGTTTATTTTACTAATTTCACCCATTTTAAATGTATGTAATTTTTATATTAGAATGTAGTGTTTAGGTTCCATAATAGATGATTATGGTATATTTAGATGTAAGATGACACTTTTCATAGGTTCTACCATCTTGAAAAATAGGAAAGGAACATCATTTATAAGATAAGTATATATGGATCTCTAATAAAATTTTATGACTCTATTTCATGACTCACCAAATCTTTCATAAATGACATTAGAGGTTTACCAAGGTAATTTAAAATCTCTTTGATCCTTGAAGTCTTGATACAAGTTTGTAATTCCACCTTCTTGAAGCAAGATTGGTCACATTTCTTCACTGAGGCCTAATTGACAACTTGAAACCTATACTATCACTGTGAAGACTTCTCAAATGACTTGTGAAGGACCATAATATTAGGTGTAGCCTAAGGGGTGATTAATTCACCATTTAAAATATATGTAATTGAGTAATTTTTTATTACTTGTGGTATTTATGATTATTGAATAAGTTTGTTTATTCAAACTTTCTATAGTTTATTTTTAATATGCTTATCTCTGAGGTTGCATAGCTTTTACATCAAGATAAGATAATGCCTACCCTATTGTATAGGGAATGTTTTTGGCATTAATATTTGTATAAATTCATGATTGTAAACATTTTCCCTCAGGTATGAAATATAATAATGTTATTTCTCCATAATAGATCTAGTATCATATTTGGACGTTATAAAACTATGATGAATCTAGTTGAATCCAATGCACTCCATAGATGTTTGAATCAGCTTGAAAAAGGAACATCATATTTTTTTAGAGCTAGACTATGTTAAAATAATTTTAGTACACTTTTAGAGATGTTGGAAACCTATTTTTTGCACTTTTTCTTATGATTTTATTCAATATGAGACATATGAAATTCATAGGAAGGTGATTCCAATGAGAGGTGTTAAATTACTCTGTCCTTCATGTGCTATAAGGAGTAACTCTCATTTACACTAGGTTATATATCCTTTTTGAGGTAAAACCACTTCCTGGTCCCTTATCGTTAGAAAATCTTCAAGTAGCATTTGATCAGTTTTTATTCATATCTTTTCATACAAGCATAATTTATAAATGGAATTTTTTTCAAACCTATGTCACTATCTTAAGGAAAATATATAATTAGGAAGTATAATTTTGACTCTATCATTTAGATGCTTGCAATCTATCCTTCACCAATCTCTATAGCTAGATAGTTTTCTACTGGTACGAGCTATACATTCAACATTTTTGGAATGTGATTTTTGGAGAGTGATCCATAATCAAAATTACATCATCTCAAACTTTGAATTACACCTGTGCCTATGGTCATATAACATTTTTATATCCTCAAAGTCGACTGAGTAGTTTACAGTAGTAAATTGACCAGTAAGTCAAATTTTCTCCATTACAGGCCGTATAAAAGTGATATATCAAAATTGAGGACTATCTAAGATTCCTTGATTCATATACTTCCACCTCCAATATTGATGTATAGTTTTAAAAAGTTTCATACAACTATTTTGGTGCTACAAAGTTGGCCTATCATTTAGGTTACCACATGGAGCAAAGGGAGATTAATGTGGAGTAAAGAAAGTTGAATGAATTGTCAACAAAGGAGATCTAAGGTGAATTCCAATTCATAAGGTGTGTTTTGAAAATTCATTTATCCTTTTTTTCCCAAATTAAAGTGAAATTAATTGGAAAAGTATATTAAAGTCATCTATAAACCAATTGGTAAGTTATCCTTTTATTAAAACTTTCATTTACAAAAGGTGCAAAGGTCAAATCCCTCCAAATAAAAAGTTTAGTGGAACCCCTAAACTTAGTTATTCCACTAAATTTATCAAAAAAATCATTTTTAAGGGGGAATTTAAAACAAAAGGCCCAAAAAACAAAATTTTGCATTTCTTTCAAAACATTATAAAAATATTTTCCTTATTGTATTACATATTGCAAGAAAGTATAAAATTCTATATTGTAAAAATTGCACAAAATCATGAGTTTTGAAACTCATTCAAAATTGTAGACACCCTATTTTGACCACAACTGGATTCCAATCGGACTTGAGATTGATTTCTACCAAATAGTGCAAATTAAGCTAGGAATCATTAAATGTCCTAATTTCATCTACACATTAGACATTAGTGTTCAAATTTATGTTGAGGCATCCCTATTTGGGGTATTGTCCTATACGTAATAGTAACCTTTCATGGATTCATCTTTAGTTAACTTGTGACCTAGCAAATTGATATTTTGGATTTTGGACCCATTGAGCGAGGCACTTGAACAATTCCTAAAGTGCAAAAATACTAAGTAGAATGAATTAACAAATCAAATAAAATTAAATGCTTAAGTGGAATTTCCATGTGCAATTAGTTGAATTGAATTTTTCAAAAAGGAAATTTCAATAAAAATGAGGTCATGATAATGTCATCATCTTCAAAGTCAAGGAAATGAAAATATCTCCCTAAATGAGTTAAATTCAAAAATGGAGAGCCATGCCTAATAAATGGGATCTCTATCCCAAATATTAATTACATGTCCCCTCCTTAACTAGGGTTAGTTTGAACTCAATCATGGTTAACTCTAACCTAACTACACTTGGGTTAGAGTTAGTTTGGAAGGCTATAAATACAAGGCCTCGCCCATTGATAAATAAGCTCTTTTGGTGTAAAGTTATCATGCAAAAATACATTCATGGATGCCATTGGTATAGTGTTATCATACCCATTTGCTAATCCAAGCTAAGCCAAAGCCAAATCCAAACCTAACATTACCAAGGTGACAAGGAGAGGTGGTGCAAGAATCTCCATTACCAAATAATTATAGATCACACAATAGATCACATCAATTCAATGCCAACATACAACTCTTGCTCTCATGTTAGGTAAAATTATTTATTTTGTCTTTATTTGGTAGTTACTTGTATTGTTCACTTGCTCTTTGAGTGTCTAGGCTAGAGGTGTAAGTTTAATTAGTGTGTTTTTGATTGATTTTGATCATACTAACATTATACTAATCTCTCCTCTTAGATTACTATTGATCACATAATGGCACTCCTGATAGGACCTGTACCCCACAAATCTCTTCATATGGCCTCTTAGAATCTTTTGCTAACAATTTTTCTACTAAATTTTTGATTTCATAGCCAAAAAGATGAATAAATTAAGTTCTTAATTGCTGCATAGAGAGAAGTGATTTTTCACTTGAGAAATGCAATATTGCACTGTGACATGCATTATTGCATTGTGACATGCATTATTGCATTGTGACATGTATTATTGCACTATGACATGCATTTTTGTATTGGTAAATGTGGTTTTATAGAAAGATGCATTTTTACAATTAGTAAATGTGGTTTTGCATTGGTAAAGTGAAGTTTTACACTAGTAAATGTGGTTTTGAAGTAACAAAGTTGGTTTTATAGGTTAGAGTCAATATTTCACCTACAAATGTCAATTTTGCACCCACAAAAGTAAATTTTTCACCCACAAAAATCAATTTTGCATGTCATAGTCAGTTTTGCACCTGGTAAAGTCAGTATTACATTAACAGAGTTAGTTTTGTAGAGTAGAGTTGGTATTGCACCTGAAAGAGGAGGAATTGCACTGGTAAGAGGTGGTTTTACACTTGTAGAGGAAGTTTTACACAGAGGCAGTTTTGCATTGTAAAAGGATGTATTGCACAATGTAAAAAAAATAAAAACTCAAGAGCTCAAAATAGAAGGTTATTTTCTGATTAGCTCTTTTTCCTACAAACAAGAAAACACCCTATAATATTTTTTAGGACCCAAGGCAAATAAAATATTTTTAAGCACTTCAAAATTTCATCCACACTTACATTTGGTCTATTAAAATCATCTATTAGCTTTGTTTTATTTTTTAAAGTTTGTAAAATACCAACAATAAAGCCAAGGGGCCAAATTTCACTTTACATTTTTCTTAGCGATTTAAAAAGAACAAAAATATTAGACTGAGTACTCTTAATATCTTTATTTTTGTTTATTATTCTTTGTTTGTATTATCTTGTTTTGTTCTTGTAAATTGGACTTTGTACGTATGCTCTCCCCCCATCCCCTTTAAGGAACTTGGGTGACCAAAAAAATTTTGTTCATTACCTTGTTGCTTAGTCAAAATCTATAAAGAATGTCGTATATGCTCTCCCTAAGTTTGAATAACTTGGGTGATCCAAAAAATGACCTTTAAAGTCATTCTAATTTCATTTATTTCTTTTATTTCACTTGGATTGTGGGTAGGATTTCATCACCTTCCCATACATTATTCAGGAAAGCATTGACCTAGGATTTCATTTCATAACATCATTTCAACCCCACTTTATGGTAGGGTATATAAATCAGGGCACATGATACTATTATTGCTAGGGGGCTGAGCGACTAGACTCTCTGATCATAACAAAAACTTGAGTTAGGTATGGATAAACATCATACTCCACTAAGATGTACATGGATGGAGTGATTATTCAAATGAATGGACCCTTGCATAGTAAGGTATCTAGTATGAACTTAATTTATGTGATTGCATAAATAGTGTTAACCACACTTAAGACCATTTAGAACACTTAAAACTTATAGTTTTTAGACAAACCCCACTTATCGCAAAAATATTGTCAATGTAGAGTGAATAGCCCAAAGTTCCATATCATTGTATGAATTCTTGAGAAAAGAGGGGTCATAAAAACCCTACTTTTCATGTGCATATAAATTTATTAGATTAACACATTAATTATTCTCAAGGAGTATATCAAGAAATTTGATAATACGAAGCAACCTTATTAGTTTTTAGGGATATAACTTGTGTCTATTTCTTTTAATTATATTATTTTGAGTCTAAAACTATTTTATTTGTCAAAAACATGTCAAAATAAGTCATGAACCAATCACATGTTTGTACACCCCTTTAGCATAAGAGGTGTTATTTCGTGTATTTGATACCACACTTTCCCTTAAGACATTTTTAAAACATTTGTGTGTGTATGTCACTTGTTAGAAAGGGGCCTTGTTACATTGCCATTTCATCCCAAGTTTTTTGCCTTAGAGTTTTGAAACAAAAACCATTGTCATACCTTTTAAGTGAGATAGAATCATTACATTGTTCATATTGTTTTGAAACCTTTACCTTGTGTCAAATTGAGTTCAAAACCATATATGCCTTTGGTATACAATTGGTATCATTATGTCATCCATTTGGGTCTATAATGTTATCTATTTGAGAACCAAAGTCTTCTAAAACAAGTTCAAAATTTGTCTTATGAAATTCAAATTCAAACATTGAGTGGTTTATGCCTATGCCTCTCTTAATTTTGTCTTAGGTGTTTACCTCTTACTTTTAAATTATACAACTTGGAATAATTCCTTGCTTGATTTGAAGATATTTTTACCTATATTTAGGAAGTGGTATTTTCTATGTGCTTCACATATATTTTATTACTTAGAAATAAGGTCAAAATTCTCTTTTCAAGTACAACCTTAAGCATGATTAGATTACATTTGAGTCTTGCTTATCACTTGGGCTTGAATGCTTTACTCATCATGATTATTTTTTATTACTTGAGATTGAATTTCCCAATTATTTTTAGGCATGTGCCTAAGGTCAAATGTCTTTTACCATAGGTCAAGTTTGTGTTTAAATCTGTGTGCCTAGTTTGAGTCCAAGTTTTTCAAATTGTTAGATTAATTGCCTTGCTGAATTTACCTCAACCAAGTTTATTTCAAGTCTAGATTTGTGCCTTATTCCCAAATACCTAGGATTTTGCCTTTCATTTTAGACCTAGTTTTTTTCAAATCTAGCTTTGTGCCTAGCTCCCAAAGACCCAACATTTACCTTTCAGTTCTTAGACCTAGTGATTTTTAAAAGTCTAAATTTGTGCCTTGCTCCAAAATACCTAGCATTTACCTTTCGGTTCTTAGATCTAGTCATTTTTAAAAGTCTAGTTTTGTGCCTTATTTCCAAAGATAGAATTTTCCTTAGTTTTTAGGTTTCATTCATGTCATTTTGAGCCTAGATTTGTGGCTTGTTTCCAAAGACCTAGCACCATTTTTTGTTCTTAGACCTAAATTATATTTTATTCAAAACACTTTGCCAAGATTAGCATTAATATTTGTCTTCCAAAATTTACCATTTGTGTACAAGACATTAGACCTTAAGGACATTTTATACTAAGCTTATCATTTCCAATTTTGGAGAAGAACTCCATTTCTAGGCTAAGTTTAGACCATTTTCCATTTAGAGTAATTTTTTATACATGCCAAGCATCGACCCATTATTTTAGACCATGTTTTAAGAGTTTATAAGGTTTTTTCTTCATGAGATGTTATTCATGGATTCATATATGTCTCACTACACATGTAGTGGAACCATGTACAATCTAGAATATGAAAATGTAGGTAGAGTGATACCTTTATTCAATACCCATATGGTGATGATGTATCTTATGAGACATATCCCTATCCTCCTTACATTTTTCAATTTGTGGAATAAATCCAATATCTAATAGCACACTACCTAGTTAATACACCTCCTTATCCAGGTCAGGACCAAGAGCAATTAACTCAATACCTTGCTAGTGTGCCATTTGTTATCAAACAAGTCCAATAGTAACCTTACTATGTTATCATGTCATCAACTTATGACCCTTACTTGTTCAATCATCACTTGCTTAAAACAAGGATGAGGTTTTATTCATATCCATATAAGTAGGGACCAATTTTTTGGAAGACTTTCCCCATGATAACCTACCTAGTCTAGTTAGAGTGCCTAGAAACATATCTTACACCCCAACTATCGAATATACCTCTATTAGTGACCCTCAAGCGATCATGCTAATTTCATACCAAGATCTGAACATGCTTGAAAAAGGAAAGGGCCCCATGAAGGACCAATTTTCACAAATACTATAAGCATATCAAACTTACCTTAATCTAATGCATAATTTCAATACCATGGCCATATCAAATGGTCCACTTATAGAACTAACTCTTTCAATAGGAGTGCTAGTTAATTTGATAAGTCAATCTACTCGAGGTGTAGACCCATTTTCCCAAAGACTTTAGTAGGTGACATGTTCAATGTCTCATTCATTGAGGAAGTAATTATGGCCTCTACTCAATAAAATATGCCAAATATGGTGGATAACACATAAGTGTCTTCTAGTATTGGATAAGGTGAGTTAAATGCACCAATAAATAATCTAGAACAACAAGTGCCTCTATTCAATACCATGAGTGGTTTGAAATATTAGGGGGTAGGAATTCCTACTTCCCAACCACACCAAGTTACTCCCACTCCTCAACTAGAAACTTCTTTAAGCATTTAATAATAGGGGATAAATAATCAGGTGTCAACTAATGTTTTGCCTCAACAAGTGATGAATGTTATCCCACTTCAATAGAAGATAGTCAATATTCCATGACAATAGGCACAGTCTAATTTACCACCATAAAAGAGGAAGAACACTATGCCACCTCAATAATGGTAAACAAATGTTCCATCTCAATAGGTAGTGATAAATTTACCTTAATAGTTATAGACTAATGTACCCCAATAATTGCACACATTGTCTAATCAACAACATATTTCTATTGGTCAAAGACAAATGGCAAACACCCAACAATCATCTAGTTCACAATAGGTGTTTTTTTCAAAAAAGAGGTTCCAATGTCCAACAAGTACCTATTAAACAACCATTAACTTTTACTTAGAAATTTCCACATATTTAAAGATGGGGCTTTGGTCAACAACAAGTCCCCTTTATTCAACTAGGTTTCAATAGTCAGTTGCAAGTCCACACTCAACCTCGATAAGCACAGTATATTACAAAAATCCATATCCTTACATCAAAACCCCAATTCTCTTAGACCCAAGGCCATATATTGAATCCAAACTAGAATATTTATCAATAATGCATGAAATATCAATAGTCATATCCCAATTTGTAGATGCATATTCCTAGTCAATTCACCCATCAAACCAACATTCCACAACACTCTATACCTCCATTATACCCTAGTCAATGTAATCCATATTTGACCACCCAATCACAATCATAACTAAATGTTCCATCAATTTTATTGGCCCAAGAATTACAATAGATGAAGGATGCAATTGCAGCCATTCAAATAGGAAAGCAAACCAAAAAATTCAAATTGGATGACATGTGTTCATACTCATTTAACATGAGTATCTTCAGATACCATTTCTTCCAAGTTATGAACCACCAAAATTTTAAAATTAAAAGGGTAAAGAAGACCCTAAGGGTCATCTAATAGATTTATTTATCGCTTGTCATCCAATGGCCTATAGTGACATCTACCTACTCCTCTTTCTTTGGAGTCTAGCTGGATAGGCTTTGGAATGGCTTCTTAAGTTGTCAAAAAAATTAGTATCTAACTTTGATGATCTCTTGGATAATTTTGTGCAATATTTCTCTTAAAATCTCAACCATGAAATTTTAGTAGTATATTTGAGTATGGCCAAATAGAAATTTGGTGAGAACTTCACAATCTACTTATAGAGATAGAGACCGCTTACTAGTCACATCACACACAACCTACCAAATAAATAATTGGCCATTACGTTTACCAAAAATTTGCATAAAGAAATATCCTATCATTTGGAGCTTTAGTGTGCACACACATTCAAGGAGATCATTGAGAAAGGCATACATATTGAAAAAGCCCTTGTCAATAAAGGGATTATCAAGTTGACTTCCTCAAACTAGAATTAGAGCTAAAACCAAAATTCAATCACAAGTTGGAACCTTAACCCATTCCAAGCACAAGAATATATACCATCTCAAGCTAATAATAATGAAAAACCCAAACCATATAACCACAACAAGAATGTTGTCTGGTAATGGAGTAACTGAATCACATCATGTTCAAATAGTGCAAACACCATCTACTCAGCCTATGCTACAAATGTAGTTTATTCCAGATCAACAACCTATCCATCAAGCACATCCTATGCCTCAACCTATAAAATCTCCTCAAATTTTATATCCACCACCTTTGCAAACCCATCATCCAAGAATAAGACCCACTCCTAGAGTCTTTAGAGACCTTGATGAACCTATTGAAGCAATGTTTTGAAAACTAGCTATGACCAATATGATTAGTTGGCCGATTCTAAAACACTATCCTAAGGGTATACCATATCCAAATTGTTACAGAGAGCATGAGTTATATGAATACCATCATGTTTATGGACATTCTAAAGGTCATTGTGTGCAGTTGAAGCACTTTATTGAAAATATGTTAAAAAATGGGGAAATCCATTTGGATGATAGAGCATCTACTTCCAATCAAAACTTGGGTATCTACCAAAATCCTTTTCCATAGCATAATAATGCCAATCAACAACAATAACAATGAAGAACATAATAATAATAATAATAATAATAATAATAATAATAATAGCAACAACCACAATAACAACAATAATATCAGTAGCCACAACAATAATGTCAACCAAATGGAAAGAACCAAGGCCAAAATGACCCCAACATCCAATAGATTACCACATAGTTGCACATGATTAAAATAAATTTTTAGGTCATATTTTGGGTGGGCATGTTTCTACCATTACCATAAATCCTAAACCAAATGCTAATAGACTAGGATTGTTGCCTAAAAATGTTAATCACCCTACCAATGCTAGTAATCCTTCCTTGACATGTGATCACATCTAAGCACAACAACAACCAAATATTACCATTTCAATCATTTGTGTCAATAACTCTTCATTGCCTCATGACTGCAACCAAGTACACTGATGATCAAGAATTATCCTCTCTATCTCATCTCCATCATTTCCTAGTCATGAAGGTCTTGTATCCAATTTGGATTGTGCAATCATAACTCAGTGGTCTAATATTACCATACTAGGCCCACAACCTCCTACTAATGACCTTATCTAACCCACTATGTTGGCTAGGAGTAATCCAATCACCACTATTAATGAAAAGATATATGATATTATAGAACAACTCCAAAATACAACTACAGAAATTTATATTATGGATTTGTGGTGTACGTCTACCATCCACAATAATATCCTTATATAACTCTTAGGCCAATCCCAAGTTCAAAATGACATAACCCTAGATAAATTTCAAGCTTTGGTTGGACACCTATCCCTAGACCAATAGTTAACATTTGACCAAAGTGATATGTCATCCCTTGGCCCTATCTATAATAACCCATTATACATTGAAGTTGTCATCAAGTAGCACAAAGTTAAACGTGACCTCATAGACAATGGATCAGGATTGAATATTGTATATTTAAAGCTAATCAAGCATCTATAATATACAATAGTTGACCTTCAACTAGAGACTATTATTATCAAGGCCTATAATAATGAAAAGTAGGAATCATAAGTTTTGCAGTGATCATTTGGCCTTTGACCCACGATACACTCTACCATGTGCTAGACCTAGACCTATCATATAATTTTCTTTTGGGTAGACCATGGATACATGAAATCTATGTAATTCCTTTAATATTTCCCCAATGTATCAAGTTTCCTCACTCAGGCATGGAGGTCACTATCCATGGATATTTATATCCATATGAAAACTACAAGCATTTGTAGGCTAAATATGAAAGTTATAACTATCATTTTGGCCTAGACCCAATACCCAAGAAGGATAAAGATAAAGAGATACTTGTTGAACATCAAAGGATAATTGTATAGACCATAATAAGCTTACCTCATCTTTTCATATGCCTCCTATTGAAATGTCTAATCATTTTACCATTTTGAACAATGGTCTAGGAGAGTATTTTACCCATGACATTTTCCATATTGCCAAACTTCCACATAACCCCAAGTCCTATAGAAGACCTAAATCTAAGCCAACTTGCATAGAATGGTGATGAAAGGAAAAAGACAAGCTTCATAGCCTAATGCCTATTATTTTCACACCTACCACTTACCAAGAACAAGACCCACTTGCCAATGATGATTCCTAGTTATACAATGACAAATTGGTTGATTGCTACTATAGTCTAAAGTATCCCACCCCTAATAGGATAATGGATAACTAAGCATATGAAGGCAGAGACCTTGATCCAAATTAGTAGGGTACTCTTGAGCCCATTTCTATGACCAAAGATAAAGGAACTTATTATCTCAAATTTAAATCACCTAGGGGTAACTCCAAGTATCTTATTCTCATTCCAACACCAATGACTAGTGATGATGATGTTGATAGTGAAGTAGAGTTTGATTATAGCATATACAAAAACCTTACCAACACTAACTTATTCAAGCCATATATCATTGTCATGATTACACTAGAATCCAACATTCCCCACTCTCCCTTAATCATCCTCAACTTATAGACAGGGACCAATAAGAATCCATAGTACCTTTAAATGAGTTTGAGAATGATGAGGCCTTTTGTGTTTTTTTAGGCCTAAGAGACAATGTTTCATTGGGAGACCACAAACAAGGGTTTTATATCAAACAAGATCCTACATTTGAATTCAAAGAGCAAGTAAACACCCTTAGCCAAAAATAAAATAATAAAACATTGAGGTCCCAAAGTGAAAACCTCTTTGAGGCACTTTTGGACCAGGGTAAACATAAAGATAAAGGCTAGTCTTTTGGTGAAAAGCTATTTCATATACCACTAGATGAGGGTGGTCACATTTCCTTGAATGAAGCTTAGGAGACCACTAATGATGAACTTTATTTTGGGTCTAAGTTTAGTATAAAGGAATAACTTGCCTTTGATCAAATTGTCTGAGAATGTCCTACAACATTTGTTACATGGCCATTACTACCATTAGGAAATTTAGATTCATGTTGTTTAAGAGAGCTTGAAGAAATAGTTCAACCAGAGGATTTTGCCATTATTAGCCAATTCACATCCTTGTCAACTATTTTGGAAGATGGCTCAACTTTCGTAGTATAAGATAATATGGAAGTCAACATTGGAACTCTAGATGACCCTAAGTGGATAAAATTAGGTGCATCCCTTACTAAGGAAGAACATGAAGTTTTTACATCCCTTTTGATGGAGTTTGCTGACATTTTTGCATGGGCTTATTCATAAATTCTAGGTTTAGACCTCACCTTAGTTATACACCACCTTGTTGTGTATCCTAATGTCAATCCTATGAAATAGAAATTATGTAAAATGTATCCTCGTATTGTTGTGTTAGTTAAGAAAGAGTTGGAAAAAATCTTGGAAGTGAGATGCATTAGACCATTGAATTTTTAGAGTGGATCTCCAACATTGTGTCTATCATTAAAAATCTAGAAGGGATCATAATCTACATTGATTTTAGAAACATTAACAAAGCCTACCCCAAGAATGTCTTTCCTCTACTGAATACCGGCATGATAGTTGACTCCATAGTTGGGTAAGAAATCTTATCCCTCATGGTTAGATTTTAAGGATATTTTTAGATCAAGATCATGCTAGAAGACTAACACAAAATAGCATTCACCACTCTTTGGGGAATATTTTACTATCAAGTTATGTTTTTTAGCTTCAATAATGTTGGGGCAATATATCATAAGGCCATGACCATTATATTTCATGACATGATGCATTATATTTTTTAAGACTATGTTGATGACATATTGGGTAAATCTAAGACCCATGCAGATTATCATGTTGTACTATGAAGGATACTTGAAAGGCTTTATGAGTACAAGGTTTGAATTAATCCTAAGAAGTGCATCTTTGGTGTCACTTCAAGAAAAAAATTAGGTTTTATTGTCTCTTTTTGAGGCATTAAAGTTGATGTTGCCAAGGTAAAATCCATTACCAAGATGCCACCACATTTTACTTTGAAGTAGCTCTACAATTTACAAGGCAATATCTAGTCTATCAAATGCTTCATTTCATAATTGGTCTATAAATTCCATCCCTTCACTTATTTATTGAATAAAAGTGTTACATTTATTTGGGATGAAGAATGTTAGAAAGCCTTTGAGCACCTGAAGAAATATCTAGCTAATCTATTTGTTCTATTACCACCAATGCTAGGAAGTCCATTTTCATTTTACCTATCTACCACTAATAATGCCTTGGGGACATTTTTAGCTCAACATGATGAAAATGGTAAAGAACATGTGTATTATATAATTCATACATTGATAGTGTATGAACATAACTATACACCAATATAAAAATCTTGTTTAGTTATGGTCTTTACAGCCTAGAAGTTGCATCATTATATGCTTAACAAAAATACCATAATGATTGCAAAAGTAGATCCATTTAAGTATCTACTATCAAAGACAACTTTATAGGGTTACATGTATAAATGGATCATGCTTTTGAGTGAGTTTGAGATTGAGTATATCAATCAGAAGGCCATAAATGGATAAGTACTTATAGATCAACCTATTGAAGATCCCCTTTCAGATACTAAACTACTCACTTTTCCATTCCCAAATGAATCCATCATGACCATCATAGAAACACCTCTTGGGGAGAAGCACTAGAATATGTATTTTGATGGGTCATTCACATCTCATGGATCAAGAACACGCTTATTATTTATTACACCATAAGGGGATCTCATTCCTAAATCATTTTGTATCAGCTTTCCTTATACTAATAACATGGTTGAATATGAAGCACTCATTACAGGGCTCCATCAAGTAGTAAAATGGAACATTCAACATCTTATGGATTATGGTGATTCTCAGCTAATCATTAATCAGGTTGTAGATAAGTTTCAGACCAAAGATGATAGATAAGTTGATACCCTACAAGGCCATGGTGGATATTATCAAACAACAAATTTCCCATATTCAATTTGAACACATACCTTAGACTAATAATAGGACAATAGATGTCATGACTACCATTGGTTATTTGATTTGTAGCATAGACAAGGCAAAAGACTATCAGTTCCTCATTAAACATCTTCTACAACTTATTCATGAAACTTCAACCATTGTAATGATCTATGATATTATTGGTCCTAGTTTTATTTAGTATTTAGACCTATATAACTACCATCATGATCACTTCCTTATACCATACCTTTCATGAAACTGATAAAAAGACTTTACACACCAAGCCTCTCGATATACCCTACTTGGCCCAACCCTTTCCTGTAGAAGCTTTAATATAAATATGCTTCACTATTTGAATTTGGAAAAGTCACATTAGAATTGAAGGAAGTCCATCAAGGAGTGTGTGGATCCCACACCAGTGGGGTCATCCTTTCCAAAAAGCTTCCACATATTGTTTATATTAGCTAACCATGGAAGTAGATGCAGTTGTTTATGTAAAAAAGTGTGAAAAATGTCAAAGGCATGCCAATTTAATTCATGCTCTAGCCAAAACACTCAAATTGATGCTTACACCATAGCCATTTTCAACATGGGGAATCAACCTTGTTGAGAAGGTTAACCCTACCTCCTCAAATGGCCATAAATATGTCCTCACCACCATTGAGTATTTCACTAAGTGGGTTGAACCTATACCCCTCACTTATATGATTGAAAAACAAATTTTCAAATTCATCTTCAACCATCTCATTTGTCACTATAGTATCCCATCTGACATGATATGATAATGGTGGATCATTTAAGAACAAGTATGTTAAATCCCTTTGTGTTGATTTTAATATTACCCAACAATTTTCCAATGTGTATTACCAACAAGGTAATGGCCAATCAAAGGCATCTAATAAGACCATTATCAATATTCTTAAGAATATTGTCAATGATGTTGGTTGCGATTGTCACCTAAAAATATTTCACACCCTTTGGGCTTACCATACTCCAACTAGAGCCACACCATATTCCTTTGTCAATGACACTAAGGCCATTTTTTCTATCGAGGTTGAGTTACCTTCTTTGTGTATCTCATTGAAACATATCCTAGATGATGAAGATTACAGAGTGCTCACCTATAAGAGCTAGAGTTACTGGATGAAAAGTGCATGGCTATTTTAAATAACCTTCAATCATATCAGAATTGGTTATGTGATTAATATAAATGGCATATAAATCATATAGATTTCAAACGTGGTGATCTCATCCTCAAAGAAAACTATAAGAATAACACAGTCAAGAAAAAGAAGAAACGCAAATTCAAGCCTAATTGGATAGGCCCTTATGTCATTATTTCTAATTATGACTTTGGATCATATAGGATCACTAAACCAAATGGAGATGAACTTGATTAGCCCATAAACATAATACACCTCAATCGTTACTTCACTTGAGAGACATGAGGTATTATCTATGAGGATCATTTATATCATATTGTACTATCACCTTCCTTGTACTATATTGTATACCATTCCTTCCATACCTTCCCTATTAGCCAAAGTTGTTTTATCCTCCATTCCCACCCATTTTTGACCTTGGTTTTGTTCTATTGGTTCTTCAATAACAATTAGCGAGAGGATTTATATGAATTTTTAGTAGTTGATTCAGCATTTCATAAAGAGACAATATCTTGGACCAGTATGATAGTGGTTTGGCAATTGCATTCTTCATTATTGCCACATTCCATTTTATTCCAGGTGTTACTAATTATAACCACCTTTGGGAAAATTAGTATCATTGACCTATGTCATTTTTTCCTAATTATAACTACCTATGGAAAAATTAGAACACATTTACCATGTATTTCCACATCACCTTGGCATTCATGTTCTATATTGTGTCATTTGCCTAATTCACAAACTTGTTGCTAGCAAGTGAGATTCCTCCACTATAAGGTGAGACTATAGTGACTTGAGGTCTAATTATAAGACTATGTAGGTAGTGCTTGATTTATGTCGAGGTCAGCTCAGTGACCCTTTTCCACACTCTCACCATTTTTCAAGCAATTTAAGTTTATATGCTCTCACCATTTTGTGAGCAACCTAAGCCATGCTCTCACCATTTCATGAGTTGAACCGTTTGGTATCTTATCATGCTTGATTGAGTTGAGATGCCTAAAATTTTTCAAAAACATTGGTAAGCGATCTATAAAAGCCTAAAAATCATAAAAACATGGAAATTAGCTTAAATTTTCCATGCGAGATACAAATCCATCAAAATTTTCAAGGATGGGCCATCTTTTTTGTTTAGTTTATTTATAAACCACCTTGGTCTTTTTCCTCATGTTTCTAGGAGAACTACATTGGCCTTAGGTTCACACAAACTATGTAGGCAGCACTTGGATACATGGGGTATTTTGGGTTAGCTCAACCATATCTTTATTTATTTTTTGACCACTTATTTACCTTAAATATCCTAGGACTCCTAACTATTTTATGAGTAACCAGTTGTCATTTAGTTTCCCCATCCTTATTGGACTTAAGTCATATGCTATCATCATTTCATAAGTTCATGTTGTGAGCATTATGTATTTGATTTTAATACACTAGAGACCACTTGGCTTCATCTTACAATATCATCATTTTGAGAGTATTATCTATTTCAATCTCATTCTCAGCCTTAGATGTAGTGAGCATTATAGACCCAGTTCATGTGTGATTACTTGTCTATTACCTTTTAGTGTTGTTTAATCCTAAATCATACTCTTGTGCTCATGTAATTTGTTTGTGTTGATGCTTCCATGATTGTGTATATCATCCCTCTATTTTTATATGCACTCACCATTTTATGAGATCAATCCCATTTTCCTTTACACATTAATCATATTTTATTATATCCCATCTCCTAGGAGAACTACATTTGGCCTAAAGTTCATGTTGGATCTTGCATCCATGGAACTATGTAGGTAGTATCCACTTGCCTGGTGCATATAGAGTCATCTCGGCTACCCTTTCCTTTTCTTCTATCCCCCCCCCATTTTGTTTGTTTGTTTCATTGTCTCTTATAGCCTAGGGGTAAGCTTGTGCCTATTGTTCTTGCATTGTTATACTTGTGGCATTGTTATCTAGCTTAGGGGTCACCCTATTGCCAAGATTAACATCTCTATTACACATACATGAACAATTTGATTTCTATTTGTAATAACAAAGTAATTAACCAATGTTTCTTTATTTTGGTCATTTTGTTTATTTATTGGTGTTTTATGTGTTTATATTTGTTTATTAGGGTTTTATTATGTATTTGTTTATTGATGTTTTTTTCATTGTTGTGCCTTGACTTAGTATATATGTATTCTTTGGGTGATTCCTTGTGCATGATACTTAAGTCCATCCATATTCATACATCAACATTATCATCATAGTTTTTATCATTGGTGCATTATTTTTAATTATTTATCAGATTGAGTGTCAGTCCTTATGCATATTATGGATAGGTTATAGTGGTTTTTTATATCATGGTGCATACCATCACATGATGCAACAAAAATAAGTTCAGTGGATCTTACAATTAATGGTGTCGTATTACTTTTCCTTGTTCACACCTGACAAATTACTAACCTATCAAAATATTACCCAAATATAGAGTAATTAAATCATAAATAAGTTTTAATCCATGCTAGTTAGGACGTACATCTCTTTACTAGCACGTAGCCCAAATTCATGCTTATCCTCTATACTAGCTTACTCTTACTTTGTGACTATGGATTTAGTATATAAGCCCCCTTTTCCCAATTTGACCTACTAGGGCAAGGATGACTTATATCATGCTTACATCTACCCTAATGGGGCAAACCATAATGTTGATGATTATAACCTCCTTTAGGCAAATCATATTTTTTATCTACCCTACTGGGGCATCTCACTATGCCACTGATTAAAACCACCTTTGGGGTAAGTCAATTTTTTACCCCTTTTTACCTCTTGGTCACATCATTTATTTCTTTTTAAGGGAATGTACACTGACCTTATTTGATGCATGTTCCCTCGAGAGGCATCTAGGGCTCATCCATCACCTTCTAGGGCATTAAGCATTAATGACTTTTTTATTATTTGAGAAGATATTACTCTTAGTGTGTCTTGTAATGCCTTCCCAAACATGGGCAAACTGTAGACACCCCATTTTGGCCACAACTAGATTCCAACTAGACCTCAAATTAATCTTAAGAATCATTAAATGTCTAAATTTTGTTTGTATATCAGACATTAGTGATCAGAATCATGTTGAGGCATCCCTATTTGGGATATTATCCTATACACAATAGTAACCTCTCATGGATTCATCTTTAATCAACTTGTAACCTATCAAATTGATAGTTTGGCCTTGGACCCATTAAGCAGAGCACTTGAACAATTCTTAAAGTGCAAAAATGCTAAGTAGAAAGAATTAACTAATCAAATTAAATTAAATGCTTAAGTGGAATTTTCAAGTGAAATTAGTTATATTCAATTTTTTAAAAATAAATTTTCAATAAAAATGAGGTCATGATGATGTCATCATCTTAAAAATCAAGGAAATGAAAATATCTCACTAAATGCCTTAAATTTAGAAAAGGAGAGCTATGCCTAATAAATGGGATCTCTATCCCAAATATTATTTACATGTCCCTTCCTTAACTCAACTAGGGTTAGTTCAAACTCAATCATGGTTAACTCTAACCTAACTACACTTGGGTTAGTGTTAGTTTGGAAGGTTATAAATACAAGGCCTCACCCATTGATAAATAATCTCTTTTGGTGTAAATTTATCATGAAAAAATACCTTCAAAGAGCCCATTGATATAGTGTTATCATGCCCATTTGTTAAACTAATCCAAGCCTAACATTACCAAGGTGACAAGGAGAGGTGGTATATGAAGATCTATTGCCAAAGAATTCTTGACCACACAACCAATCACATCAATTCATTGCCAACATACAACTCTTGCTCTCATGGAAGGTAAAATTGTTTATTTGTCTTCATTTGGTAGTTACTTTTATTGTTCACTTGCTCTTTAAGTGTCTAGGCTAGAGGCATAAGTTTCATTAGTGTGTTTTTGATTGATTTTGGTCATACTAACATGATACTAATCTCCCCTCTTGGATTCCTATTGATCACAGCAGTGTTTAGTTTAATTAATGCCTCTAACTCATGTTTATGGGAAAAGTTACCACATTGGAGTTATAACATATATATCCTAACATAGCCACAACCAATGTCTAGGGATGAACCCTATAAAATTATCAGGGAGAAATAAGGCACATGCACTCATAGCCTTCCCTTCATTTACCCATTTGTTACAATCAAAAGGCATAAATCTTAAAGATGTAATTTCTAAGTATATAATAAAGTTATGTGCGCATATGAGGAATTACATCTAAGCAAGTGCTAATGATTAGATGAACCCTTTTCAATACTATTTAGGTACCATATACTAGACTCTTCCACATATGTTAACACCTATTTCACGTAATGATGGGTATATAGAAAGGGTGAGCTTCTTCCACGTATTGATGGGTATATAGGAAGGGTGCGTATATAAAAATTTCATGTATATTAATTTGAAAATATATAAAAATAGATACCTATATACTTGGAGTGATAAGGAACCAATCCATCACCTAAAATATTAATAATGGTTACATAGGCTCCAAAAAAAATTTTGTCAAATTCTTAGTTACTCAAAGGCAATAATTATTCTACTTGGAAGATAAAGATCAAAACTCAAATGGAATCTGGAGAAATTTGGCCCATTGTAGATGGAACCTACACCCGACATGCAATGGACATTGACCAGTAATGTAAATATGATAAAGCTAATCAAAATGTGGAATTGATCATAATATTTGGGGTATTAGATGAAGTGTAACCATACATCTGTGAAGCCAAAACTACCAAATAATCTTGGGACAAGCTAAAAATAGTATATGAGGTAAAATATGATAACACTATTCTACACTTATAGAGTCAACTTCACTCTCTAAAAATGAGATCAAGTGAAAAGGTTGTGGCCTTTCTTAGACATTTTACAATACTAAGGGAATCACAACAATCCTTAGGTGAAATAGTTTTAGATGACTCTCTTGTAGACATTATCTTGAGAGCTCTACCACCCTCTTATAGTATTTTTGTTACCACTTTGACTATCACAAAACAAAAATAATTTTTTTTTAAATTGGTGAACATATTACAACAAGAAGAGTCTTTCAGTACTCAAGAAGAAGTAAAAGAACATGTTCTCACTTCACATAAAGGTAAGAAACCCATCAAGTCTTCAAAGCCATCATCAAAATAGAGTCCTCTAAAAAATTAACAAAGGGGTAAATCACAAAAGCAATGTCTCATTTTTTGTCATAAGGGACATGAATTAAAAGATTATTTGTATAATACTTTCTAGAAGGGATCTTCTAGTGTATAGAATCCCATTACCCAATAATTATCCCCTTCATCTCAAAGTAGACCACAGGGATAGAAAAATACCAACTTGGTAGAAGAAATCAAAGCACTAAGGTAAAATTATTGAATAGGAATAATATGATGAGGATTAATAATTCCTTTATTCCATCAATTTCCATAAATAATCCACATCATAAAGTGACATCTAATATGTTAATTTGGGTGTAACCCAACACATGATAGGTAGAAAAGATTAGTTTTTCACTTTGAAGGACACACCCAATAAAAATCATGTTTCTTTAGGTGAAAATACCTCATATCGTGTTCTAGGCATTGGAAACATTTATGTACCCCTAGGCACACAAAAATACAAAATCACACATGTTCTCTATGTACCTAATTTAACAAAAAAATTGTTATCAATCACTCAACTCTTAGACCATAATTTGAAGATTGACTTTGACTGTAAAGGTGGAAAGAAAATGTGTTTGATCATAAATAAATCCAAAAAAATTAGAATTGTTGCATGATCATCCAATGTGAATTGTATGTTTTAGCTTAATTTATTTCAAAAAAATAAGTAGGCACTTGTAGCAAAGGACACAGACTTGGCACAATTATGACACAGAAGATTTGGCCACATTAGTTTTTGATATCTTGACACACCCCACCACTAAAACATGGTAAAAGGATTTCCACCTCTTAAAAAAGGTATTGAAAAATGTCAATATTGCTTAGCAAGAAAAAAACATAGAGATCCATTTCAAAAAAATACTTATCAGGCCCATGAAAAACTTGATCTGGAGCATACTGATCTGTGAAGACTAATGACACATAATCATGATGGGTTTAAGTACTTCATGCTCTTTGTTGATGATTATTATAGAAAAATGAGGGTCTAATGTGTGAAAACAAATACTCAAGCCTTTAAAACTTTCACGTAATTCAAAGTGGCTATTAAAACAAAATTTGGTCAAAAAATTAAGACCCTCCACTCAAATAGTGGGAAGGAATTCACCAATAATGATTTTAAATAGTTTTCTCAAGAAAATGGCATTCGTCATCAAATGGCACATCCACATAAACCATAACAAAATTAAATTTTTAAATAGATGAATCATACTATTATGGAAATAGTGTGATTATATTACATGATTCAGGCTTAATAAAGGCATTTTGGGCAAAATAATCAAAATTGTTGTATATCTACTCAACAGGGTTCCCACTGTAGCTCTTGATGGAATAACTCCACATGAATCTTGGTCAAGGAAATGGTCATCTATATCACATCTTCAAGTTTTTGGATGCCAATTAAGTATGCAAATTCCCAAAATAAAATGAACTAAACTTGATATGAAAGCAAAAAAGTGTGTGTTCTTATGGTACAGTGAAGAAGCACTTGCCTATAGACTCGTGTATCTAAAAACTAGATAAGTCTACACTAGCAGGGATGTTGAGTTCTTTGATAAGAAAGAAGCAAAATCTCCTTCTATAAGCTTACATGATAAACAAATTAGTCCCATAGATAATTCAAAAGATGGAAATCCACCATCAAATGATAGTGATGATGGGAATAATGGTGTAGCCCCACCACCCACAAGAACCATTCAACATATGTTTAAATGTTGTATAAGTACACTAAGAGATGTTAAACTAAATGGTGTTCCAAATATATCCATCACTAGACCAAGGACTCATAGTATAGATTGAGGAGAAGTTAATTTTGATTTAATGAGTATAATTATTAAATCTATTGAGGCCTTTACAATTCAAGAAGCCATGTAATCTAAACCCTAAAGAGATGCCATAGATGCAAAATACAATTCATTGATAAAGAATAAATCATGGAAGCTTGTACACCTTTCTCTAGGGAAGGATACAAATGGATTTTTAATATAAAATACAAAATAGATGGTAGTCTCGACAAGTATAAGGCAAGGCTGGTTATAAAGGGATATGCTTAGAAAAAAGGCATTGACTATGAGGAGACATTTACTCCCATAAAAAAAATCAAAACTATCAAGATGATTTTTTCTCTAACCACATAGTTTGGATGAAAATTCCATCAAATGGATGCAAAAAGTGCCTTCCTTAATGGATACTTATAAGAAAAAGTCTAAATGACTCAAATATAAGGTTTGTCAAACTAAGAAAAGAAGATAAAGTTTGTAGACTTGTCAAATCACTATATGGTCTTAAACAAGCTCCCAAGGCATGGTACATCAAAATTGATGAGCATCTCTTAAAACATGGATTCAAAATAATTCCATATGATCTAAATATCTACCTCAAATAACAAGGGGGGAGATGGTTATCATGTTTGTATATGCCAATGATCTAGTCATCATTAGCAGTTCAGTGAAGATGATTAAGTCAATAAAGAAACATCTAAATTGATCATTCGACATGATAGATCTCGAGCTTCTGCATTATTATCTTGGTTTATAAGTTTAAAAGAAATAAAATCACATATTTATATCTCAACTCAAATATGCTAGGATAATGTTTGAGAAGTTTCGCATGATAGATATTTATTTTTAACATGATAATTTCTTCTTACCAAGATATTCAGGTTCATGTAAATCAGGTAACATTGATGATAGGAAATCTACGTCAAGATTTATATTATTTTTTGGATCTAAACCAATATCATGGGAGATTAAATATCAAACTTTTGTTTTGATATGCTCTATAGAATTAGAATATCACACCACAGGAGGAGTTATCAATGATGTAATTTGGCTCAGGCGTATATTTGAAAGATTTAGATTACCACATAATCATCCAATAATTATTCATGTAGACAATGAAGGATTAATGAATCTTGTTTAAAAATTAGTATTTCATAAATGCACTAAACACATTGAGGTGAAAGTCCATTTCATTCATGAACATGTTCAGAACAATAACATCTAGCTCTAGTATTGCCAGACAAATCAACAATGTTCATATGTTTTATATAAAGCACTTGTACTAGAAAAATTATAGGCATTTAGAGCATCTCTCTTGTTCACTTGAGACAATGTTGAGTTAAGGCAGGAATATTAGGTTTAGCCTAAGGGGTGATTAATTCACCATTTAAAATAAATGTAATTGAGTAATGTTTTATTACTCATGGTAGTTAGGATTATTAAATAAGTTTGTTTATTTGAACTTTCTATAGTTTGTTTTTAATATGCTTATCTTCAAGGTTGATAGCTTTTGCATCAGGATAAGATAATCCATATCCTATTATTAAGGAAATATTTTTGGCACCAATATTTTTATAAATTCATGATTAAAAACATTTTCCCTTGGGTATGAAATATAATAATTTTATTTCTCTATAATGCATAATACCTGTATCTTGGGTCAAGGATCCTCTCAAAATGGTTAGGAAGACATGTTGGACTCAAAACCCTACAAGCATGTTCAAAAAGGTAGTTTCTATGACAGTTTTTTGTACATTTCAAATCACATTTTATAATATCATAATTTTTTATATTTCTAGGAGAGTAATAGGTAATATACAAGTAGTTTCAAATCCATCTCAATCCATTCGGGGCACTTAGAAATTTGATCTTCTCTATCTAGTCTTTAGAGGGGTTTTAGTAGGATTTTAGGGTCTTAACTTATTAAGGATTGTTCATATATAATATATCCTTCATCTCAAAACAAATTAAACTAGATTATAGTATGAATATCCTATTAACTCCTCCAATCTCCATTCTTACACATGTAGTTCCTTAAGCAAGCTCCCACAAGATGAAAGTGACTTCTCAGGTAGAATGGGCCTATTGGTGAACTCAAAAAGGCTAATTTGGCAAGATATGGCATGAAATTGCTTGGTTTGATTTGGAAACACTTTTTTGAGATATATAAAACCTATCCTAACTTTTTCAAGTGATCCCCTAAATAAAATGACCTCTCTAACCCATTATAACTGGAATTAGCCCATTGTTAGTGTTTATGGGTAGTCTCATAAAGATGAACCCGACAGTTATTTTTTATAATTTTATCTATCTTGAAAAGAGTTAAAATCTAATATAATACTTTATTAGGGTCCTATTCACCTCATATAATTATTCATTCCTCAAATTCACCCAAAAAATGCATATTTTATGCATGCTTTATACACATGCATATAAGAGTTCATTAGGCTTCTTGACTGCATTCTTGAGAGTGGGTTCTCCTCAACTAGTTTTAGGAATTATATATGACCCTAGTAAGGATGGATAGCTTAATTATACTCCCTATTACCTCTGAAAATGTATTAACACTCCATTCCCCATCATAAGTATGCACTTTTCTCTAATTTGCCTATGACAGGCTTGTAGGAGTCTATTAGGCCAAAAGCTCTCTTTCTTATAGTTTTCCCTCTCTGAGCCTACTTGGCCTATTGTAACATTTTATTCAATGTCTATTAATTATTTATGACTTTATCCATGCCCCTAATTATCTCAAGTTACCTTGAATAATCACTTGAACATGTCATAGTTATGTTTTTTGGCGTTGCACAGTCTATTTACAAAGTACCTAGGAGATGAATGTAAGTGAATTTTTTATCTTAAGAGCTCTAAATGACCTTGAGGGTTATAAAAATACTTTTATATATATTTTAAAACCTCATTCACCTTATTATGCTCTCATTATATCTTTTCAATTCTTTAAAATAGTGAAGAAGCCACGTTTCCAAACCTGCAACTATGGAGTGTACCATATGAGGGTAGGCCTATTTGAAGTTTGAGGCCTTAATAAATGTTTGAAACCTTATGATGACCCTATAGAGTGTCTATAGATTTTTTTAATGCCTTTAAAATTACCAATGGTCCTCTCATAAGTTATTATAATCTATGAACACAAAAACTCACACTTGGATGAATGTTTGATGTTTTTATATATTTTATCTCTTCCCTTGTGACTTGAAGAGTCTGACTTCAAGGATTATAAATTTATTGTGAAAGGGATGAGAGTAAAAATCATGTCTTCACAATCCCCATGTACAATCTCATTATAATTTTTAGGTACCAATGTTGACCTACAAGTCTATAGACTTGTAGGTCAACATTGGTACCTAAAAATTATAATGAGAATGTACATGGGGATTGTGAAGACATATTTCTTTACTCTCAAACCTATAGGTTAGCAAGATTTATCTTAACCTTGCTTTAAAAGAATGTTTTAGGGTTATCCACATGACCATTAGTTAGGGAATCATCTAAAATAAGCCTTGAGGGTTATTTATACTATTTTAAGTTTCTTCTTGAAGCTTGGAACTCACATGTTTAAACTAGGTATTACTCTTTCATGTCACAGTCCTCTAGTCATTCCTTCACACTTGAAACCTTTATAGAGAATACTAATATGAATTATTTAGGTGATCTACTATCTACCATTGAGGATATTATCAAGAGGAGTGATGGGTTAATGGAGATTTATTGGGGAATTATTCAAGTAGGGAAACATGCAAAATCAACTAAAACCCTACTAATGGATTCTCATCTAGGTTTGTAACTCACTCAAATGGAGGTTTTGATCTTTTGATGCTAGCATGTGTCAAGTAGATATTTGGAAATGGTGTGAGAGAGATATTAGAGTCTTTTATGGTCTCACACAGTCATCCATTTGAAATAATAATCTAACACATACCTTGAAACCATTCAAAATTGGGCCTTTAGGGTTTGAAGTCACCTGTTTACACCTTAACTTCTTAGCGATTGTTCATAAAGCTAAGGCAGATTGATTAGAAAACCAATGACAGAAAATAGAATAGAATTGGGGTTCCCTCCTTTACCCAATATATTTGGATCCAACTCTCTTTCTCATCTAATAATTGACCTCAAACTATTGGGCCTTATTAGGCTTACAAGCAAACTTGTGAAATCCAATGGAGAAATGGCATAGGTTTTTACCTTTTTTGAACCTATTACTTATTCTCAAGCATGGATTTGAGTCTAAGGAGACTAGAGAGAGCCTTTTAGAGGATTGGAAATTGGTCCTAAAATAAAACCTTTTCAAAAATACCTTTAGAGGCCTATTCTCCTCAAGAAACTACTTGTTCTACCTTATTGACCTATTGGAGCTAATGAACTAGGTAGCCATGGAGTCTCCCTTGACCTGTATGATTGTATAATGATGTACCAAAGTGTTTCCCACCTTTATTCCCATGTAATTTCTTCATTTTCTCTCATTTGGACATTATAAAATGATGAATATGTAGTTATAAAAGTGTCCTAACATTGTAAAATTAGTCTTAAAACATTTTGAATAATAGGTACAGCCAAGTACACATATCATCACATTCCACAAGTGTTAAATGACATAAGGAACCCATATTCAATGATATAAACCTTCATATTTTATCTTTCCTAGTAAGTCTCATTATAATATTTGAGCGTACCATAAGACTAAAGCAAATGAAATACCTTAATCTTTCCAAAATTACCTTAACTTCTCCAAACTTCTTGAAAATCTTATGTATCAACTTACTAGCTCTACACCTTGGTCTACTTGCTTAGCTGCAAACACATTCCTCCTTGAAGGGTCATCATTCTTCTTATTTGACCATGACTCAATATTGACCTTGACTTCACACCCAAACCTTAACCTTGTAAAATTTAACTTAACCTATTCTAAACACATTTGAAAAGGCTTCTTTCATAGACTATATTGAATGAATTGATGACAAGAATAAGTGATTTGACTCCAAATCTAATTAGACCACTCTAAGAGACTCTGAAAACTACCAATAAAAACATAAAGCTTATCAACTTGAGACCAACCATGATCAAGACAAGACTCTTCAAATGGATATCAACAAAGTTAATATCATAATGACCAAATTTGTTAATGTTCTTAACCTATGGTGGCTAATTTTGTCTAACATCTTTGGCAACCTCCTAGGATTGCATGTTTGTTATGAATCTAGAATAGTGGCCTTGACAGTCCTTTAGGATATGGGGTCATGAATTCTAATTAACCTAAAGGCACACTAAACTTTGGACTTGATATCAACCTTGAAACAAACTAAAAACTTAAAAAACTCATAAAACACACACCACACACACACACATGTGTCATAATACACTTGAAGGGAAGACAACAATGAAAGCAAACAAACAAATTTATGATCAAGCACATAGGTAAAACAAAGACCTATTATAATATGTATAAGTCTAAAAAAATTGACCTTAATAACATGGTTTAAAATGTATCCCATTGACTTTCATACTCATCTCATCACCATTCAGCTTTTCAAGATGAAAAGCATTATGTTGTTTACAACCAATGATAACATAGGACCCCTTCCACAATGTATCAAACTTGGTATGCCTACCAAGTTTGGTCCTATCTTCATCCCACTTCAATGCAAGGTATCCTTATTGATATTCTCTTTAAATATCCCTCCCATCAAATGTCTTCTTCACCTGGGCTTTATGGTACTCCATGGTATGCATAGCATAATTTATTGTCTCTTCCAATGCCATCAACTCTATCAACCTTATTGCCATATGATCACTCTCCATCATTTCAAATTGATGTGATAAATCTAGGGCTGGTAATTCAAGAGATATGGGTAGCTTGTCCTTTCTCCCATAAATAAGTATGTGTGGTGAGTTACCAATATCCCTCTTTGGGGTAATCATATCATCCCATAAGGTTGTCTTCAACTTAGTGTGCCAAGATCTTTGATTCTCTTCCACTATCCTCTTAATGATTCTTTTCTGTGGACTCAACTATTTCATGTCCCTGAGGATAGTAGTTGGAATCATTACTTAGGTAGATGCCATATTTAAGATCCCATCCACTTGTGCTTGCACCACTAAATGCCATTGCATTATCAGAAATTATTATGGAAGGGACTCAAAATTTGGTTATTAGGGCTTCATATAAGTCAAGAACTAAACTTTCATTGGTTTCCTTAAGGGATATTTCCTCTACCCATCTTATGAAGTAGTTAGTGGATGTAAGCACCCACTTATGTCCTACACTTGAAGGGGGATTTATCATGTCAATGAAAGCAAAACCCCATTGCATGAATTGTTGTTATACTTGAATATGATTGAGATGGAGGGTTGCAAGTTTTTGTTTCCTTATGAACATACACACTTTTAACACCTTCTTACCCATGCATAAGAGTCCTCAAACAAGTTAGGCCAATAATACCTAGCTCATTATTTTTGTTATTGTGATCTTGGGTGTAAAGTGACATCCTACATGTCCATCATGAAATTGCTTCAAAAGATTGTCAATCTAATCAATCTCAATACATCTCAACAACATCCCATTAAGAACCTTTCTAAAGAGAAATTCATCCACAAGAACGTAAGGGATGGACTGTAATCTAAAGTACCTTCTTTTTTATTGATCAAACCTATAAGACACTCACTTGTTTGAATAAAACTTACCATATCTTATATCCAACTTGGAGGGGATGAAGGTACAGTTATACAAGGATCATCTTGCAATGCCAAAATATATTCTTTTTCTTCTTGAATGTTTTATGCCAAATGTTCACATAGCCCTCTTCCTCTTAAAAACTTGGTAGCCTTGATTACCACATAATAATCCATGACTTTAGTTATCCACCCAACCATTTTCTCTCAAATACTTATTCAAAATGAAGTCTCTTATTATTGGATGTGTCCCCATAACATGGTCTTTGTTTTTAGAAACCATATTCCTAAACTTATTAAGGCTTATTATAACTGCCAATACTTGCTTCTCAATAAAGGTGTATCTCTCTTCATAATCATCTAGCCCTTGACTAAAGAAGGCAATAGGTTTCTCAAGACCTTCACCATCCTGTTGCATCAACATAGCTAAGATAGTGTCAATTTTATAGAAATCATACAAGAAGAAATCCTTTGAAAAATTAGGCTTGTTTAATGTAGGTGCTTGGGCTATAGCTTGCTTAACATACTCAAAACTATTTTTTCCCTCCTTGGTCTAATTTAATACTTGGTGCTTCTTCAACATGGTTATTATAGGCTTCAAAATATTTTAAAAACCAAGAATGAACCTTCTAACAAAGTTAATCTTTCTAAGAAATCTTTGTAAACCCTTTTTTTTCTTAGGCAAAGACAAAGTCAATATGGCACTCACTATTTTAGGATATATGGAAAGCCCATCTTTTGAGACAATGTGACATAATAGATTACCCTCATGAACTATAAAAACATAGTTCTTGGGGTTTAGAGAGATCCCATATTGCCTAAATCTTTCAAATTTCAATCTAAGATGAGCTAAATTATCACTGGAATTCATTAAGAAAACCTTTATGTCATCAAGATAGATTAACACCATTTCATTAATAGAGCCTTTAAAATCCATATATATGGCTCTTTTAAATGTATCCCCTATATTAGATAGCATAAATGAAATTTTTTATAGGCATATGTGCCCTATCTAGTAGTAAAGGTTGTCTTGTATTTATCTTCTTCCTTCCCCAAGACTTGATTATAACCAGTGTATCCATCCAAAAGAGAGAAATATTGAGAACATATAACCACTTGAAGGAGTTGCTCCATTGAGGGTAAGGGGTAATGATCTTTAAAAGACACCCTATTTAAAACTCTAAAATCTACACACAATCTGATCTCATTCTTTTTCCTCATAAAGACTATATTAGCAACCCATGAGGAGTGTTTAATAGGGAATGTGATGCTTGAATCTATCAATTTAGTTAACTCTTTACTTGTTAGAATCTCAATCTTTAGATTTATATGTTTGTACTTATCTTACAGGTTTGGCATTTGGATAAATCTCTATGGTATGTTAGGATAATCTAGGATCAAACCCCTTAAGGTCATTGTATTCCCAAGCAAAGATATCAGAAAATTATTTACACAACTCCACAAATGCAATCCTTTTAGTTGAAGTACATACCTTTTCAAGATTAAGAAGTTTTTCCTTGAAGATAGTAACCCTTTCATGGTGTTATTTTTTGGTAGACATACTCGCTTGATCCTTATTTGATCATTCTCATTGAAGATATTCTCAAGAGTTACCAACATGTTGGAGAACTTATTAGATCTCAATTGCACAATCTAATATCCATATTGATGTTATAATTTAGCCTAGTTTTTACAAGAAAACTTAGTTTTTTGTTGAATGAAACATGTTATTTGCTTTTCACTCTCAAAAACTTTCCAATTGACATCATTATTGGGTATTTATGGTCTTAACATTACCTTGACATGTGGTTGGTCTTTTCAGTTCTTCACATCATTAGGGATGTCAAATTGAGCTCCCACTAAGTCTAACCTATCGGCATGTTGATTCCTTTCCCTTGGAACTAATTAGATTTTTAAGGCTTCCCATAAGTCTTAAACAATGGATTAATAAGGTCCCATACCCTTATGGAAGGAACTCCCTTGCCTTCCTCTTTGCTCTCCATGTACTCCACGTACATACCAATGAGTACACACCGTACTCCAAGTAGATCCTGCCTGATTCTGCTCCCTGTTGTGTTGCTATCCTATCTGATCTCCAACCTACAGATCAATAATATGTTTGTAAGACTTAATAGCTCTTACAGAAAAGAATACAATAAAGAAAACAATGGATTATTGACTACATTATGCCCCTTCACTTGATGGACTACTAACTCACTATCACCAAAGACTTGTAGTTGCTTCACTCCCCTTTTTCTTTCCCATTGAAGCCCATGTATAAGAGCCTCATGACTTAGCTACACTATAAGTGCAAATGAACTAAAATTTGATTGTATAATAGTACTTCTCATTGGAAGGATAAAACTAGCATTACTCCTGCCCATGCTCCATTCTTATTCCTTGAACCATCAAATGTCTGCAATAATCTCCATAGACCATCACTATATTCACTTGACTTAGAGAGAGTTGGTATGGCTACATTCCTTCTCTCCATGCAAATAATAAATGCAAATAATAAATGCCTAGACTAGCTTCTTCAACACCTTTATAGGATCATATTCATGATTTTATGCTCCCCACTCATCAAGGAAAACATATGATATGCCTTCAATAGGTATAACTAGTTCTTGATCATTAAGATGATCTCCCTCATCAATGATGGTATAATTCACATTTGAAATTTTTGGCTTGTATATCTCAAGATAAAACATAGACATAGGTTTATATCTAATTGTAACTTTAGTACCATATCTAGTTTTGAAAGACATATATGACCAATCAAATGACAAATACCCACCAATCTTATCAATGAAGTCTCTTAACAATCTTGGAGAAAATTAGGGTGGAAAATCCACTACAACAACATCCTAGGCAATAGAAAAGTTGGGACAATCATGGAGAGTAAGACTCAAACCTTTGATTAAGAAGGGCTCACTCTAGTGAATGGAACTATGGTTAGATCTATCATTGTGTGTATTTCTTGCTATGATGCAATTATTTTGGTTATTTTTGTTGAGGTGGCTTCTACCATGTTTTAGTAGGTGATGTAGGGCACCTAGATTCATACTATGGTCTCCTACATTAAAAATCCAAATTGAAGCATTCAAATATAGATTGCCTCAGACCAAGGTTTTGAGGTTAATGGTAACTTGGGCAAGTTAGTCGTTGTAGGTGAATTAATTGACAAAATGTCTAAATGAACTTTAACTCTTAAGAAGGGTTTTTTAAGTTCTGAAGTGATAAAGTAAGGCAATGTTTGTATTGGGGGATCATCAAACATTCAACAGGGCACAAAGGAGGACAATAAAAGGTTTTAGATCTTGATAAAATACCTTTTAGGTAAAATAATTTGTAGTTGGGTTAAAGGGACAGATCTAGTGAAAGAATTAAAATAGAGACTGGTGGTTTCATCAGGTGTCCTAATGGAGTTTCAGTACCTAGTGAAATAGGGAAAAGAATTATAGGATTACCTTCTAATATATTCATATCTATTGGGAAAATAATCACTCATCTTCATGGCTTCAAGATTGAACGGTAGTGTGGAAGGTAAAAATCAAGCCTCATCTTCCAAACATGTAACTTTCAAAGAAGCTATCAGAAATGTTGCCTCTAATTCTAACCCTATGAAATTTCCTCCACCACCTCAGGACTATATTGTAGAACAAGTGAACGAGATCCCATAAATGGAGATTTTAAATCAATAATTAAATGAGTATTTCCTTACTTTGATTAAGGATACAGTAATCTATAGATTTAATGGCATGTGGCCTTCTTCAACTGCCTTATATCAGTGGGTATATGCGAATTGGTCAAACAAATGTGAGATTTCCTTATGCTCAAAAGGTTTTTTCATTTTTCATTTAAGTTATGAAAATGATTATCAAAAATATCTCTTAGAGGGTCCTTTATTATGGGGTAATGCAGGTTTGTTCAGTACTCCCTACTTTTCAAAGTTTGATCCAAATTCTTACTCTGTAACAAAGATGCCAGTGTGGGTTCGGCTCCCTAATCTACCCTTGAATTTTTGGCATGATTATAAGTAAATAGGTAATAACTTTGGGTATTTTATAAAAAATTATCATGAGAGGGTAGCTCCAGGCCTGTTCACTATTGCCAAAATTTGTGTAGAGATTGACTTGAGCAGAGGGGTTCCAAAGAAAATTATTTTGAAATATGGTGAATTTCTTCATGTTCAAGCTTTAGATTATGAGAATATAACCTTAAAATGCCATAATTATAAAGTACAAGGGCATATTTATGCTTCTTTCCCTCATGGGTGATTCAAATAAGGAAAGAAAAAGGGTGAGAAGATAACTTAAAGAAAGTGGAGCACTCTAGATCTAATAGTTGTTGCGAAGAGTGTTTTTGAGGACTAAAAACTCAGGAAAATGCAAAATTTGGAGAAAGAGATAAAGAATAAAAAGGTATATCTAAGAAAGAAGATAAATCATTTATAGGAGTAAAATAAAAAACACGGACACCCCCCTTATAAAAGTTAGTAGGGGGAGTGAAGAGAGGACATCAAATAGAGAGTTCAGATTCAAACAAAGAGATGCATGTTAAGATTGATTTAGAAATTCAAAATAATGATATGCAACTGGTTGTAGTGAACTCTAAACAAGGAGCTTGGCAAGAGGTTAAAAATTAAAAAATTAAAAAGGGGAATAAGGTCAATCTTTTAGACTATTTTCCCACTCATTGAATACTTTGATGTTGTTGATGGTTTTTGGGTGTTTGTAAGAACTGTGGTTCAATTTTGTTTGTGTATTTTTGGCCAGTTGGTGTTTTTGGTTCTAGTTTGGTCATGGCATCTTTGCTTGGCTATTTTCTTGTTATTTTGTAAAAAATTGCATTTTAATATATGGAAAGGGACCCATAGAACCCTAGTATTGATCCAAAAAAAACTCAAACCTTTGATCACACCCACGGTCTTGATAGCTAAACCATCCAATTATAAGACGCCCTTGGTATTAGGCTCATACTTTAGGCCTAACTTATCAGCTATTTTTTTAGGCATCACTAATCTACTTTCCCCACTATCTATCATGAAATTATGTGCTAAGAAATCTCCAATAATCATATAAATATAAAAATAAGGTGGTTTACCATCTTTGCTTATTTGCCCATTAGTAGGTGTACGTGTGTTTATGAAGATTGAACTTTATCTTCTCATTGGTGTTTTTAAAAACCTAAGTTTAGACAAATCCTCTTGAAGTATATCCTTTTGTCCAGGGAGAGCTAATGTGTCACACAGAAGAATACTCACATTCAACCTCTTCATTTGGTCCACAATGTTGATGTAAGGACCACCAACCCTTGGTTATCCTTTAGGAGTTGTCATACTATTTTGAGATTGCATAGCTTGAGGTATAAAAGAACCTTTTGCATTCTAATTTTTCTAGTTTTATTGGGCCTTAGGAGATGCATTAGTCTCTTTTGTTCCTTAATACATAGAAGGCATAGTGGGTTCACCCTTACCTATCTCTTGAGCATGATTAATTTCTCTCCTTTTGGACCTTATATTAGTTGTTATGGAAGTATCACCAACTTTACTTGTGCTTCCAAAATAATTTACTACACACCAATCTCCCTCTTGCCAATTTACCAATGTAGCATCAGATTGGACTTGTTCTCCATTAGTCCTTTCAAGATAATAAACTTTAGCTTGTGTCATAGAAGGAATTATTCCATGTTATGTAATAAAAGCTTGATTAAACAGCTCACTCTGATTGGTAGGCTAATTATGAGGCTAACACCATTAATAATACCAATCATGCTCTTATAAAAAAATATTTTGAATAGGTACTAGAGCTCTAGAGGTGGTGGCAGCATTTGGATTATAACTATTATATGTTCTAGCATTAGTAATTTGCCCTTGTCCTTGAGAATTGGCTTGAAAAGGTCATCTATTTAGTTGATAGAAATGATAGGACTAATATGGAGTTTTATAAGGCTTATGAGGCTGAGGTAGCTACCTCTCAATGGCCACTAGCTTGTTTACTTGAGCCTTGACTAGACTTCTTAACTCTTTCATTTCATTTGATAGACTAGGGGTAGTTTGTTCATGATTGGTTAGTGTGGGAATGAGAGCAAGAGTTGGTGTAGGGGGTTGTATATCAAGAAATAATTGCATGTGAAGTCTTGGGTATATCTCTCTATCTTGTATGAGATTATTATTAGCCTTAATAGCAACATCATAGGCCTCATGTAAGGTCTTTCCTCCCATAGATTGTATCATAACCACTATGTCACTATTCAAGGCTTTGAGATAGTAGAGAAAGGCATAGTTTGGAGTAGGTCTCATAATATTTGGGATCTTATCCCATGTTTTTAAGAATTTAGAATTGAAATCCTACATAAACTCTTATGGGGCTCTCTTGATAGTGGTTAGTTGCTCAGCCAAAGACAAGTGATCACTCTCATCTTCAAATCTCTTATTCAACTTCTCTCCTAGTTGGTCCCATGAATCAATAGAATTAGGAGCCAATGTCCTATACCAATATAGAGCCTTACCCTTGAATGAAATTGATAACAACCTAATAGCCACATTATTTTGAGTGATATTATGAATATTAAAGAAATTTTCCATATCTCTAATGTGTTTAATGGGAGCAATGGTGTTTTCTCCACTAAAATATGAGACACTTTTAAGAGATACCATAGGTATATCATCATACCTTACAAGGTTTAGAGGGGATCCACCATTGAAATAAAAAAATGGTAGGTTTCTATCCATCTTTCTAGCTTTAGGAGAACTTGGAGTATAATGGCAATTAAACTTATTTCTAGGAGTCTTAGTATAAGGGGTAGAATGAAGGAATCTCTTTCTCTTGACTAAAAATGGAGGTATCTCAACAAATTTAAAATGAATACCTTTATACCCTAATATTTTAGTCACATTTGACATGAAAATTACTTACTATTCTATAACCAAGAGTGAAAAACTTGTTGGAGTAACCAGATGTTGTATGAAGGAGGTTATTACAACTACAAATTTGTCAAGACTAGCATCAATCTTGGATAGCCTTGTTAAAATTGAGTCCCACTAGGCATGCCAGAACTATTATCAATCTAAATTGCACCCTTAATAAGGTTGTTTAAGCCTTCCTAATTAGATGATAGCATGGAATCACTTCTAGGCTATGGGTGACCTAATTGGTGAAATGAATCTATAGATTGGGATAGCTCCCTTGATGTTTCACCTAAAACTATAACTACCTTACTAAAATTGCAAATAAAAGGGATAAAAGAGGACTAAAACCAAAAAAATAAAATGGAGGTGATGCACCAAATGTAGTTTCCTCTACTTTCCAATGCTTGCACTATGAATTGATAAGACAACAACCTAATTTCACAACTTCAAGATAGCCCCTCCCACACAAGTGTTTCTATATGAAGGCTATGGATAGTATCATAGCCATGATTAATCAAGAGGCCTAAAATAAGACACTAATTACCTTTCAACACTTTAACTTAGAAATCCATTTGATACACTTCATATGACCTATGTAAATATGACTAACTCACATAGAGGTATGAATAGAAAAGACAAATGCAAGAAAGTAGTACAACTATCACTAACATTCATCAACAATTCATCTCAAATTCACTAAATTCAAGACCAAGAAAGTGTAACACAGCTTGAATTTTATTTCATAGGCAATAACAAGTATCAAATTTGCCAGGGCTTCTCCATACACATTTAGAGGTTACATTCAATGCCTTTTAAGGCTTCATTTATAGAAGAAAAGAAGGAAAAGATAGAGATAAGACAAGGAGTGAACTCATTAACTATATTTCATTATCAAATTAGTGACAAAATAAAAAGAAGTTTCCACCATCTTTCTCAAATTGTTTTTTCATCTTGTTTATAAACCTTTTAGGCTAAGTGTTGATGAGATTTTTCATGAAGAATGGCATGGAAGGCCTTCTTGACAATTTTGATGCTTCTTGAATTTAAATCCTTTTCCATGGAGTTACATATCTACTTCTTTGGGGGTAGTTACAAGTTTTTCACTTGACACTTGGCATACTTGAGAACCTTTTACACCAACCCTCATCTCATGTAATGCTTCTTCACCATGTGAGATTTGGACTTGAACTTTAGAATTATTATCATACCATATCCTTTACTCTCAAGGTCTAATTTTATAAGTAAGGTCTAGTTTTGTGTTTTGGATATCTCCACCATGGATTTTCAATTAATAGAGGTACTACATTAGGTCATGGATCCTTTTTTCAATCATTAGAGATCAACTTATGATTGTGGTCTTCATACTTGTTTGACAAGAAAGTGATAGGAGATCTTCATGCCTAGAAGATCCAAGTGATCTTGAGGCCAAAAAGAGTTCTTGTCTCTATTTCATGACTCAAAAAATATTGCATATATGACATTATAGGTTTACCAAGGTACTTTTAAATCTCTTTGACCCCTAAAGTCTTGATACAAGTCTGTAATTCCACCTTCTTGATGTAAGATTGGTCACATTTCTTCATTAAAGCCTAATTAACAACTTTCAACCTATACTATCACTAGGAATACTTATAAAATGAATTTTTAATGACCATAATACCTCTTTCTTGGGTTAAATATCCTTTACAAATGGTTAGGAAGACCTACTGACCTCAAAACCCTACAAGCAGGTTCAAAAAAGTAGTTTTTAGGCCAATTTTCTATACATTCCAGCTCACACATGCCAATATCCTTCACTATAATATGAATATAAAATTAATATGGGTTATCTAAGTAGTTTTAAACTCATCCCAGTACATTTTGAGTACTTATAATGCTAATCTTCTCCATCGAGTCTTTAGAGGGGTTTTAGCAGGGTTTTAGGGTCTTAACTTGTTAAGGATTTTCATATAGAACACATCCTTGATCTCTAAACTAATGCCACCAGATTAGATTATGAATACCCTATTAACATATCCAATATCCATTCATACCCATGCAATTCCTCATTCAAGATCCCACATGATGAAAGTGACTTCTCAAGCAGAATGGGCCTATTAGTGAACTCAAAAAGGCTAATTTGGCAAGATATGGCATGAAATTGCTTTGCTTGAGTTGTAAACACTTATGTGAGGTATATACAACCTATCATGACTTTTTTAAGTTATACCTTGAATAAAATGACCTCTCCAACTCATTTGAACTGGAATAAGCCCATTGTTAGGGTTTATGGGTAATCTCATGAAGATTACCCTAACAATTTTATTTTAAAATTTTATCTATATTTAAAATAGTTAAAAACTCATAAGATCCTTTATTAGGGTCATATTCACCTCCTATAAGTCTCCATTCCTAAAATTCATACAAAACATGCAAATTTTCTTCATGCTTTATACATAGGCCCGTAGGAGTTCAATAGGTTTCTTGACTACATTCTTGAGAGTGGGTTCTCCTCAATTGGTTTTTGGAATTTTAGATGACCCTGGTAAGGATAGATAGCTTATTCATATTCCCTCTCACCTCTAAAAATTTATTAACACTCCATTACACATCATAAGTATGCCCTTTTCTCTAATCTACCTGTGATAAGCTTGTCGCAGTCTATTAGGCCCAAAGCTCTCTTTCCTATATTTTGCCCTTCATGAGCCTATTTGGACAATTGTAAAATTTTAGGCAATGTCTATTCATGATTTATGACTTTATCCATGCTCTGAATGGGCTTAAGTTACCTTGAATACTCACTTGAAGATGTCACAGTCATGTTTTTTAACTTTGCACAGTCTATTTACAAGGTACCTAGGAGATGACTATAAGTGCATTTTTGGTCTTAAGAGCTTTGAATGATCTTGAGGGTTATAAAAATAATTTTATATCTATTATAAAACCTCATTCACCTTCTTATACTCTCATGATATCTTGAAAATGTTTAAAATAGTGAAGAAGCCACATTTCTAGACCTGTAACTATGGGGTGTACAATATGAGGGTAGGCCTATTTAAAGTTTGAGACCTTTGTAGATGTTTGAAACCTTATGATGAACTTTTAGACTTTTAATAGAATGTGAGAATGCATATAAGGTTACCAATGGTCCTATCACAATTTATTCTCATGTATGAACACAAAAACTCTCACTTGACTAAATTCTTAATGCTTTTATATACTTTATCTCTTCCCTTGTGACTTGAAGAGTCTAAATTCAAGGATTGTAGAGATATTGTAATAGAGATGAGATTAAAAAAACATGTTTTCATAATCCCTATGTGCATTCTCATTACAATTTCTAGGTACAAATGTTTACCTACAGGTCTGTAGATCTGTAGGTTAACAAGATCTATCTTAACCTTGCTTTGAAAGAATGCTTTGGGGTTCTCCACATGACCATAAGTTAGGGAAGCATATGAAGGAACTCTTGAGGTTTATTTAGACTATTTAATTTATCTTCTTGAATCATGGCATTCAGATGTTTATACAAGTCATTACTCTTTCATGTCACAACCTTGTAGTCATTCCTTCACACTTGGAACCTTTATAGAGAATACTAAGACCAATGACCTATATGATTTGTTATCTACCATTGAGGAGATTAATATGAGAAGTAATGGGTTAATATAAATTTCTTGGGGACTGCTTGAATTAGGTAAACATGCAAAATCAACCAAAATGTTGCATGTGGCTTCTCATCTAGCTCTACAACTCACTCAAATAAAGGTTTTGCTCTTCTAATGTTGGCATGTGCCAACCAAATCCTGAGAAATGGTGTGAGAGGGATTTTATAGTATTATTTGGTCTCAAAGAATCATCAATTTGTAACAATGATCACACAATGCCCTAAAACTATTCAAAACTAAGCCTTTGGGGTTTGAAGTCACTTATCTACACCTTAACTTCTTAGCAATTGTTCATAAATATAAGGAGCTTGATTAGACAACCAATACCATAAATTTTAAGGGAATTAAGGTCACCTCATTTACCAAAGATATTTAGATACAACTCTTTTTCTCCTCTAAGAACTAACCAAAAAAATTTGGGCCTTCTTGGGCTTGCAAGCAGACTTGTGAAACCCGATTTTGCCTTTTCTAAGCCTGTCACTTCTTATCAAGCATATATTTGAGTCTGATGAGACTACAGAGATCCTTAGATAGGCTTGAAATTTTATCCTCAATATAAAAACTTTGTAAATAGACCTTTATAGGACTATTATCCTCAAGAAACTACCTATTATGCCTTCTTGACCTATTGGAGCTAATGAACTAGGTATCCATGGAGTCTCCCTTTGGCTTGTATGGTATTATAATGCTTTACCAAAGTGTTTCCCACCTTTCTTCTCCTATAGATTATTCATTTTATCTCATTTGGATATTATAAAATGATTATTGGGCAGTTATGAAAGTTTTCTAACATTGGAAAAGTAGTCTTAAGACATTTTGAACAAGATATACAACCAAGTACACATATCATGATATTCCACAAGTGTTAAATGACATAAATAACCCCTATTCAATGATATAGACCTTCATATTTGATCTTTCCTAGTAAGTCTCATTACAACATTGAGCATATCATAAGACTAAAGCAATTGAAATACCTTAATCTTTCCAAAACTACCTTAACTTATCCAAACTACTTAAAAATGCAATGTGATCAACTTACTAGCTATGCACCTTGGTCTACTTGCTCAGTTGGGAACACATTCCTCCTTGAAGGGTCATCATTATTCTTATTTGACCATGATTCAAGATTGACCTTGACTTCATAGCCAAACCTTAACCTTGTCAAAGTTACCTTAACCTATGCTAAACACATTTCAAAAGGTTTCTTTTATAGACTATATTGAATGACTCAGTGATAAGAATAAGTGATTTCAATCCACTTCTAACTAGACCACTCTAAGAGACTCTGAGAACTATCAAGAATAACATAAATCCTATCACCTTGAGACCAACCATGATCAATACAAGACTCTTCATATGGCTATCCGCAAAGTTAAGATCATAATGACCAAAGTTTTGAATGTCATTCACCTATGGTGGCCAATTTTGGCTAACATGGACTAAATCAAAGCTATCAATTATAAAGGCCTCTACATATAAATTGTCACCATCACGTACAACCATATTTTGATTCAAACCATATGCTAATAATATATTATAAGTGAAAGGAAAGAAACCCAGTTTGGGTAGTTATAACATCAACCTCATAATGAGCCATCATATAATGAACACACAAGATATATAGCTAAATGGAACTAGATAAAATTTATCAATTGAAAGGGCTTCAACATACAAATCATCACTATCATATACAACCATTCCCTAATTTAAAACATATGCAAATAGTATATGATATATGTGAGGAAAGAAACATTTTGTCATTGATATATATTTTCACAACAATGATATCATTATTCCTAATAACATATAATTGTTGGGAACCCTCCATATACATGTCATCATATAAATATATGTTGTATAAAAATCACATCAATCTATAAGGAAATGTAAGAAATACAAGAAATACATAAGCTACAAAGGGAAATAGAACCAAAGCCTATAAAATCCAACATGACCTAGTCAAAGGGAATCCTAATGATAAGGCAAAAATAAGAGGAGGGTTAATGGAAACCCTAAAGTAATCAGATCTCAAAAAAGAAATATTTAAATGGATAAGGATATGAAACCCTCTAGTTGGATTTTTTTAAGGAATAGATTGATCAAAAAAAATTACTTTGAGGGTGCACAAGTGTTGAAAATAATACACCAGCCATGTAAAATAATGACAAAGAATAAAATCTCATCTATGCAAATAAATATAAAAAATATAGTAAATAAAGATGTGTTTATGTGTTGAAAGACTGAAAAATGAATGAAATTAACTTGAAATGTAATGTGAGAAGGGAAATTGATAGATAAATACATGATTATGACTCATTTGGTATTTAAAAAAGGCTAAAATATTTTAGACCTTTTTTTTTTGTAAAAATATCTAGACACCTAATTTTGATACAATGATTATTATCAAAATGTTTCTTAGTGTGGTTTTATGCATATATATCATCAACTTCGATTAAGTACATTTTGGTGCTTTTTTGGTGTTTTCTCTCTCTTTATTCTCTATGTGGCCTTGTCCTCTATTCTATATTATCTCTCCTCTATGTGCTCTTTTCTTTGAGACTTTTTGGCCCTTTACATCTTTTTAGACTTCTTCTCCTTGTATCGGCATGTTTTTTAAATTTTCCCTCTTTTCTTGCATCATCATGCATGTTGATAGGTTCCTATTTAGAATTAGACAAGTCTATAAATACAAATCCTACTAAATGTATTTCAATAACAAGTATAAAGGAAAATCAAGTCATCTAAAGTCTTAGGCACACTACCAAGTTTTCATTTCTAGCCTTTAAGGCTTTCAAGAGATTTCAAGAGTTTTAATTTTATACATACTGGTATGAAGAGAAGTCTTAAGCAAGTGTCCATGTAGTTGGACTTGATTATGTATGGAAAGGATGTGGAGTATAATCTCTCATTTTGGGTTAGGATTGACTAACAAACACTTGAACTACATTGAGCCATGATTCCAAGCATGCATTATATGTAGCTATAACTCCTCGAGATGCTTCATAGGCCAGCTAACCTACACATTTATATTCCTCTTGGTATGTTATGGATAATCAGGTCATATTCAAAGGATAAAAAAATTAAGAAATGATTCCAATTAATTAATCGAGGATTTTGATTGTCATCTATTTACAAAGTTTCATAGAAAGTTATAGAACTTGAAAATAAGCATATAACATAATCATAGTAGGGGGTCACAATTGTAGGTCAAAATAAACCACTTTATGGTTATGGCCTAGTCACAATCGATGGTATGTTTATTATAACCTTCTTTTAGAAACAATCCTAGATTTTAGAAGTTTCATTTGACTAGTCCCGAAATCCTACTTTTAGTATTAGAATCTCTTAATATGCATCAAGTATTTTATTTCAATCATATTTCCTTATCCTTCATCTTCTTTGTATTATCATTTTTTTAATTATGTTAGTATAAATTTTGGTAGTAGATCTTATTTGATTGTTGTTTTTTTATTGAATTATCTTAGATCTACATTATGCCTTAGTTTTAATCGGTCGTATATACATTAATTACCTTTGTGCATGAAATAGTTATAATAAATAAATAAAATATGGTCCTCTAATAGGTCAAAATAAACTAAAATCATAAAAACTAGAGGAGATCCATATTCATAAAAGAGTGTAAATTATAATTTTGAGGCAATGACGAAACTATTAGAGTATATTTCTCATGCTTTCTAGGTTCTAGCTAGGATTTTTGTCCATTTGTTAGTTTTGTCCTATGTGAGGATTTATCCCACAATGGCTAGTTAGGATTAAATCTTCTTTCTCCTTGCCTACTTAAGCAACGGTTCTCCATTATACATGATTTTCATATGCTTATTGTGAATAACAATTAGTTTTGCTCTCAGTTAGTTTATTCCTTATGTGTATGTTGAAGCACTCATGGTTGTGGTAATGGTGTGTTGGAGAGCTCTTGGTTAAAGAGTGTTGTGAACTCTTTCATGGTATCAAATCCACCCTCCAATAGCCATTGATCATTTTTAGGTTTATCTCATTGCAAATCCACCATTATTTCATTGATTGAGCTCTTTTTTGCAGCTTTTTCATAACCTTTTTGAGCCATTTTTTGCAGTCAACTTTTTTCTAGTGCATTTTCAGGTCTTCTAGCCTATGTCATTGAGTTCATGAGGCCTCAAAACCTTAATAATGCCTATCAATTTGTTGAAAATGGAGATTTTTCAAGAACATATTTTTTTGCATTTTTTTTTATGACCCAAGGATTGATCCATGCGACAACATTGTAAAAAAATATATGGGTTTTATGGGTTTTAAAATATCTTTCTAGGTTTTTCAATAAAATTATGGGTTATTTGCATATTTACATGTTTTGTGTCTATTTGAAAGATCTAAAGAGATAAGGAGGTGGTGTTGGCATTAGATTTGTATCAATAAATTTTTTTTGTGAAGGCACGGGTTTCATTTTATGGTAAGTGAAGCTCTACTCATAGACTTGCACCTATTGCCACCATCCCTTTTTTATCATACTAGCTGTGGTATTTCTATTGTTGGTCTGCATGCATGACATGGTAGATTATTGCATGGATTACTCTCACTAGTTAGAAGCTCTTGGCTTACCATTCTCCAATGAGTTGCACTCCCTCATCAGCTTCATGCCTTACCTCACAAGCCATTTACTACAAATTCCACGTTTGAGTACTTTTTAGACTTTGTAAATAGTGGTCAAAATACCACTCACCATTATTTTTCAATGTCAAGCATCAAGCTATCCATGACTCCTCCACCACCAAACCCTTTATGTTGGTTTCAAATCCCAACCCATGGTTTGCTAAGCATTTTTTTTGTCAAAACATATTTGTCCTTGTTTTTTTACAAAATAGTTTGTCTTTTGTTAATAATTTAAGTGGAAAACATGGATGGGGTTTATTATTGTGGGGTTTTTTTTAGTGGGGGACATTTATGAGTAGTGAGGGAGATTTTCATGGGAGGTGAATATTGCAGGGGCCCTTTCCTTTTAAATGAATTGTTTTTTATTTAAAAACAAAATGTTATTAAGTAGATTGTTTCATTGGCTTGATTTTAGCTTGTTCTCTCACAAATCAAAGATGAAGGGTGAGGTTCAGGTTGGCAAGAGGCCAATTCTCCCTCACAATCTAAACCATTGCATCCTACACTCTGTGTTGGTTCCAACAAGTGGATGGAAGGCTACCTTACCCCTTGTTTGGTCGTGCATTTAAACATTTTGTGCAAATTTAATTAAAATAAGTGATTAATGATGAGAAATTGATTATGCCATAACTTTTTCTTGATAACTCAGATTTGAGTGCCACTTTTTGAAAAACTGATTTATTTTTCATTCCTGTTTCATCGGTCCTATTTTTTTGTAAACACAAAGTTATAAAGTGTCATATTTACGAGGGTTACCTATGATATGTACCCTATTACTTTTGCATTGTACTTCATTCACACACTATCTTGAATGCCTTTTTGGCTGAGTCAGATATCCTTTTCATATGCTTTTATAGGTTGTCATGTTTGGTAATTGATCATTTTAGGTGTGTTTTTGCATACATGATGGATTTTTTTGCCATTGGCCACACTCTTCCATTAACCCATGACATGTTAGTTTATGCATTGGTACTTTGACACACTTGTAATTTGTGTTATGTCTCCTCAAGGCCCTTTTCTTAGCACCTTGCCTTCTTCTATGGAGACATTTTTTTTTGTTCCTTTGTTTTTGGAGCATCTCTCATGATACTCGATGGCTTCTTTGGCAAGTAGATAGTCTCCTTGTTTAAAGCTATTCTGGTGAAGTCTAGTGTCTTCTTTATTTCTATTTGGTGGTTTTATGTGTATGGGTTATATTGTACTTGCACTAATATATAAAGTGCCATAGGGGGTTTGTTGATTTAGCTTTGTCCACCTTCATGCATTTTTATGCTCTATTCTAGGTACCTTTTCACTTCTTTAGTTGCTTGTCTCTTCCATCATCACCATGAGCCATCTTATTTGAGAGATATTATCTATATTTTTTATAACACTTTTACAATAGTTGATAGTCTCTCATAGATTGAAAAGTAGATATTATGGTGAATCTCAGTGTCATCTTGTCTTCTTTGGTAGTTCAACAGTCTCTTTTAGTTTGATATGAAGTTATTATGGTGTATACAATATTAGCTTGTTCTATGTTTGAGTAGTGGATTTAGACCACTCGTGTAGACTTTTTTCCTCCACTTCACCCATTTAGTAGTATGAGGGGGTGTGGGGTACATTTTGCTTCTTAGGTGTTGAGCATTCCTTACACATGCAGTACTCTTTTGTACTTTTGTCACCACTGAAGTCATCTTGATTAAAGTTATTTCGATGAAACCCAGTGTCAGTTATTTTTGTGATCTAGTAATGGAGTTGGACCACTTGTGTAGATCGAGTTCCTTTGTGAATTTTGAATACTTAGAGTGTGGACTACTTTAGCATCATCTTTAGGGGGGATTTCTATCTCTCCCTTCTTATTTTCTCTCTATTGGGGCAGAGTTTTTCCTATGGGTTTTCTCTCTTTTATCCACTTTATGAGAGTTATATGTATATTTTGCACTTTTTTAGTGTTTTTTGGATTCCTCTTTTGTACATGGGTATCTTATTCAAGCACTTTGTTTGATAGAACCCATACGAGTGTTTTTTACTTGAATCCATATCCTTCTTGGTGATTCTTATAGTGACACCAATGTGGTATCCCCACTCATGACACCAATGTGGTAGCCCCACTAGTCTTTATATTCACTTCTCACCATTTTGTTGGAGGGTATTCAAGCAATGCTTCTTCAGATTTATCATTCTACCTAGTATTTTGGAACATAGTGTTTATGTTTAATGATCCTCATACTCAGCACCATTCCTACTTTCACTTGGTGGTTACAATGACTCGACATACATGTATTCTAATAAGATAGATCGTCATCCATAGGGACACATGACTTCACACTGGATCCTTTATTGTTATCCCCTAGCTTCACTTAAGGGGGGGTGTTAGAGTATATTTCTCATGCTTGTTAAGTTCTAGATATGATTTTTGTCCTTTTGCTAGTTTTGTCCTATGCATGGATTTATCCCACATTTGCTAGTTAGGCTTGAGTCTTGTTTCTCCTTGATTATTTAAACAAGGGTATTCCATTATATTACACATGATTTTCATATGCTTATTACGAATAAAAATTGGTTTTGTTCTTAGTTAGTTTATTCCTTGTGTGTATATTTAAGCACTCATGGTTGTGGTAATGGATTGTTGGAGAGATCTTAGCTTAAGAGTGTTGTGAACTCTTTTAAAAAAATTGGATCAAAATAAAATTCTAAAGTCCCTGGATTAGTTTTTAGAGGATATCATGGGTTTAAATCAAGATAAGGATGACACTATTTTACATACATGTATTAAAGATTTTGATAACAAAGATGCCGAGGGTGACCTCTATAAATTAGATGAAGTGGTACCTTGGCTCCATTACATTATATAGCCAAAGGATAAAGAGGAATAGATTTTAGATGGGACTAGCCAGGGCCAACTTTGGTTAGGGTATAAAGACTACCTACAAAATAAAGACATGATATGGCTGAGGAATATAAATCAAGACCCACCATGCAATATCAATGCCACTATGGATAGGTTGTCTCTAAATATTGAGGTATGATTTCCATGCATGAATAACACTCATTTTACAAAGGGATGATAACTTATCAACCTTTACAATAATTATGAGGAAATATATAGGAAAAATTTTACTCCATGTCTACTATGTAAGATTTCCCTATAACACAACCACATGATAAAAAACAAGTATAGATACAAATGGGAGGATTTGGTCACTAATCTTAAAAGTTTTGATTTTAACATCACTAATAAATGGAATAGGCATAGGAGTCTATGGATTATTTAATCTAGTGAACTTGTAATTTGAAAATTTAGCTATTGATGATGATGAACCTCTCTCATACTCAGTGGTTTTAGATCTTATGGGTGACACATATACTTATATCACTAAGAAGTAACTTTTAGATGGTCTAACACTTCCTCAAACCTTGATCTTGAGTCAACTTCTTTTTTATATTCTCACCAGTATTACCTCATAGATTATGGAAACACTGATGTCTCAAGATAATCCTTAATGTCTTCAACTATGAGTTATTCAGCTTAAATATATCTTCATTGCAAAGAGGTTTTTGATAAGTTTTTTGAGAAAACTCTTATTGGAATAATCAAAGGCAAGTTGTGGAAAGATTTAAAGTTTCAAGTTTGGTTGAAGAAGCATTGGAAAAAAGGTTTATTTGAATAGTATTTATTACCTCCATATTGGTTTCTTCATGATCTCTTTCACTAATATAGAGGATAATATTTAGTTATTAGATCAAAGTGTTGGTAATTACACTCTTGTAAAATTGAGGTTCAAATATGGGAAGAATAATTCAAAATATTATCAAAGGAACTTAAGCAAGAAAATTGGATAATGTCTATAAAATTCTAACCAAATACTATAATTTCAAAACCTTGAGAATATTTGGGTACTCCCTAGTCAAATTTTATTGTGTGGATCTGAGATCCTTCAAGATTTCTTATTTTTGGTATTTGAGGATGAAGACAGAAACCACCTCCCATGATCACTTATTTTCATTGATATATATTTTAGTGGAAAGTAAGGATTTTATACAAAAAAAATTTGAAATGTCTACCCCAGGGATATGTTTTTAATGTACCTCTAAACACCACCAGACTAGATGTTGCAAGGCTCAATCTCCCAAGATAAAAAGAAAATTGGATTTTTTTAGATCTAGAGACAAAAAGGAAAATGAAAAAGGCTAATTTGTATGGCATGGATCATTCCTTCAATAAGGGTTAATTCAAACTACTCATAAGCACTAGGACATCAACCTCTATTGAAGTATCATTAATAAAATATGATGAGGAAAAGTAGGTTGATAAGAAGGCTACGTAATGGAATCATTAGTTTTAGAAGCCTTAAACTATAAAATTATATATAATGGTAGTGTTGCACATGAAGGAGAGGTAATGCATCACCTTTTTTATCCAATCTTAGGGGAAACAAGTTTTATTTTATTATTTTATAAAAATGGAAATGTCAATGATCCCAATAAGATGTCCACTTACACCTCTCATCCACATAAATCAAGGGTTTTCATGATTTGGACCTTTGTAACAATAGGTAAATTTTAGGGGGAATTTCCTTCACCTTTTTTATATTAATTTTCCTTCCTCCTTATATATTTCTCTACAAAATGGGAGCAAGTGGAGTGTTTTGGGGTGTTTATTCCTACATAATATCTTTCTTTCTCCCACGTTATTTTTTTCATGATTTTGACCTAATGGTGACATTTATTAAGCTATATTATCACTTATAAAATGATTTTTTATGATGCGTTAAGGGAAAATTACATTATTACTAGGTATAGATACTTTTGGAATTTATTTCTTTACATCTATGTGAGTTTGATTAATCAAAAAAGTGACTTCTCATGGGTTGGATTGGATATTTATTATGTCCCACTTTTTTAGCATAGGGATAAAATATAAGATTGAATTTCACTAAGCATTCCATGGATAAATAAAGTTTTATAAATTTGGAATTTTGAGATTTTTTATACAAATAATAGGCATTAATGGGCTTTTATCATTAGCACTCACCTTGTTTCATCATATCCATTTTTTTTTTTTTTTTCCTTCCATAACACTATTGGCCTCCTATTTTTTTATTAGATCAGTTAAAAATTTAGGTTGAAGGGGTTCATACCCTTTATAACTAACACCCAAAAGATAATCAAGTCAAATCAATAGGACAAAAAGAGACAAAAAGAAAAATCCAAAGACTAAACCCTCCTTTCACCAAATAACTACCAACTATCAACCAAAAAACCAAAAAGTAGCTAAAAATAGAATACAGACCAACAAGTTATTTTTATTTGAAGTAAAAGACCAATTGTTTGGTCTCAGTACTAGTACTTTTGTTATTTCTTCCCCTGGTCTAACTCCCAACAAACTATTTCTTGCCATCATCCTGTCTTTTCCTCTCAAGGTTAGAGGAATGAAACTCCCCTTTTTCTTCCTCAATATCCTAGGTAAATTCCTCCTTTTTTCTATGTTGGTTGGATTTACCTTTTGGGGTATGAACTGGGCAATCTATACCTTCTCTAGTTCCTATCGTATCCAGATAGAGGAATCCTTTGAGCTTCTTAAACTCTTCAATAATTTCACTGTAGAGCAGTTTCTAGATGGCAATTTTCATATACAGCTTTTAGAGGGAGTCCTTAATCTTCATCTTGACATTAGACCCTAAGACTCCAAAGACCTTTGGTATCAAGTAGGTGAATGAGTATAGGGCTTCCCGATCTAGGCTTAGAATCCTCTTATACATGTTTAATTGAATCCCCCACATGCTTCTCTTGTTCATCTCCCAATTTTAAATGAGTGTTATTCCCATTCTCCTCTAAATTATCCCTCTCGCTATTGATGTCTATGGCCTCAATTACAAGTTTAGACCATAGTGGCTTCCCACACTTAATCAATAGTAGGATTAGGTCTTGGTGTATTAAATCCACTAAAGGATTCTTTTTGAAATTCAACACCAAAATCTCTAGAGATTACAATAAGAAAAATGGGATGCTAATTGGATGACCTTTAAACTAGTTTAGAAAAGGAAATGATGTGAAAAGATAACAATGTGTTTACCCTCAAGGGTAATATACCTTATTATTTGTAAATAGACCTCTGACCATTTCCTTGACAACTTTACATGCATAAACCCCTTATGAATCGAATACTTGGGTTTATGTTTTTCCTTTTCCTTCCTATAAAAGATGTTCAAGAGTTACTCCTTATACCTCTTATCTTTGAATGCCTTGAATCCATGGCATTCCATCCCAATGCATTCTCACTTCACCATCTTTCCAATCTTGGGCAAAATCCTTAGAGAGCACAGTATCATGCCAAACCAGGCATTCCATAAATGGTGCCAGCCCACCCTCGACCATTTTGTTCCAAACATACTCATTTTTCTTAACATTAGCATATACAATCAGTTTAAATTGATCTTTATCCCCACTTATTTTTTGAAAGTGTGACCTACTTCTATAGACTTCACAAAATTAACTCTTCAAGAAGGAATAATGGTGTTTATGGAAATTAGAGCCACCCTTGGTCATATAATGAAAACTTGAGACTACCTAAACATGTAAGGCTTTGGTAATAATAGCCTTGCTTGTATAAAATTCATCATGGATGATCTATGATTATATCATAACTAATTTTCTCATTATGACTTTGTGTGATGTGTCCCTTATCCATCTTGATAATTTAGATGGTGTCATTCGATTAGTCACTCTCGTGCCAAGTGATATGGTTACTCTTTAAGATTCTAATGTTTTCCATGTAATCAACACCCATGTTGCTTTCCCTATAGACATGTCTTATGGAGACCCCTTTGAAGTGGGTCATCAATTTTTTAGCATCATTGATGGTGCTATAAATGTTTGAAGAGGGGGAAGAGAGGCCTTTTAAGTAGTTGATAATGTTCATCAAATCTCCCTTAATTTGGATGAACTCTAAGTTGAGATTGGTTGCTAGCTCAATATCCCAAAGCACACCTACATAGGCCACTCTAATATTACAAAAAGAATCTCTTATCACCCCACTTGTACCCATCAGACTTGGATACACTTTCACTACCCCATCAAAGTTTAGCTTAAACCACAGAGGAGGGGGAAGTAACCACTTAACCTTAGGCCTATCAACCCACTTTGCTTGAGCTTTCCTGAAGATGACTAGATTGAGCTAAGTCATAATCCAGGAGAAGGAAGAAGAGTTAGGTTGATCGAAAGAGGATGCAAAGGAAGACCAATTTTCATGAAGAAAGGCTAAGACCCATTTGAAAGTGGAAGAAACAAGAGGTCTGAGGTTCTCAAAAATACAAGAATTCTTGGCTTCTGAAATGCCCCAAAAAATATGAGGGAGATCTAGGTTCTACCAAAATTTTAGTGGGGGAACAACCCAAGGAGGTTTCCATTGGGTGATCAAGTCCTTAATGGAACCTAGGGTGACCCAAGAGATGTTAGAAATGTTGAAGAAGTGTTAAAATAAAGAAGAAGCAAAAGAACAAAAGAGGAACAAGTGTTCCATAGTCTCAGCTTCCTTCTTGCAAAGAACACACCTGTTAGGGATGGGAATTCTTCTTTTAATCAAGTTATCCATAATGAGAATCTTATTATATGCTACCAACTAGAAAAAAATTGATTTTGGGAATGAGGTTTTTAAGCCAAAGATCTTGCCAGTTGTCATCCTCATCCTCCCATACCCAAAGGGAGGAATAACCAGATTTAACTGAATAGAGGGCACGGGGGTCATGTTTCTAGATGAGGGAATCCTCCTACAAAAAAAGAGTGATGTGAATGTGTTGAATGGAGTCATTTAATTCTTGAAGGAGGTGGGACTATTGCTAGTTAAGTCATTTTTTTATAATAATTTTCCACCTCTTCCTCCCATTCCTCTCCTCCCAATAATTTGACACCTTGTGACCATATGTTTCCTTAAGGAAAGAGATCAACTCTAAATCTTGAAAGGAGGAAACCAAAGGTTCAATGATCTAAGGGTCAAACCAAAAGTCAACAAGGTTACCTCTACCTACATTCCACTTAAGACCTTTGCTAAGTAGACTATTACTAGCTTTCAATGCTTTCTATAATTTTGAACCATTATCAGGGCTAATTTCCAAAAAAAATAGTAACCTTCCCTGAAATTAAGATATTTGGACCTAATGATTTTAGTCCACTAGTTCTCATCCTTAACCGCCCTCAAACCTTGCTTATCCAATAGAGCTTGATTCATGTTTTTAACTCTTCTTAATCCCAAGCCTCCTTTTGAGGTAGGGCAGCAGGCTTTTTTCTAAGAGATAAGCAGAAACTTGAATTGGTATTCAGCACCTCTCCAAAAGAATTTTTTCTAAATATGTTCAATTTGATATGTGATCCTTCTAGGGATGATGAAGAGGGACATGAAATACATAGGAATGCTTTGGAGAGAACTTTTTACAAGTTGAACCTTTCCTAATTGGGATAGGATATTCCCTTTCCAACCTGCCTATTATCCTCCTATTATTTTCAAAAACCTTACTTATAAAGACTCACTTTCATTCCTCACTTGAGGGTTCCATTAAATAGGGATAAACCATATAATCATAAAATGGTGGGGGGAAAACTTGATTGTTATAGGGATTTTACTAAAGTAGGATGGATGTAATATTTTTAGATATTTCAAGGATTTAATGACAATATTGTAAAATAATTTACTTTCAACTTAGGTTAGGGCATTGTTAAATTTAGAGGTGTGACCATGGTTGCGTCTGAGGAGAGCATTACAAGAGCTACAAGTTTGTTGAGGGACAATGAGAAATGGTACATGGTGAAGAAATAGTGAGTTTGGTGTGACAAATAAATTATGATCCTTGGGGAAAAGGTATGAGATATAGGTTAAGGTATTTATAGGATCTCCCTTCTTAATTTTTGGCCTTCAATTTATTTATATTTTCAAAAATATATTACTTGTGAGGAAAGGTTATACATTATCTTTTCTTACCATTTTAGGATCATATTCCATGGCATACACAATAATTTTTGTAATCTCCCTTTTTCCTTTACAAGCTGCTTGAAAGAATGGTTATAAAATATAAGAAAGGGAACGAGAAATATTTAGTTTACCATGGGTTAGTGAAGCTGATCTTTCTTAATTTCCTAATGACAAAAATCCACTAGTTCTCTCATGGACTATTTTCATCCTTAAAAAAATAATGACTATGGAATAAAAATCTATCTCAATATAAGGAAGAGGAAGTTGAATCTATACCCATCCTCTTATTCATCATCTCCTTAAAACCTTAGCTAAATTTTCAAACCAGAATTTCAAGGTTGTGGTATATATCTTAGAATATGGGAGATTACTTTGGTTGAGAATAAATTTAGGAACACAAGTTTACAAGTTTTCCTATGAAAAAATATACAATAACCTTGCATACTTTTGGAGGACTCAGTTTTCAAGTGATCGAGATATGTGGGATGTAAGATTGCTGAAAAAGTGCAAAAGTTAGAAGAGGTAGGCCTTATAGATTCACATTCATAATATTTTTGGAAGCATTATATAAAATTAATCAAAAATAAGAAATTAATATCCTTAAGGAATGGTTAAACAATTTGTCTCAATCTCCTAATGAAAATATAGCTTTTCTATAAATTGTGGCTAAGAAGGCCACATAAGTTCCTATATACCAATCTCAGCTCTTATCCAGCTACTTCTAAACCTCTTCTAATAGATGTGGCCAATTTTACATACTCTTTGTAGATCATTTCAAAGGATGATCTTGATAATATCCTTAACCAAATTAAATTTTAAGGGTCTCAAGTTATGGATTATTATAGGAAACATGTTCAAAATGCAATTACAAAAATAGAGAGATTACAATAATATTTTAAGGAAGTTATAAAGGAATCAAAGGATAAATATAAATTCATTATAGAACTCAATAATGAGGTCATTCAAGCTTTTTATTTGGTTTCCCAATTATCTTCATGTATGTCCCCACTTAGGGTCTACTCCATGGGTTTGAAGTAAAATTGGTTGAAATTACAACTAGTAAAGTTAGATTCCTTTTTAATAATTTGTGTTTAGACTAAGGAAATTTGGTCAGGTCCTTTTTTGCTCCTCATATGAGGATAAAAAACTCTTATGTGAAGCTTATGTTCATAACCTTTTCATCCCTAATCAACTTCATTATAAGCTTAATTCCTTTGTTGGGGATGTTTTGTTAAGGTCATTCTTTCTTATCTTCAAAATGAAGTTATAAGTGCACATGAAATGACACAATAAAAACATTTAAAAGAGACCCATTCCTTATGGTTGAGGGTGAAATTCCTAAAACCACTTCAAATTTTGAAAGCTTATAAGAATTTGATAAAAATGATCAGATTAAGAGAAAAAATAAATGTTAAGGAGCTATTGGATTGGTGAAAAATGTTGGTAGGCTTGAAGTTGGAGGCTTATAGATCTTGTTGACTTAGATGGGTATTGATCTCACCATCCATTAAGTTATAATAACCTTTCTCTCCATACAATTTGAAAGCATATATACCAAGGGGATATCTATATTTAATGTTAATGAGATAAACATGAACTAAGTGGGTTGCATTTAGGTTCCATTATCCTTTCTTTTAGTTTACTCTACTCTATTGGAAGGGAAGATGGCCTACAAATGAGGAAGAAGTCTATTGTTGGATGGAATTTTAAGATAATAAAAGCTACTACTTTTCATTGGAATAACCATGGTGTATGATGGTATATTTCAAAATAAATCATGAGAAGGAAATGAATCCCTACATATGGTTGGGCTTGTACAAATTGGGGTTGGATATAATTATCTTTCTATGACTATTTATGATCTACTTCTTCTTGATGGTTGTGAAAGTTATTGTTGGTTGTAGAATGTCTCAATTATTAAGAGTGTGTCTTATATATACCATTTGTATGGTGTTGGCATTCTAAGTATAAAATATCTATAGGGTTTTTTTCTTCTTTACCTGCACATTGTATTAGAGGAAATTTTTCAAAGTTATCTCTTCCAATATGAGTATGGGATTTGACATCAAGTCACATATAGTAGTATTTTCATGTTGTGGAACATATGTTTTGTTCCTATTTTTTGAGACGATATTATATTTTTACTATTTTGTATTCCTATTCTCATTATTTTTCCTTCTAATTTTTTACTACTTACTACTGTATTTTATGCAAGTTTTACAACCGATGTATGAATTTTATGTACACTTTTTCATTTTATGAATGAAAGGGGTGAGGGACCCTTAACCCTATTTTTCTAATAATAAAAATGCATAGTAATTTTTAAAATGTAAGCAATGGTTTGTGATAGTGACTACTTTTGTATGACTCAACAAAGGTAGTGACCAAAAATAGAATGTCTTGAAAGCAGTCAAAGTGATCTAAAAATGATTCTATAAATCCCTACAAAGAAAACTTCCTAGAATAATTTTTTAGTAGTATATACCCAGAAACTTCCCTCAAATAAGTATAATGATACACAAATATGTCAAAATATTATCTACTTTGATCTAACCCTAATCCAAACTCAATACCTAGAAATACGTTCAAGTTAAAAGGAAATATGTAGAGCTATTAACCCAAGCCCTTTGACTAGGGATTTCTCTACATATCAAGCTAAGAATCAAGGATTGTGTAGTTTTATGCATGCATATGATCCATCCCAATAACTAAGATATGCCTCAAACCTTTCTACATATTCTAATAAATAAAACTATGTGCTTTTTCACTCAGACCTTCTTTTGATACAATTATATAGAAAAGGAAAAAATACAACTAATATCTAAATGTCATCCTTAATATCATAAGATATAATCAATGAAATATCATGATACTTTATTACTTATTAAATTTATTAGGATGATTATGTATATGTATACTTATTGAATTTAAATTAGAACCTATTAACATGCAATCCAACCACATCAAAGCAGGATACCCAATAATCAGGCACAATGAAACATGGTGAACATGATAGATAAAGGCCAATGGACCCACACTAACTTAACCACTTTTGTATCATATATTAACAATTAAGACCAATTTTGAGATGTTATAAAAATGTTCAAAATGAAAAAACCCTAAAATAGAGACCTAAATGATTTGTATAACACCTAGGAGGATCCCAAGGTAGACAAATGACAAATCAAGAAACATTCAGAAAAGAATAAAAATAAGGTAAGTCAATATGGGGTCCAACACAAAGGGAATTTTTTTAATAAGAGCCTAAATTGATCCAATGATTCATATATACAAAAATATGATAATAACAGTGCAATTACATAACTTTTACCAAAATTATGTGTTTGCAAAGGGAAATTTACTTTTATTTTTTGCATTTTTCCAAAAAATGTTTTATCTTTTTTATATTATTTTTTTCCAATTTTTTTTTTAATTTTTCTATATTTATTTCAAAATTGTGTTGAATTTTTTGTCTTATTCTATTTTCCACCTTTTTACAAATGTTTTTTTGTTTTTTTAATATCATCTACTCAAAATCTTTGTCTTTTTATCTTTCATTTTCCTTTTTATATTTTTTAATATATTCTCTATTATCCTTAGTTGGTGATGTATGCTTTAAACTTTCTCCTTTCACATACTCTTTCCATGGTTCTCCTAACAAAGTAATCAATCTAATTACCCCAATTTTTAATATATGTTCCACTATGTACGACCCTAGCCATTTAATTTTTAATTTGCCTATTTTTTAATAATTACTATCATATAATGTTAATAACCTCATATATATAATCATAAATAAATAAAATATTATTCAAAAAATATATTTTGTAACACATGTGTAGGCCAAATGCTCTAGTATGACTTATATTCAAAAATACCCCTAAGGTAGGGAAACACCATACAATATTCCTTATGGGGAAGGAATTACTCCATTATCATAAGCCTCTTCAAGGGGGAAACCTAATTAATATAACATACATTCTAATTAAAATATTTCTCTTTGATGTCTTCCACAATGATAAGCCCTTCCTTATATAGACCCTCTTACAATAATAGATGCGTAGATCACTAATCTCAATGTAGGCCCACTCATTGCCTAATATAATAAATACCATAAGTTACCCAAATTTATGTGTATAACACTAATCCTATTTTATGATCACCCATTTCCCAATATAATAGATACCACAAGTTACATGTATGGATGGGTACATCACTAATCTAAATGTAGCCCCGTTCATTACCCAATATAATGAATACCACAAGTTACCCTTATGACTCTATACAATATACCCACTAATAAGATGTGTGCCATATATTGGCATGTCAAATTAACAATATACATCATAACATCATCTCTATAGGTACATTACATTCCACCCCCCTTAGCATGTTTCACCCTATAAACATGAGAAGAATAAAATATGGTTTTTTATCTCATTTACATTAAAAAACAAAATATATTTTCCTTAAAGCTTGAGGACCAAATAGAATCTCATCCATGCATCCACTTATTCTTAATTTACTTGAAAAATATGTTTTATTCAAAACTTGAGGACCTAATGGATACCTATCCATGCATATTATTCCTTTGTTGCTTCATCTTCCTTTACTTGTATATGATCATGTACAACAACATTGGATGAACATAATAAACTCGATTTCTCAAACCTGAGGTTGATTCTCAAAGCTAGAATATAGATCTATGTATATATAAATGAATAAAATAAAATTGATTATAAATAGGTGACCAAAATTGTTCAATGAAGAGAAAAACACTTGTGCAAAATCATTTACAATAATTGGAAGAACCTCTTGGAATAAATTTAAATCATCCAAAGTAAGAAGAAAAAAAAATTCTACATTATGTATGGAAGACTCTTTAAAGAAAATACCATATAAATTAGTCTCGTCCAAGTGAAATAAATCCTCTGCCATGAACTACAATTATCCTTCAAATCTATACATGCATTTTTTTTCATATTCCCTTGTCACAACTCTACTAATAAATAATCTATCAAATGAATTATCAATTGATTTTTACCTTTCATTGAACACTTCTTCCCCAAAGTATTTTGACTTCAACATTTTTTTATTTTTTTAATTATCTTGTTACTACATATTTGAAAAAAATCACGTAAACAAGTAAATCAAATGTTTTCCTTCCAGATACAAAAAATAGCACTTGATTTTCTCACTAGAGTAAAAGATATGATTTTTCCTAGGGTCACAACCCAAAAAACTCATCAAAAATTAGCATTACAAGGTCAACTTCAAATGGTCATAACTCCCTCAATACTGATGCAAAACTTTATTATAACAATTTTGAAAATATCTCAAAGTCTTCTTTCTATCCATGAAAAATAGTTTGAATTAGATGCTTCTATGAGGAGAACAACTTTATATAAGGTAGGCATTTGTCTAAAAATATTATTTAATATCTTAAAAAAAAAACCCACTTGCCCTGAAACAAACTCTGATACTAGATGCTAAGAACCTCACATATATAGTTATAGTTATACAAAATAGTATAAAATGTATATAGATTACACAACACAAGATATGTGTAGGCCAAATGCACTAGTATGAACTATATTCATAAATACCCTTAATGTAGTAAAACATCATAAAATGTTCCTTACAAGGAAGGAATCATTGCACCATATCAGACATCTTTGAGGGAGAAAACTCCTTAATAGAGCATACACCATAATTACAATATTTCTCCTTGATGTTTTCTAACCCTAAAATCTAGATTATGGGCATCTAGAGTTAAAGGGGTAAAGATAGCCTAGGGTAAAAAGATGGTAGACTATCTCTAATGTAGGCCAATTGTTTTTAAAACTCAAATAAAAATATACTAAATTTATTATGCTAAAATATGTTAAAGATAGAAAGTATGGCTATGCTATACATTATAATGATAATGAAAACAATATACTTATATGGTTTTGATGTTAATACAGATCTAGATCTAGAATAGGTAGAAATTAGACTATATCTAGATTTTAGATTAGCTGCCTGATTTTTGTAATTGTACCTTTTTAGTAGTAAACACTTACATCAACCTGAGATGTTTGTATCGTTGTTACTATCTAACTCAAACATAGGTGTTTAGTATAAAATACATGCCAAAACTAAATGTGACCACCTGAATGCTTTTGGATTCTATGTTGTCTTCACTCTGGTGCATTCATATCTAGGTCATGGACTATCACTCCTTGTCAAATACAAAAAACCATAGTTCTTCATCTTCATATTGGTTGTGGAAAAAATGGGTTAGTGGGCATATGGTGTCAAGTTGCCCCAAATACCTCTCTATCAATAGTGCTACCTAGATAGCCAATGCTTAGAAGAGGGCCTTAGATTTATGTAGTTATTCCCTATGTGTTAGCTTGAGTGTGAATCATACAATATGTGATAAGCAAGTACAATAGTGACCTAGCTTGTAACTTGTAAAATGTGGATCATGGAATGTTCCTTTAGTACTTTATACCTGTAGATTTGTTATTCCTATGACTAATATGGAAATAGGAGAAAATAGGGAAACTTTGCTCACTTAATTGTTTGATTGAGTGATTTTTGGCCTGTGCTAGATAGCCTTATGAGTGGGTAAGAATTTGCTAGGTGAGGAATGAATGAGGATTGATCTTGTATTTATACCAATCTGTTAGGAGAATATCTTACATTAAATCACTTAGGCTAACCATAAGTATACATTTCATTTGTAAATTAGATGACTTTAGGGCACTAGACACTTGTATTAGGATAGGACACTTGTATCAACAAAGGTGTCTAACTGAGATGCAAGTGCCCAAGTATTTGGAAAATAAGTGTAGGTCTAAAAATTACAAAGATAGAAGATAAGTAGGTTTATAACATTCTAGGAAATATATAAGGTCTGAGTCATTAGAATAATATTGATTAGACTAAGAGATAAGTAATTAGGCATACAGAGGTAGTGTATGTGATCCTTTTGGTAGTGAGAAAGGTCTAGAAGCTGAAGGTACATCCATGATATATATTTAGCAAGTGTACAAGATTGAGGTGTTATATAATTCAAAAATATTGTCTACATTTTCCCCCATTTAATATAGTAATAAAATTATTAGTTTAAATCAAAAGGAATGTGTACCTAGGTGTGTATAGCACATCTTGCATTTGCTTGAGTCCAACTTGAGTGATTAATGGTGGCTAACATGCAACCAAGATCATGTTATAGTATATAATTAGTACATATAATCTAAAATTGAAAGTATTAAAATGATTGAAATTAAAAGAGAACAAGGTTTAGGAATACACTTGTGTATTGACACAATCTTCTTACCTTTTGGCAATTTGATTTGAAATATGTATCATTATGAATCACTAAAATTGAAATTAGAACAAAATATAAAATATAGAAAGTGCATATATCTAAATATATAGAGAGATATTAGAGGGCACATGCCCCAACCTCGGATAAAATGTGAGCAACCACCTGATAGTTGAAATTGCTCAATTATGCAACCTAATCATACTTATAACCTGGTGAACATGAGTGAACCAAGTCAACTCACACTATATAATTGGTGAGGTTGGATGATGTAATCAAGTCCAACATATAAAATTGGTAATATTAAGTGATTTAATCACCTCAACCATACCAAAAAATGAACTAACTACTGCAGTAGATTAGCTCAATATAGTTTGTAAAAGTTTAACTTAGTGGGTGATGGCAATCCCTAAAAGTACTTAAAATATGAAACTAATTTGATTTTACAATATTAGGTACACATTGCATAGCATATGCACCTTAGATATGTCTCATGTATAAAATATGTATTACAATCATACCAATGTATCAAATTCTACCACAAATATATATTTGAATCTTATAAATATGAGTTTGGATGATTTGAAGCTGTGTAAGTGTGTAGAACATGTTTTCAAAACATTCCCCCTCGCAATAATTTGAAACTAAAAACTAGTGTAAGTGTGAAGATCATGTTTACAAAACATGCCTCTACTATAATATGAATCTAAAAATTGGTGTAAGTGTTGAGAATATGTTTCTAAAACATGCCCCACTAAAATCTAAATCTAAGAGCTAGTGTAAGTGTGGAGAACATGTTTCCAAAACATGTACTCACTCTAATCTGAATCTAAGAATTAGTGTAAGTGTGAAGAACATGTTTCCAAAACATACACCCACTATAATATGAATCTAAGAATTGGTTTAAGTCCCAATTTTGGATTAAATTTTTCCCAAAACATGCCCCCACTATAATTATGAACAAGGATTCATCAAATTAAGCCTAGGAATTAGACTTCAAACTTATTCATACCAACCATTGAAAATTAAGCCTAGGAATCACTAATCATCTCAAATTTTCTCTCACATAATTCATCAAATCTCATAATTATGTTGAGACATCTCTAATTGGGGTATTCTATCATATACAATAATAACCTCTCACAGATTCATCCCTAATCACCTTGCGGCATCACAACTATCAACTTGGGCTATGGACCTATTAAGTGGGGCACTTGAATAAATATCAAATATTGAAAGAGATAAAGTGTTAATAAATATAAATCAACAAACCAAACAAGATTAAATGCCTATTTTATTTATCCATTTGATTTTAATGAATATCTAAAAAAGGAATATCAAAAAACCAAAATATCCAAGCCCTTCATCATTACCTTTATGAGTTGTCAAGCACTTTAAAAATATCTTAGAAGTGAGATGTATTTGAGAATATTTTCCAAATTATGATCAAATATTTCAATAGAGGGGAGGTTAGTCTTTTGTTAGTCTTATAAAATAAATGAAATGAACACACTAAAATTCTAACGCCTCTAGCCTGGACACTAGGGGAGTTTGGGTAATAAAAACTAAATGAAAGCACAACAAAAACATAAAATAAATAAGTATTTTACCTTCCATGGACCTCCAAATGTATTTTTGAATGGCTTACTTAGCTTGTGCATCAATAATTCTTTAACAATTAAGCTTGTTTAGCTCCTTCTCTTCTTGACACCATTGGCTTTGTGGTCGTTTGGCTTAAGATTTGAGCATGGTAACACTACTTGCAAGGCATTTGGGAATTATAACACTACATAAAAGAGATTATTCAAGATATTTGAGCATAATAAATTTACACCAAAATAGTTTAGGATTCAATAAGCAAGGCCTTATATTTATAGCCTTAGGAATTAACTCTCGTCCAAGGTGAGTTAAGGATGAATTTAGGCTTGGAATGGGTTCAAACTAAACCTAGGTGAGTTAAAGCCAACTCCAGTTGAGTTAATAGTTATCAAGTAATTATAATTATCAAATACTAGGTATGGATCTCAAATTACATATTTTAGTATATTTTCAAAGAGCTTGACAACTCATAAAGGCAATAATGAAAGTCTTGGATATTTTGGTTTTTTGAATTTCCTTTTTTAGATATAATTTCAAATAGATAATTAAAGTCAGCATTTAATCTTGTTTAGCTTGTTAATTGATTTTGATTATCACTTTATCTCTTTCAATATTTAATATTTGTTCAAGTGCCCCACTTAATAGGTTCATAGGCCAAATTGATGGTTGTGATGTTGTAAGGTGATTAGGGATGATCTATGAGAGGTTAATATTCCATGTGATAGAATACCCCAATTAGGGATGTCTCAACATGATTATAAGCTTTAATGAATTATGAACAAGCAAATTTAGGATGTTTAGTGATTTATAAGCTTAATTTACAATGGTTGGTAGGAATAAATTTGAAGTCCAATCAGAAGCCAATTATGGCCAATTTTAGGTGTCTACATTTTGCCCCTATTTGGGACGGCATTGCAAGTTATAGGTACAATAATGTCTTATAAAATAATGAAAATGTCATGTATACCTAATACTCCAATGGAAATGGAAGAGCATTGGATGCCCCCTCAAGGGAGCGGTTGGCAAAGTTGATTGGCAATCGATCACTTGAAAGAAGGAACAATGGGACCAAAAGGTAAAATGGGGTGGAAAAGATTGATTTTCTCACATGCAATTATAATTAATGGTATGGTGAGTTATCCTGATTGGGCAAATAAAATAGATGATTTACTCTAAAGGCAGTTATAATCATCAACATAGGTGGCACAAAAAGGATAATGATTTGCCCATAGGTAGTTATAATCATTGGTAAAAAAAAGATTAGGGTAAAAAAAGAATGATTTTCTCAAAGGTGGTTATAATCATTTATATTAAAAAATAATGAATTTCCTATAGGCAGTTATAATCAATTGGTAAGATAAAAACATGCCCCACTTGGGTGGATATACATAATGGTTTGCCTAAAGGTAGTTATAATCATTATCATAATGAAAACATGCCCTAGGTGGATACAAAAATGATAAGCATTTTCCCATAAGTGGTAATAATTTGTAACATCTAGATAGATCAAAACATAATGATTTACCCATAGGTAATTATAATCATTGGCTTTGTGGGTGGGATGATAACACAATAATTTTCCCAAAGGTAGTTATAATCATTGGTAGAATGATGGTAGGATGATGGCAAATTGGAACAAGAGGTTTACATATTGAATCTGTACTCATGGAGGAAGAGTAAGCCGGTACAAAAGAAAAAGATGAATTTGGGTAACTTGCTAGTATGGAGATGCACATCGTAACTAGTAAGGATTAAAATTATTTCATGATTTAATTACTCTATGTGGGGATTGATTTGGATAGATTGAGAGTTTTTTAGGTGCTAAAGAGAAGTTTTGAAACCTCATTTCTTGTAATATTTACCAAGTTAGTTTTTGTTGTTGTAAATGATGGTATACATCATGATATAATACCATCATAACTTAGCCAAAATATGCATAAAGAGTGACATGTGGTCCAATAAATAATTAAAAATAATTCACCAATGATAAAAATTGTGATGACAATGTTTACGTATGAATATGGATGGACTTAAGTATAATATGCAAGGAATCACCCAATGAACAAAAAAATACTAATTCAAGGCACAATAAAAAAGTAAACAAACAAACAAACAAAAAGAAAGGCAAAATAGGAAGAAATAAAAAGACACAACACTAAATAAAATAACGACAATAAAAGTAAAAAAACACCAATGGGGAATCACAATGTTAGCATAAATAAAGAACAAACAAGATGATGAACATTGCCCCTAGGCTATGGGAGATAACGAGATAAACATATAAAATGGGAGGAATAGAAAAAGAAGAAGGGATAGCCGAGCTGACTCTAGATGCACTAGGCAAGTGGACATTGCCTACATAGTTTCATGGATGCAAAGTCCAACATAAACTTCAAACCAAATGTAGTTCTCCTAGGAGATGGGATAGAATAAAATGATGATTGATAAAAATATGATGTGTTATAGAGGAATAATGGGAATGGGATCACAAAATAGTGAGAGCATGGGACATTAGGCCAATAAGGATGGGGAAAATAAAGGATAAGTGGTTTTTTGTGAATTAGTTAGGGGTACCAAAATCCTTAAGGTAAAGAAGTGGTTGATTGATGATTTTAAGGATTTTATAGATCATTGTACAAATGTTTCTGGAATTTTTAAAGTATCTCAACTTGAATGAGAATGATGAGATACAAAATAGTCCAACTCGTAAAATGGTAAGAGCATGGATTCAGTTGCTCACAAAATGGTGAGAGTGTTCAAACCTAAAATTTCTCACAAAATGATGAGAGTGTGGCTTAGGTTGCTTACAAAATGGCGAGAGCATTCAAACTCAAAATTGCTCACAAAATAGTGAGAGCATGACAAATGGTGACTGAGCTGACCTCAATGTGAATTGAGCACTACCTACATAGTCCTAGGATGGGACCTCAAATCACTATAGTTCCACCTTATAGTGGAGGAATCTGACTAGGTAGCAGCAAATTCTCAAAAAAGGAAAAGTAGGCAAATGGCCCAGTATGGCATAGGAATGGCAAGGTGGTATTTCAAGGCATGATAAAGGTGTTGTTCTTAATTTACCCATAGTTAGTTATAATTAATAAATAATTACATAATTAAATGATATTAATTTTTCCACGTGTGGTTATAATTAGGAATACTCAAAATGAAATGAAATAAGAAATGAAGGATACAATTGCCAAACCATTGTCATACTAATCCAAAATATGGCCTTTATCTAGAATACGGAGTCAACTATTGAAACTTGATTTGAATCCCCTCACTGAAGGTGCCCAAAGAACTAATGGAATGGAACCAATTTCAAAGGAGTTAGGTAGGGTAAAACAACTCTAGTCAAGAGAAAAGGTATGGTAGAGTAGTATATGGTATGGTATAAAGAAAAATGTCGATATTATGGTATAATTAAAATAGGCCTCATAGACAATGCTTCAGGCCTCTTAAGCAAAGTAATGCTTGAGGTGTATAATTTTCAATAACTCATCAAGTTCATCCATGTCTGATGTAGTGATCATATATGCTCTAGAGCCATAATTTGTAATAATGATGTATGGGCCAATCTAATTGGGTTTGAACTTGCCCTTGTGTTTCTTATCGATCGTGGTATTCTATTGGTTTTATTTGAGAACAAGATCCCCAATCACAAACTCTCAATGTTTGACTCACCAATTATAGTGTCCACAAAGTTTGTTCTAGTATGCTTGAAGATTATTGATAGTGGCCATGCATTTCTCATCAAGTAACTCTAGCTCTTGTAGGTAAGCTACTTGGTAATCTCCATCATCCAAGACATGTTTCAATGAGATGTGTAGAGAAGGTTACTCGACCTCAATGGGAAGAATGGCTTCAGTGTCATAAACTAGGGAATATGAATTGGCTCTTGTTGGGGTATGATAATTAGTGTGGTATGACCAAAGGGCATGGAAGATTTGAAGGTGCCAATCATGGCCTACATCATTGAAAATATTTTTAAGCATGTTGACAATGGTTTTGTTTGATGCTTCAGCTTGGCCCTTACCTTATGGGTAATATACAATATAAAAATGTTGAGTAATGTTATACTAAGCACAAAGCAATTTGACATCCTTATTTTTTAATTATCCACCATTATCAAATATAATGTTGGATGGGATACCATAGTGAATAATGAGTTAGTTGAAGATGAAGTTGGAAATTTGTTTTCCAGTCATGTAAGTGAGGGGTATAGCTTCAACCCACTTAGTGAAATATTTGATAGTGGTAAGTATGTGTTTATGGCCATTAGATGAAGTTGGGTTAATCTTCCCAATGAGATCAAGTCCCCATGTAGCAAACGTCCATGGTATAAGCATTAGTTTGAGTGTTTTGGTCAAGGCATGAATCAAATTAGCATGCCTTTAACATTTATCTCACCTTTTAACATATGTAGTTGCATATGCATTCATAGTTGGCCAATAATAACTGGTACATAAGAGTTTTTTGGATAAGAGAGCCCTATTAGTGTGGGCTTCACATACTCCTTCATGAAATTTTTGTAACACTAATGTTGATTCTATCAAATTCAAATAATGAAGTAGAGCTCCATCAAAGATGCAGAGGTATAGGGTTGGTCCAAGTAAGGTATAATGTGTAGCTTGGTGGGTAAAGGCCTTTTGTTGTTTGTGTGATAGGTCAGGTGGCATATTTTGGTCATAAAGGTAGGTAAAAAGGTCTAAATACAATATAAAGCTAGGACCAACAATATCATAGATCAATTCAATGGTTGATGGTTCATGAGATAGAACTAGAAGATTTTCAATGAGGAATTGATATTTTTTGCCTTATTTGTGTGATGGATCAAAGAGCCAATGGTAGCCATGGTGTCTACTATTCAATTACTGGCATTTGTTAAATGTTCAAATTATATGTCAACAATCTCCTTTTTGAGAGTGGTAATCATGGCTTTGTATGGCAGCAACTTATCATATTTGTTCTAAAAGTGGTATGTAACTTGATTGATTATTATTTGAGAAGCACCATAAACCTTGAGATGTTGAATATTCTATTGTACTACTTGGTAAATTCCTATAATGAGTGCTTCATATTCATCTATGTTGTTTGTACAAGTAAAGCTGATAAATAATGATTTAGGGATGAGATCCCCCTATGGTGTAATAAACAATAAGCCTTCCCCTAATCTATGTGATGTGAATTGCCCATCAAAATACAGCTTTTAGTGATGCTCATCAAAAGGTGTTTCAATGATGGTCATAATGCACTCATCTAAGAATGGGAAAGTGAGTGGTTTAGTATCTATAAAGGGAGCTTCAACAAGCTAGTTTATAAGTACCTATCCCTTGATGGCCTTTTATTTTACGTATTTTATCTCAAACTCACTCAGAAGTATGATCTATTTAGCCATGCAACCTTGTAAATTTATCTTGGATAGTAGATACTTGAGTGGATCTACTTCAGAAATAACTATGGTCTTGTTGTTCAAAATGTAATGTCACAGTTTTTGAGTTGTAAAGACCATAGCTAAATAGGATTTTTCAATAGGTGTATAGTTGTGCTCATACACTACTAATGTACAATATAGATAGTACATGACATGTTATTTTCCATTATCATCATGTTGAGATAGAATTACCCCTAGGGATTTCTCGATTGTAGATAAATATAGTAGAAACAACTTTCTTAGCATAAGTGGTAACAAAATAAGAGGATTGGCAAGATAGTCCCTTGGGTATTAGAAAGCTTTTTGACATTCATCATTCCAATGAAATGTAACACCCTTCTTCAGTAAGTGTGTAAATAGATGGAATTTGTTGGCCAACTAAGAAATGAAGCATCTAATAAACTACATCTTACCATGTAAGCTATGGAGTTTCTTCAAATTTCAAGGTGGTGGAATTTGTGTAATAGCTTGTACTTTGGTGGGATTGACTTCAATGCCTTGGTAGGCCATAATGAAACCTAAAAATTTGCCTAAAGTAGCTCCAAAAACACAACTCGTAGGATTGAGTCAGACCTTATATTCATACAATCTCTCAAATATTTTTTTTAGTGTGAATGGATGATCGACATGGGTCTTTGATTTACCCAATATGTCATCGACATAGTCTTCAATAATTTCATGCATCATATCATGAAATATGATGGTCATGGCTCTTTGGTATGTGGCCCCAACATTCTTGAGATAAAATGGCATAACTTGATAATAAAACTTTCACCATGGAGGGGTGAATGTTGTCTTATGTTGGTCTTTTGGTGAAATCTAAATTTGGTTGTAACCTAAAAATGTATCCATTAGTGAAATCATTTCATACCATGTTGTGGAGTCAACTATCATGTCAATTTTTGGTAGAGGAAAGTCTTCCTTGGGGTAGGCCTTGTTTATTTCTCTAAAATTAGTGTAGATTATGATTCTTTTTATCTTCTTGTTAACTGACACAACATTCAAGATCCACTCTAAATAGTCGATCAGTTTAATACATATCACTTATAAGAGATTTTCCAATTCTTTCTTTACTAACACAATGATGTGAGGATGAATCTTGCACAATTTTTATTTCATAGGTTTGGCATCAAGATGTGCAACAAGGTGGTATAAAACCAAGCTGGGGTCCAAACTTGGCATGTCATAATAGGCCCAAGAAAATATGTCAACAAACTTCCTTAAAAGGGCTGTAAAGATGTCATGTTTCTCCTCAATGAGGGACGTGCCTAATTTGATCCATTTCAGGTTGTTTAGAGTCCTGATGTTGACTTTTGTGGTGTCTTATATGAGGATATTCGAACCATCTTCTAGAACAGATGGCAATGATTTGAATTAGCTTGCAATGTAAAATTCCTCTACTTGGATTCACTATTCAAGTTATTCTAAGTAAGCCTAATTAGAATATCCCAATGGTAGGGGTGACCAAGTTACAAATAGTATTGGAAAATCTTGGATGATTTTGTCAAATACGTGTTGTTATTTAGAACTGAACTCAGACCCATAAGCAACTTCATCATTGATGGTCTCCTAAGATATGTTTGAGGAAAGATGAATACCCCCATATAATGGTGCCTAAAATAAATTTTCACCAGAAGATTAGCCTTTCTCTTTACTTTTACCCTGGTCCAAAAGAGCCTCAAAGAGGTTTTCACTTTAGGACCTCAATATTTTATTTAATTTTTTGAGGCTAAGGGTGTTCACATGCTCTCCAAAATAGGTTACAGGATCCATCTTGATTAATAACCCTTATTTGTGGTCTCCCAATGTAACATTGTCTCTTAGGCCTAGAAAATCATAAAAGGCCTCATCATTCTCAAACTCATCTATAGGCACTATGCATTCTTGTTGGTCCCAAGCTATAATTTGAGGGTGATAAAGAGGAAGAAGATTATATCTGTTAATGGGGTAAGATTACAAATGGAATGGGTGTTAAATAAATTAGTATTGCATACGTCTTCATAAAGGTTGTGATCAGACTCTACTTTGTTGTTGGCATCCTCGTCACTAATCTTTTGCATTAGAATATGAATAAAATACATGAGGCCACCCCTAGGTAGTTTAAATTCAATACCATAGGTTCCTTTATACTGAGTAATAAATATTGGCTCAAGTGTTTCTTACTGGTTTGGCCTGAGGCCTCTTCCTTCATAGCCTTGATTCTCCATGATCCTGTAAGGAATAAGATACTTGGAAATTTTTTAACAGTTGGCCAATTTGTGATTGTATAACCAAGATTCATTATTTGTAAGTGGGTCATGTTCTTGGCCAGTGGATGGTATGAAAATGATAGTAGCTGGACTATGCATTTTGCCCCTTCCTTTTCATTTCCATTCCTTGCAATGTGGTTTGGATTTAGGTCTTCCATAGGACTTGGGGTTCTATAAAAGCTTGGCAATATGAAACGTGTCATGAGTCAAATATTATCTTGGGTTATTGGTTATGATGGTGAAATGATTAAACAGTTCAGGAGGTGGCATATGGGAAGAAGAATCAAGGCTATCAAGATCTATACAAGTGGCCTCTGATAAATAAACAAGTATTTCTTTCCCCTTATCCATTTTAGGACTTAAATCAAGATCAAAATGTTATTTATAGCTTTCATACTTGATCTCTAAATGCTTTCAATGTTCATATGGATGTAAATCCCTATGGATAGTAACCTTCACACCTGAATGGGAGAACTTGAGAAACTGATGTGATGTTGATGAGATTGCATGAAGTTCATATATCTAAAGCCTTCCCAAAAGTAAATTGTATGACAAATCTAGGTCTAACACATGGCAAAGTGTATTGTGGGTCAAAGGCCCAATGATACTTGGTAAGTTGATGATGCTTGTGATTCCTGCTCTTTATTTTTATAAGCCTTGATAGTGATTATTTCCATATATAGATCGGCTATCATATATTCAATATGCTTGATGAGCTTCAGAGACACAATATTCAGGCTCAACCCATTGTCTATGTGGACATGTTTCACTTTGTGTTGCATTATGACAACTTTAATGTACAATAGATTATTATGGAGAGGGCCAAGGGATGACATGCCACTTTGGTTGAAGGTTACCTGTTAGCCTAGGGCTAGATGTCTAACCAAAGCTTAGAATTTCCCTAGGCTTATGTCATTGGGAACTTGATATTGGCTTTGGAACTCCATTAAGATGTTTTTGTGGATAATTGATGTATATAACAAAAACAAAATGATATTTGTGTGGGCATTTTCTAAAGTTATTTCACAATGTTGAACATCTTTTCTTTCACAACAATATATGGCTTGTTCCTAGCTAAAACGATAGGTTGGATGGGTTTGATGGTAGATGGTTGTAGGACTAGAATCATAATCTTGGACCATCAAGTTGTGATTGCACAATCAAGATTAGATACAGGGCCATTCTTAATATAAAAAAATGATGGTAGAGGGGGGCCAAATAGGATAAGTCTCAGTTGCTAGTGCACTTGTATGTGGCCATAGGGCAATAATGAGTTATCAATATAAGGTCTAAAAGTATTAATCCCTACTTACTGGTATACATGTATGTGCTCTCAGGTCAAGGAAGGATCACTAGCATAGATGGGATGATTAAAATTATTCAGAAATGACCTTGTTTGATTAGCACTTGCTCTTGGATTGATGGTGATGGTGGAAATGTGACCTCCCACAAGATGGCCTATAAATTTATTATAGTCATGTGAAATTGTATGGTGAGTCTTTTGGTTATTAGCATCATTCTGGAATTGGTTTCATCCATTCGATTGACATTGTTATTTTTATTACTAGTATTGTTGTTGTTATTTTTGTGGTTGTTGATATTGTTGTTGTTATTGATCTAGCCTTTGTTGTTGTTATTGTTGGTTGTTGTTATGTTATGAAAAAGGGTTTTGGTAAATACCTAGGTTTTGATTGGATGTAGATGTTTTATTATCCAATGTAATTTCCCCATTTTCCAACATATTTTCAATAATGTGTTTGATCTACACACAATGGTGTAGATTATACCTATGAACATAATGATATTCACAAAACTCATTTTCTCGGTACCAGTTTGGATAAGGAATGCCATAAAGATAGTGATTTAGAATTGTCTAACTAATTAGATTAGTTGTGGCTAGCTTTTGAAACACAAATTCAATGGGTTCTCCAAGGTCACTGAAGATTCAGTGAGTAGGTGCATTTTTCTTTGGAGGAATCTACAAAGGCAAAGGTTGTTACTTTTGTTGAGCTAGTTTAGGCTACTATGAAGGTTGTTCTTGTTGATTAGGTTATTAGAGAGGATAAATTTGCATTTATGGTGTTGGTTAAATAGATGGTGTTTGCATAGTTTGGACATAACATGAATCGATTACTCCATTTCCAACAACATTCTTGTTATGATTGAAATGCTTGGATTTGTCACAATTACTGGTTGAGGCTAGTGTCGATGCTTGCACTTGGACTTGGTTTTGGTTTTAATTTTGGTTTGATGAGGTAAACTTGATGATCCTTTTTTTAATAGGGTCCTTCTTGATTAGCAAACCTTTGTTGATGATTTCCTTGAAAGTGTGTACACATTAAAGATCTAGATGGTAAGATATCTCATTGTGCATTTTTTTGGTAAATGCAACAGCTAGTTCTTTTTTTGGTAAGTTGTGGGTGAATTAGTTTGCAAGTGCCTCTCCATCATTGTAGATAGCTTTTGAAACTCTCATCAGCTTTTTTCTTGGACTGATTCAAATCTACCAATGAAATCTCATGTTCAAGATTGTAAGAGAAATATTATACAAACTTGTCTGAAAGGTCATCAAAATTAGATACTAAGTTCTTGGGCAATTTTATAAACTACTCCAAAGCTTGTCCTGCTAGACTCTAAAGAAACAAAAGTAGGAGGTACATGTCACTATAAGCCACTTCTAAGAAAGCAATAAAGAAATTAATTAAATAGGAATTAGGGTCTCCTTTACCCTTGTATTTGTCAAATTTAGGTGGTTCATACGCTAGAGAAAATGGTATATGTAAATACTCCATGTTGAATGGGTAGGAACACATGTCATTTAACTTAAACTTTAAGGTTTATTTCCTAGTTGGGATGGTGAAAATTGCATCCTTCATTTTTTATATTTATTGTGCTAAGAAACTAGATGGAACATTGGCTTGAGGTAGAGGTTGGGTGGTCAAAGGAGGATTACCTTGACTAGGGTATAATGGAGCCATGGTTTGCTGTGAAATGTTGGCTTAGTTAAGGAACTGACCAGGAATATGTACCTATGAATTAGGATGTGATTATTATAATTACATGCATTGTGGTGCAATATTCTACTTTTGATTCAGTATATAGACCTAGTTTTGAGGGAAGTGTGGCTAGGATCAAAGGATATGGCTTAGGGTGAATTATTGTGCCTATTACAGTTGAGTAAGGACTTGTTGTTGACTAGTCAAACCTAGATGAATAAGGGGAACTTGTTGTGAAACAAGGCCCTGTCATTGGATTTATGGCACATTTGGAATAAAAGTTAATTATTACCTAAATGGTATTTATTAGATAGTGGCACTTATGTATTGCACAAACACTTGTTATGGAGTAGATGCTTGTGAAGTGTTTGGGATTTTTAATTAACCAATATACATATGTTGTTGATTAGACAACATCTACAATTATAAAGGCATGTTGGTCTGGGACTGAAGAGGTATGTTTGTTACTACCTAACAAGGTGAAACATTTGTTGCCCCATGTTGAGGTGGTGGAATGTTTTGCCTTTACTACATTGGTATATTATAGTGTCCCTACTATTATGGAATGTTGGTTGTTACCTATTGAGGTGGAGTAATATTCATCACATTTTTTTGAAGCATGGCACTAGTTGGTGTTTTAATACTTAATCCTTATGGTTGCATGCTTGTTGAAGCAATTAGTTGAGGATTAGAGGTAGTTTGTTATGGTTGGGAGGTAGAATTTACTACCCCCTACTATTGTGAACCACTCATGGTGTTAATTAAAGGCACTTATTTTAGTCTAGTTGTTTGTGTTAGGTTGTGGAGCTAAAAGCTTCACTGTTATGCAAACATGGAGGAGTTGCTGAGTTGTAGAGAAACCGACGTCGATAGGTGAAATCGACGTCGGTAGGTGAAACCGACGTCGGTCAAATCTAGTTACAAAGTAGCTGACATCGATCATCTCTAGACAGACAGGCACTGACGTCAGTAACCTGTGTGTGCATGCAGTTTGCATGTGGTTCCAAAACTGGTCTAATTTTAGATAGACAGTCAGTTTGCATGTAAAAGACTTATTTTAGTCTTGGAGCTATGTTTCTAATTATTGTAATTAGAAGTCTAATTATTGTTTGCATGGGATCTATATAATAGACTCATGGGCTGTATTGTATTGTGTACTAGTTAGAGTTGAGCAAAGTTAGCTCCTTAAGAGTGAAGAGAGCAAGGTGTGTTCCTCCTAGTTCCACAGGGGTGACAAGTGTGTATGATCAGGTAGATCTACAGGATAGCAAGATCTGGTAGAAGATCCACCAGGGTACTGGTTTGGAGAATCATAAGGACTTGGTGAGGCAAGGACAAGGGTTCTTCAGGGTGTAGAGAGATCTACATGGTAAGTATGATCACTTGAATTGCAGGTTGTTGCAAGGTCAGGGAGATCTACTTGGAGTGCATGGAGTACTCAATTTTTTGAGTGTGTGGAGCACTTGTGTACTGGCAGTATTATTATTGACTAGTTGACAGCTCTGTGTTTGAGTTGTGGTTGTAATTGATATTACAAGAGAGAACTCTTGAAGAGATTTACTGTTTATGCCCTAGAAGTGTGGGAGCCCTAGAGGTGTGTGAAGAAGAGTGTGGCATCTTCTTTGTTGTATTTCCTTCTGGAACAGTATTAATACAATTGGGTATTGTCTCTCATATTCTGTGCTGTTTTTGCATTTCTAGTTACTTATCATTCTGGTTAAATTCTATGTTTAATTGCTTATACAAAGGTAATCAAGTGTGCTCTTGAGGAGCAGAGATCCTGACAATTGGTATCAGAGTTTGTTTGAGCCAAGGGTTTTGTTGATTATAGGTCACTCTCAAGGGTTGCTGATTGAGTGGGAGTATAGCAATGGCAGAAGAAAGTAAGCTTAGAATGGAGAAGTTTAATGGCAAGAATTATCAATTGTGGAGGATGTAGATAGAAGATTATCTGTATCAGAAAGATTTGTACTTATCGTTGGGTGGGATTACATGCAAGCCCACAGATATGAAAGATGAAGAATGGAAGGTTCTTGATCGGAAGGCTTTGGGATCTATAAGGTTGAGTCTGGCATCATCTGTGATTTCCAACTTATCACAGGCTCAGACAATGGTAGAGTTAATGGGATCTTTGGTAAATTTATATGAAAAACCCTCAGCTTCAAATAAGGTATTTCTTATGAAGCATTTATTTAATTTGCAAATGTTAGAAGGTGGATCTGTACATAGTCATCTTAGTGATTTCCATGGTTTGGTAAACCAGTTAGTTTCAATCAATATTGTTTTTGATGATGAAATTAAGGCTCTCTTAATCTTATGCTCATTACCTGAAAGTTGGGATAGTTTGGTAATGGCAGTTAGTAATATTGCGTCTGTTTCAAATATCTTAAAAGTTTATGATGTTGTGAGTGTAATCTTGAATGAAGAAATTCACAGGAAAAGCATAGGTGAATCATCAGGGAATGTTTTGAGTGTTGAAAGCAGGGAAAGGCAAAGAGAGAAGATTGAGCAAGGAAGATCAAGGTTAAAGATAGGCAGGAGATCCAAATCTAGGTATGGCAGAGTATTCTATTGGAAATGTGGGAAGCAAGGGCACATAAAGAAAGATTACAGGTTGGTTGAAGATCAGCATGAAGGAAATGAAGAAGCAGATGTAGCAGATGTTCTTGCACAAGATGCTCTGGTATGTTCCTTGGATAAAGTGGAATCTTGGGTGTTAGATTCTGGTGCCTCTTTCCATGCAACCCCAAATAGAAATTTTTTTCATGATTATGTCCAGGGAGACTTTGGAGAATTTTATTTAGGGGATGGTAAGCCTTGTCAAATGGTTGGAAAAGGGAAAGTGCAGCTGAAATTGCAGACGGGCAACACATGGGTGTTGAAGGAGGTCATGCATGTCCCAGTCTTGAAATGAAACTTGATTTCTATTGGAAAGTTGGGTGATGAGGGATGCACAGTAACTCTCACAGCAGACTCTTGGAAAGTTTCCAAGGGTGCACTTATTTTAGCAAGAGGTAATAAAGTAGGTACTCTTTATCTATCTACTTGTATTACTGATTCTCCTTCTGGTTTATCTACTTCAACTGTAGATTCGAAGATGTGGCTTCGTAGACTTGGTCACATGAATAAGAAGGGGATGCATGTTCTTGAGTCAAAGGGTAAGAGTTCAGATCTGGAAAGCACAGATCAAGATTTCTGTAAGTAATAGAAGAAAGTGAGGTTTCTTGAACCTCATGCTACAAGAAAGGATCGGGTCTATTGCACAAAGAGGAAATCTGATGGTTTCGACAAAAATAGGGAAGCCTTGGTGTTCAAGGAGAAGATGATGGACAGAGATCAACTTAAGGGGCTAAAAAATTTTGAGCATGGTAGTTTGGATAGGGTTTTGATCCAAGGTAAGCTTGCAGGTGAAAAGTCATCACTCATAGGAAAACATAGATACTGACATCGGTCAGGTGGAATCAGCATCGAACAGGTAGGTACTGACGTCAGTCATGTGTAGACCAGCAGAGTCGGTGGTGTCAAGCAGGTGGCAACTGACGTCAGTCAGGGAACTAGTGTCAGTGACCAGGAGGACACCGACATCAGTCAGGGAACCAGTGTCGGCGATCAGGTGGGATCGACATCGATCAGGTGCAAACCAAGGTCGACCAGAAAATAGATTTTGGGCAGACAGCAAGCTATCAAGGAGTCTCAAATACCCATGAAGAGGACTGAAAGGGTAATTAAGACTCAAATTCGTCATTCCCCTTCTTTAGATTACTTATTGCTCACTGATGGTCAAGAACCAAGAAGTTTTAAAGAAGTAGAGTAGGTAGAATCTAGGAAATAGTGGGAGCATGGCATGAATTATTTGGAAGAGAACCAAATGGGAGATTTGGTAGAGTTGTTAGCTAGAGAGAAAGCACTGAAAGATGAATAGATTCCCAGGTTAAAGAAGAGAGAGAATAGACACGTGAGACAAAAGGCCAAGGTATATGGTCTTGAGCAGGCTACAAGACAATGGAGGTTTAACCATTGTGTTTCCTTTACCAAGTTAGATAATATTAGCTACATTATCTTGTTACTATATTTGGCGTGTATGCTTGTTGTAGGGTCACACATGCAGGGAGTTGCTGAGCTAAAGGTAAAGTTAGTTCAGAGGTATGTCGTAAGGAATCTAGGAGCAGCAAGATTCTTTGGCATGAGTATGTCTAGAGACAGGGAAGATCACAGGTTGATGTTGTCTCAGGATGATTGTGTGAATAAGGTAGTGGCAAGGTTCAAGATGCGGGATGCAAAACTGGTTAGCACACCTATGGATGGACAGTTCATAGAATGGTGTCCCAATTCAAATAATGAGGTTAAGTGCATGGTATGTACTAAACCTGAGTTTGCCTAAGTAGTGGGTGTTGTCAGCAAGTTTGGGGTCAATCTAGAAAAGAAACACTGGAAAGTTGTTCAGTGGATTCTCAGGTATCTGAGAGGGACCAGCAGCAATTATACATGCTATGCAGGGTTAAGCACTTCTCTACATGGGTATGTAGAATCGGATGTGGCAGGAGACTTGGATGACAGGTGTTGCACCATAAGTTATGTGGTGGTTGGTCTTCAAGATTGAACTTGAAGAGGGATACAAGCTAAGAAACAAATTAGACAGTGTACAGGGATAGGTATAAGTATAGCTATTTATCTCCAAGTGGGAGATTATTAGGTTGTAGAGATAAAAGCTTCACTTTATGCAAACATGGAGGAGTTGTTGAGTTGTAGAGCAATCGACATCGATAGGCGAAATCGACGTCAGTCAAATCTAGTTACAAAGCAGCTGACATCGGTCAAGATCAGCTGATGTCGATCATCTCCAGACAGACAGGCACTGACATCGGCAACCTATGTGTGCATGTGGTTCCAAAACTGGTCTAATTTTAGATAGACAGTCAGTTTGCATGTAAAAGACTTATTTTAGTCTTGGAGCTGCATTTCTAATTATTGTAATTAGAAGTTTAATTATTGTTTGCATGGGATCTATATAATAGACTCATGGGCTATATTGTAATGTGTGCTAGTTAGAGTTGAGAAAAGTTAGCTCCTTCAGAGTGAAGATGGCAAGGTGTGTTCCTCCTAGTTCCACAGGGGTGTCGAGTGTGTATGATCAGGTAAATCTATGGGATAGCAAGATCTGGTAGAAGATCCATCGGGGTACTGGTTTAGAGAATCATAAGGACTTGGTGAGGCAAGGACAAGGGTTCTTCAGGGTGTAGAGAGATCTACATGATAAGTATGATCGCTTGATTTACAGGTTGTTGCAAGGTCAGGGAGATCTACTTGGAGTGTGTGGAGTACTCAGTTTTTTTAGTGTGTGGAGCACTTGTGTACTAGAAGTATTGTTACTGACTGGTTGATAGCTCTGTGTTTGAGTTGTGGTTGTAATTGATATTACAAGAGAGAACTCTTGAAGAGATTTACTGTTTATACCCTAGAAGTGTGGGATCCCTAGAGGTGTGTGAAGAAGAGTGTGGCATCTTCTTTGTTGTATTTCCTTCTGGAAGAGTAATAATACAATTGGGTATTGTCTCTCATATTCTGTGTTGTTTTTGAATTTCTAGTTACTTATCATTCTAGTTAAATTTCATGTTTAATTGCTTATACAAAGGTAATCAAGTGTGCTCTTGAGGAGCATGGATCCTGACAGTTTGTGCAGTTAAACCACTTTGGCCTAGATTGGACAACACTTACATGTTATCCATTGTGTTTGGCATATTCATCTATGTAGAAATAGTAGACACTTATTCAATAGTTGTGGCATTAAACATATCTCCAACTAAATTACATTGCACAAATGGATCTATACCTAGATTAACTTAACTTTTTAATTCAATTAACACCCCTATTGAAGGAGCTAACTCTATGAAAAGAGTGTTTGACATGGCCATGTTATTGAAGTTGCATGCTAAGTTCAAATAGGTTTGGTATTTTGTCCACATTTTTAAATAATGGTCCTCCATGAGGCCCTTTCCTATCACAATCATATGTGGGTCTTTATATGACATCAATACAAGTGCTTGAGGATTTCTAGTAGAAACATGTTTTATGGTTTAATTATAAGGCATGTTAAAAAGCATTATAACTAGACTAGGCAAATTTTGTGGGGAAGTCTCTTAGAAACCTGGGCCCTACCTCTATGGCTCTAACTAAAAATTCATCCTTATTTTCAATCAAGTGATGATCAAACAAATAAGGATCATATGTCAATGGTAACATAACATAGTACAGTTGTTGTTAAACTTTTTCTGTAACCAATGGTACGCTAGCAAAGTACTACATTATTTGTTATTGGTCTTGATCTAAGTATGGAGGTATGTTAACCATATAGTGTGTACAGGATCTTGGATTTGCTCCCTATATTGAGTAGTATAAGGAGGATAAGGATCCATCTCACACACTACATCATCACCATAAGGGTCTTGAACAAAGTCATTTTGTGCAACCACATTATCGTATCCTAGATTGTGCATGGCTCCACTATGAGTATAGCGAGACATAATTTAAATTAATGATGAATGCTTCATGAAAAAGGCCTAAATTTATACAAACTCCAAAAAATAATTTCCAAAGGACAAATGCTTCAAACTTGGTCTAACTCGGTCAAAAAGTGGAACTGTAAATCCAAAAGGGTTTATGTTAAAACATGGTACAAAATAGTCTAACTTCAAATGTTTCACACAAAAAGGCCAAGTGGATGAAATAAAATTGGAATGCCAAACTCTAGGTAAAAAGTGTTTCAAACAAATATAATCTAAAGAAAATGAAATTCGTTAGGTCTTTCAAAAAAGGCACAAAAGGTAAGCTCAAAATAGGTATTGTTGGGTCTTTTGGAAAAGGCACAAAAGCTATACTTTTAAACAATATAAGCTAAAAGATTTAATCTAAAAAATTTGAAACACTTTCACATAAACTAAGAATTCAAATTTAAACATGAAACTTTTTATTTGGTATAAGGTATGAAACTCTAGGCATATGAAAGATAGACTACTTCCACAAATCTAGGCACAAAAGTGGTTTTCAAATTGAATAAAGAATTACGCTAAGTTACACAACCCAAAAGAGAAAGATCAATGTCTAGGCCAAAATTACATAATCATAGGTAGAAATCAATCAATGTTTGGATTTGAAATTTTTAATAATAATTTCAAACACAACTTAGAAAATTAGGCTTCTTAAATAAATAACAAGCTAAATAAGAACAAATGCCATTACAGTACTAAGTAGAGATCCAAAAGGCACGCATGGTTTGATTTCAAAATTGGAATTTTAAACACAAGGTAATAAGTCCTTGAGACAATTTGAGCAGTGTAATGATGTTATCATGCTCTAAATGTATGACAAAATGTTTTGTTTCAAAATTACAAGGCACAAGATCTGGAATGAACTAGGTGGCATAACGACACCCTTTCCAATCAAGTGACACACACACAAAATTTTGTCAAAAAGACTAAGAAAAATTCATGGTATCAAATGAAATGCATAATGCCTCCTCAAATAAAGGAGTGATGTGTGAAAAAGACTCATTTTTTGATGTGGTATGATAAACAAAAAGAGATAGTTTGACTTAAGACCTTGAAAGAAAGGATAAAATGACACAAACACCTAAGTGTAACGTCCTAAAATCCTAAAACTGATAAGGTTGCATAATAATCTAAAATTCCATCAATATACTTTCTCTTGAGAGGGTTTTTAATGTTAATCTAAAAAGTAAAAACACATGAAAAGTAGGGTTTTTAGGCCCACTCTTCACTCAATAGTTTGTACTGTGACATGGAACTTTAGGCTACTCGCCCTACATCAATAGTATATCTATGACAAGTGGGGTTTTTCTAAACTATCAATTTTCATTTGTTTCTAAATGGTCCCAAGTTTGTAAAACACTATAGATGCAATCACATCATTTGGTTCCATGTTAATCAACTTATTGTAAAAATCTCTTATCCTTTTCACAACCATTACATCCATCACTTGCTCAGTGTAGTGCAATGTTCGAGTTTCCCTTACGTTATGAGGTTGAGTACCACAAACGGAGCTTGTTTTAACCACTCAAAACAATCATTCCAATGATTCACCCTCAATTTATATACCCTATCATGAAGTGGGATTAAAATGATGTTGGAAGATGAATTATCAAGTCAACGTTTCCCTATAAAACCCATAAGGAGGCAATGAACTCCCGCTCACAAACCAAAATAAATAAAACTAAAGATAAGTGAAAACACTTTGGGGTCATTTTGGAGTCACCCAAACCATATGGATTTTGGGAGGTTTTTAATGACATTCTTTTTATGATTTTAGACTAAAATGAAAAAAGCAAAGAATGAGCATTTTTGGTCACTTGAGTTCCCTAAAGGAGACAGGGGGAGAGCATACACACATCACTCATTTTTATTAAATAAACAAATTTTCAACAAAAAAGCATAAAATGAAAAACTCTTATGAGTTATCCAACTAATGTGAGAGTTCATTTTATTGTAACAAAATGAAATTTGATGTGAAATTTGAGCCCCTTAGCATTTATTTGTTGAAAACTTTGAAAAATCAACAATGACTTGAGCAAAAAAAAATTAGAACACCAATTTGAAATATGAAATTTGCAAGTTAAAAGTGTTTTAAATGTTTCCTTTTGGCCTTTGGGTCTTGCAAAACACATTATGGAGTCCTTGTGCTTAGAAGCACATCTTGAGTGAATAAATGACTTTTCAAATCTTGCTCTTCAGTTTTTGATTTTTTAAATAGAATACAAAATCACAAAAACACAAAGCAATACCACAACTCTCTTTGCAAAATCATGATTGTCAGCACAATACTATAACTTATGTGAAAATAGAGTACATGAAGCAATATCACTACTCTAATGACAAAATTGTTGAAATAAAGGTAATATCGCTACTCTAATATTCATGATATTGACACTTAACCTAAAATAATTAGCCTAACCACTAGTGGTTTAATGTAATATCGTTAAAATTTTAAAAAAAAACATAAAATTTCTGGCAATATCGTAACTCTAGAACTAGTGATATTGTAATATCTTTACTCTTAAGGCCACATCATGACTATCAGAGTAGTGATATTATGATATCACAAGTTTCACTGCAAGCATGAAACAGTTAGCAAAAACTTTGACAATTAACCATAAAAATGCAATAAATACTACAAAATCATGACTGTGTAAATAGAGATATTGTAGTAATATCATAATTATAGAGAGAAAAACTATGACTACACAAAGCAACTTCATGACTTTCAAAAAAATGTCCTTTAGCCTTTAATTTTCACCTATTTTGATTATCAAACTTAAATTTTTACATGAAAATCAGTAGGGGAGTGCCCTAAAAGGCCTTAGGATCAACATTGTGGGGTGTGAGTCCCACCAGGACAACATGTGAACAAGGATTATAATAGAGGGGAGGTTAGTTTTGTGTTAGTCTCATAAAACAAATGAAATGAACACACTAAAATCCTAACACCTCTAGCCTAGTCACTAGGGGGGCTTGGGTAACAAAAACTAAATCAAAGCACAACAAAAACATTAAAAAAACAAGTCTTTTACCTTCCTTAGAGCTTCAAATGGCTTGCTTGACTTGTGCATCAAGAAATCTTTGACAATGAAGCTTTCTTGGCTCCTTCTCTCCTTAGCACCATTGGCTTTACGATTGCTTGGCTTAAGATTTGTGCATGGTAACACTACTTACAAGGCATTTGGCCATTATAAATATGCATCAAAGAGCTTGTTGAAGAAATTTGAGAATAATAACTTTGCACTAAAATAACTTAGAATTCAATAGGCAAGGCCTTGTATTTATTGCCTTAGGAATTAAATCTCACCCAAGGTGAGTTAACGATGAGTTTAGGCTTGGAATGTGTTCAAAATAAACTTAGGTGAGTTAAAACTAACTCTAGTTGAGTTAGTAGTTATCAAGTAATTATAATTTTCAATTACTAGGTATGACTCTCGAATTAGATATTTTCAAAGAGCTTGACAACTCATAAAGGCAATGATGAAGGGCTTGAATATTTTGGTTTTTTAAATTTCTCCTTTTAGATATTCATTAATTTCAAATGGATAATTCAAATATGCATTTAATATTGTTTATCTTGTTAAGTGATTTTGATTAACACTTTAGATCTTTCAAGATTTTATATTTGTTCAAATTCTTCACTTAATAGGTCTATAGGCCAAACTGGCAGTTGTGATGCCACAAGGTGATTAGGGATGAATTCATGAGAGGTTATTATTGTATATGATAGAATACACCAAATGGGGATGTCTCAAAATGATTCTAAGATTTGGTGAATGATGATCAAGCAAATTTGGGATGTTCAGTGATTTCTAGGCTTAATTTGTTATTGTTGGTAGGAATCAATCTGAAGTCCAATCGGAATCCAGTTGTCACTAATTTTAGGTATCTATAGTAATACGAGTATGTTTAACATTAAATAAGTGTGGATAAAATGTTTCCAAAACATGTCCCAACTGAATATTAATTTAAACCGCTAGCCTATAGATGGAGTATGGTACACCTAGAGTAATCTCAAGGAGGGCCCCACTCAGATTCTGAAGTGCCTAAATAGAGCAATGATGTCCACCCAACCATATTTTTCTTTTGATAATGGTTTTTCTCCTCCAGTACGAGTGTTGTTATATTTTGGGCTTACCAATCACTCCCCCATTTGGTTTTGAGTGACATGGCAATTCATTAAACCCAATGTCCATAAAACACAATTCTTCCTAAACACTTCCTTTCTCAAACATGGGCCCACTATGGTGCACATTCATAGAGTTTGGAATTTGGATCCTATCCATACCAAGAATCTAGTTGGATTCTTTGGTTGGATGATGCCAATCAAAAGGACCTCTCAGTTTTTGAGAATCTATGGCCATCAACTTGCTAAAATTTGAAGACACTCTTACTCTACTACTTCCTCAAAGCCTAGTTGTGTGGCTTTAGCCCTAGAAAAATATCCCTTTAATGAGATCTTGTAGGTCAGAGCCTCTTTTTTGTGACATCATATCTAGATATTAGATAATTACAATGCCTGGGAGCTCAAATCAAAGCCAGACTCCACTGGTTCAAGATAGGGGACAAAGGTTCTAAAGAATTCTTTCAAATGCTTCGAGTCAAAAACTCAAAGCAACAAATCTAGGCTATCTCTGATGTTAGAAGGAGAGTACCAGAGACACCATAGATTGTTCAAGCTTTTATCCTCCATTATCAACAAGTGTTTAGATCTCAAGCTTCTTTTGTAGAGCGTGATATTTCCCTTCAGTAGTGCCTCATAGTGAAACCTTGCAAACTCACTCCCACTTAGTGGGTGGCTTGTAATAGATTCCTCACTATGGATGATCTGCATGAGGCAGTGTCTCATATGGCAAATGACAAAACTCTAGGCATTGATGGTTTCCCCTGTGAATATATAACACCCTTTGGAATCTTGTGGGTGTTGACCTACACCATGTTTATCAAGAGGCATTTTGCACATGTTATCTAAAGAAGAATATAAATAAAGGAAACATTAAACTCATACCTAAGCAAGGGGATACCAAATTGATCTATAATTGATGGATGATCACCCTCCTGAATGTTTCCTATAAAATCATTGCCAAATTTTTGGCACTTTGGTTACATAATCTATTATCATATATCATTCACCCTGAGCAAATAGGATTCGTCAGAAGTAGATATATTATACAATATCATCATAGTTTGGGAAGGAATGGACTGGTCTATAAGGTCTAAGAAATAATCTATGTTCATTAAAATTGCCTTTGAAAAATATTAGGACCGTATTGAGTGGCTATTCATCCTAGCCATGCTTAAAGCCCTGGGCTTTGGGCCCAATTTCATTCAAACCATCTAGATGCTTTTTTCAGATGCCTCAATAATCCCCTCCATTAATCGAGTCACTTTTGAGTAATTTGGTTTGTTTCAATCTATTTTCTAAGGATGCCCTTTGGTACCCACCCTATATGTGCAAGCAACAGAGGATTTTGGATATCTTCTTAGCAAGGCCCAAGTTAGGGGCCTTGTTAAGGGAATCTATCTCCCTCTAGATAAAGAAAATTCTCACATAGATATGCAGTTACTGAATGGACACTATGTAGATGATTCATTCCTTACTCTTATTGAAGATGAGGACAATGTGGACAACACCTTGCAATGTATCAACACCTTCTACCTTGCCTCTAGCTCAAGCATCCAATTGAAAAAAACTCATTATTATAGCAAATCATACCTCCCCTTGCTAGCATGGGCTACTAAATATGGATGGGCTTTAATCCAACATGATGAAATCTTCAAGTTTCTTGGCATCCATTTTGATTTTGATGCCTCTCCACCCCTATTGTGGTAATTTATTATTGATAGAGTTGCTAAAAAGTTGGAATATTAGGTGACTAAGCCCTTATATTTAGCAAGTAAGTTTCAAATATACTTAAAAGTGTTTGCGACCACCCCTGTTTACTACTTTTCATGTAGGGTGCCATCAAATAATTCTTACCAGAAACTTGAAAAACTTATCAAGCATTTTCTTTGGGCCAATTCTTCTCATGGAAATAGATTCCACAAGGTGGCCTAGGATTATTGTTGCCTCATGTGGGATGTCAAAGGTATGGGACTCATTGACGTGGCTCGTCAAGGAAATGCCTTATGTGTCAAATGGATTGTGTGGGCCATTGATGATAAGGAAGCTTAGAAGGTGTTGTTTTGATACTACATCTCTTCAAACTTCCATAAAGGCAAGAAAGCCTAGAAAAGAGCTTGACTTCTCCAATTTTCTTATCACCAAATCCCTCAATTAAATTTTAAGGTCATTTATGGCAAAAAGTATCTGGAAAGCATGGGAAAAGATCAAACCATGGATTATCTAGAATGTCTCAGGGTTACGAGATGGGTTGTCTATTAACTCACACTCGTTATGGTGGTCACCTATTATCAACTTCAATGAAGTCCTTCTGGCTAAGGTTCCTTGGACCAATATTCTCAAGTTGTTTCAGAGAGGTATTCATACTATCCAAGATATTTTTTGTAAGTAGTCTCACTCTTGGCTATCCTGGGAAGAGGTGAAAACCAAATTTCGGTTAGCCAATGCTGATCGAGAATCCTTCTAAGAGATCCTTAATGTTATTCCACCTTTAATGCTTCACAAAATTTATATTCACTCTACTTGTCCTTGGTGAAATGACTGGAAGTGGTATGATGAAACTCCATTTGTAATTACACCCTTAGCTTGGCTATGGCTGGCTTACTCCCCACATGCTTATGGTGGACAAGCTTAACTCTCGTTGGGGTCTATAATCCTTTGTTCGCACCTAGTGATTCCATTTTCACACTATTTGGGAAGCTTAATTGAAGCCTAAGCTAGCTCATTTTGCTTGGTGTATATTATATCAAGGCTTACTTATTGGCAAAAGGCATGTACACTTAGGAATTTCCCTTCACACTTACCCTTTATGTGGCCATCTAGAAATGCTTCCTCATCTTTTCCAATACTACTCTAAAGTTCAAAGGGTCTGGATATGGATTCATGACCTCTTTAGGCCTTTCCAACCTAGATTCTTTCATTGGTAGCATATCTTTGTTGGAGATAAACCTACCTTGCCTTTTAAATATACCCAAGTCTAACATACTTTCAAACTGGAGATTCTATATTGGTTATGGAAAGAAATAAATAATGCAATATTTAACAATGCTTCTTCATATTGTAATTTTTCTACTTTGAACAAGTCCTATATTATTTACAATGTTATTTTATAGATACAAGTGTAATCAAACAAAGTTGTCATGAAGTTTGGCCATCTTTAGGACCTTCTCAATCATTAGGCAGATGTTCCATATGTTATGGCATGGGTTTCTCCATCTCCACCTAGTGAGCATAAAATTGATGATATAATTGCCTTACCACCTTGAGGTGGACACCAATGCAGCTCATCTCGATGTTGCTCTCATAGTGACCCCGTATTAGTGCATGACCCTTCCTAGGTAGAAACAAGGGTGGAAACTTCTAATTCATTCTCCTATTGGAAAATATGTTTGGGATGTTTCTCCTCCTCCTCTACATCTAGATGCTTTGGGGGTGCCACCTAGAGGTCAGTTAGATGTGTTGGACAAGTTCCCCAGGCTCTCTCTGGCCATTTCTCCTACTCAAACACAAGAAGATGATAAGGACACTGCTCAGGCTTCTAATTGGAATCCAATTTTAGATGGTAATGACTTGCTAAGCTCAGGTTGGGGTCCTAATTATATGGATCCTCTACCTTCCAACCTTATTCTAGAAGATTAATATTTCCTGTTATGATGTTCTAATGTCTTGTTCTTAGGCGGGGCCTAGTGTTTGTTTTGCTTTTGCTATTTCATATTCCTAAGCTTAGCCTAGTCTGACATTGAGGCATGCTTCCATACCACCTATTTTTTTGTCAATTATTTTTATATTTATTTTGTTAATATACATATAGGTATATTTCATCAGAAAAATATGAAATTGTGACAAATAGAAGTCATGCCTCTATGACATGCCCCCACTGATATGCACCCCTTTGAGGTGAGGAAAAGTATAAACTAGTAGTCATATTACCTCAAAAGGATAATATAACTTTATAATCTATGTATGAATCGTGTAGCATATAGAGGGAACATGTCTAGATAGATAAATCATTGAATCATGAAGAATGTGATCACACCAAGTCCTAAAATGCATTATGTAGATAATGGAAACATCTAGGCAGTAACAATACAAGCTCAAAAAGTAATCAAGCACACACATAAGAACACTAAAAGCAAATAAAAATATAATTGTCTAAGTAGACCTCAAATGAAGGGCATGTTCAAATGTTTCACAATCGAAGGGACATGATTTAGTTAAACATCCACAAAGCAAGGAGTGACATATTCAAATGTCAACATACAATAAATAATGACATACTCAAATGTCAAAGAGGTAAACAAAGGCATGGGGGATTTTTAGAATGAATCATATTCAAATGCTCAAACAATAAATATAATGACAAGGCAAGACACTCAAGGAAGTACAAAAATGAAAGTATAAGTAACCAACATAAACATATCATACTAGTCCCTGGATATATGTGTTAGCAAAAAACATTAAGTAGATATCATATCAAGTACACTGCAACATATATAATCATGGATAAAGGCATGTATGAGTGCATATAGATCTCAAATATTATAATGTAAAGTGACCATATAGTTATATAACTTGGATGTATCACGATCATAGAGGTGGATGCCCCAATGTCCCGATGATGTGAGTAAAGAGAAAACCCAACATCCAAAATTACGTAGATCATGTATCTATGTATGCATGTATCACACTCAAAATATGTGTGAAACACATTTGTATATATAAAATATTGATATGCTACATACCAACATGTAACCAACAACATATATGCCAAGGAGCTAATAGGATATGTAAATGTTGAACATATTTTTGGATTTTGAAATTTTTGTTATTTTTTTGGTATTTGTGGAATATCTGAAGTGAGATATTTATGCAAATGCATTATTTTTATTTAACTTTTAAGAGGTTTTCCTTAAATGTAGCTAGGCGTTACACATATTTTCCCAATTTTTTTGTAATGGTAAATGGTCTCAACCAATTTGGTTTGAACTTTCCCTTCTTGTTTTTTTTTGCATTAGTGTTCTTTCAATTTTATTGCAATGTCATGTCACCCACAACAAAGTCACATGGCCAAAGATTTTTATTATATGCAAGATTAATGAAATCTTGATAATCTCATAAGTTTTTAGCAACATTTTATCATGTTTCCCTTAACTATTATAATTGTGCAATATCTTTTCACAATATTCATTATCTTTTATAATATATTTGAGAGAGACATGATGGAAGGTATCTCAAGTTTGATCATTAACATTGTCTCTATACCATAAACTAAAGAATAAGGTGTAGCATGATTATGTGTATGAACTATAGTATAGTATGCTCATAAATCATATGCCATTTGTTGGTGCAAATCTGAACTATATCATTCAACTATCTTGCCAAGTATTTTGACAATGGTTTTATTTGTTACCTCTATCTGTCCACTACCCTGTGGATAGTAAGGTGTAGAAAAAGTATGTTTTATTTTGTATTTCTTACAAAAGAATTTGAATGTATTGTTTTTGAATGATGAACCATTATCAAAAATAATGGCTAAAAGTATGCCAAAATAGAAAATAATAATGGTCATCAAAAACCTACATATGTCATCCCTTGTAGTAAATTATAGTGGGATTGCCTCCACCCATTTTGTAAAATATTTTGTAGCTTTGATTATGAACTTATGTCTACCAGTCGACACTAGATTTATATTTCCAATCAAATCAATCCCCATAAAGTGAAAGGCCATAGTGAGATAATTGTTTTTAACTTGTGAGATGGTGCATGGTTCAAATTGTTATATTTTTAGCATTATAAACATAATTTGGCATGTTTAATACATTGTTATTCCATGGTAGGCCAATAATATCCTTGACACAATATTTGTTGGGACATGGCCTTGCCATTGAAATGTTCATCACACTCACTATCATGCATTTCTAATAATGTGTTACATACCTCATTTATGCATAAACATCAAAGGAGGTGTCCATCAAAATCCCATTTGAATAAATCATTCCCAATTATGACATAGTAAAGTGCTTCATGTTGTACTTTACACTTATCATTATGTATAAAGTGGTCTGATATATAAGCTCAATAAATGAAATTATAAATATCATTGTACCATTTTGTGTTCATATAATTGTGAGTAATATCAAGAATGGTTAAGGCATCCATTTTTTTAGAAAAAATGGAAAGCTCTCCTAACTGACATATGGTAAAGTTTATATGATCATCGTTGATATAAAAACATATCAAGGATGTCACACTAGAAATTGCATATACATGGTGGTTATCTTTATGGGGGATATTGTTAATAGAAAATGTATCAAATGTTTCTTTTAGTCTATCCCCCATTTCTTTATATGATAGAATATGTTCTTTTTTAGTCTGGTAATGATTAGTAACTTTATTAACGCTCAACTAAGAATCACTAAAGACTTGAATGTCCTTAATATGAAGCTTTTATGCTATTAACAAACTGATTATCAAGGCTTCATATTCTACTATATTATTAGTGTAATCAAAAGCTAATCTATAAGAGAAAGGTATGTATTCTCCCTCACGGGTGTAGAATATAATACTAACACCTGCTCATGTTCTACATTTAGATCCATCTAAAAACACTATCCATCGGTTTGAGTATTATTATATGCCTCAAATTCATCATAAAAAGTATCAGTAATTGGAAAAAGATCAAATAATAGAGCGATATCCAATTGCTCAACTATAACTTGACCTTTTATCGATTTTTGGGACACAAATTTTAGGTCAAACTTTGTAAGTTACATCACCCATTTTGCAATGTGGCTACTGAGGTGTGTTTTGTTTATAAGAAACTTTAATGGATATTCTTTAATTATGACATGGACATCATTACTGATCAAATAATTCCATAGCTTTTATGTATCAAAATCCAAGGCTAAACATAATTTTCCCATTGCTCCATATTTGCCTTCATAATTAACCAATTGGTGACTGATGTAATAGATTTCCCACTCTTTATGATTATCATTGTATTTTTATAATATCCCTCCAAGGGCCTCATGAGTGGCCAAGATATAGATAAGTAATGGCCTATCTGGAATAGGAGATATGAGCACTGGTGGGTTTGCTAAATATTCTTTGATTTTATCAAAGCTTTGTTGAAAAATGTCATCCCATATAAATTGGGTGTCTTTTTTTAGAAAATGTGTAAAAATAATTATTTTGTCATCCATATAAGTAATGAAACATCGAATATCCTGGATTCTACCCTATAAACACCATAGCTACTTTAAATTAGTTGACAGTGGCAAATGCCTCATTAAGAAATAATGTACCTAAAGAGCTTTCCAGAAGACACTCTAAAAACACATTTTTTGGTTTTAAACGGACATTAAACTTGCATAAGCATTCAAATATATGTCATAAATCATGAACAAGTTTTTTTTGGTGCTTAGACTTGGTAAGTAAATCTTCAACATAGTGCTCAATAGTTTTGTGATTAAAATCATGAAAGATACAAGTCATGGCCCTCTGATATGTTGCTATGGCATTTTTTAGTCCAAGAGGCATGAACACATAATAAAATGTGCCCCATGGAATAGTAAATGTTGTCTTCTCTTGATCTAATGGGTTAATTTCAATTTGTTTATATCTCACAAATCCATCCATAAATGAAAACCTCTATGTCTAGCTATAGAATCAATAATCATGTCGATATTAGGTAGTGGAAATTTATCTTTTGGATAAGCCTTGTTTAAATGATGATAATCAATGCAACATCAAATTTTTCCATTAGGCTTAGTAACAACCACAATGTTAGATAACCAATCAGAATATATAGTGGCTCGTATGATCTAGCATCTAATAGATTTTGAATAATATAATCGTGAAAAACATAAGGAAAGCGAGCCCAATGTAATAAGCACAAACAAGATGTAAATATGAAAAAAATATGTCTGGAAGTGTAGGATGAAACCCTAGAAAAACCTTGAAAGATATATGTGATCAAAGAACAAAAGGTGTGTGCATTAAATTATGAAAGATAGATGTAATGCCAAAGTATAAAGAGGTGAGTAATAAGTTAGGGTTTGAACAAAACATGTAAAATAAGATGTAGATATGAGATTAAAACTAAAAAAATAGTAGTCCATGATGAAACCCTAAGGGGAATCTTAAAAGGATATAGGTATTCGAATAATTGAGAGGTTCACCAATTTATTTTACCAAATTATGAACTAGGGCATAATGACATGAAATAAACAATAAAACTAAATTCATAAGGGAGATATATAATATAATAATCCAAAATAGTAAATTGTATCTACATTAATAGTTGAAAATAGTAAATAACTATAAATGAGATGATTAGACAAGCCATAAAGTAAAAGAAATAGTGAAAGTAATGAAATGAACCCAACTGGGAAAAATTTTGAGATTCTAAGAATGCATCAATGGTTTGGAAGTGATGTTGAAGATTTATGTGAAATATGGAACCCCAACTATCATTAAACAGATTTGATGCCTATCTATCTACTATTCAATGCATTATGCTATGGAAAATTTGTACTACACTAAATTTTAGAACTTGAATTTTATGAAGTAGGTGAACTGTTCAATGCAATTCAGTCTTCACTTCTTTGAACTCATGAGCATAACTTTTAATTTGATGTCTTATACTTCTCTTGTCCTAGTTAACTAAAAACACACAATGAGAAAATAAATAAATAGGTCATGGGTCAAGAAACATCAATGTAATTGAAACTACATATCTTTCATGCTTGGAATTAGACACTCTGTAGTTCTAGTGTCATGTAAATAGAATATTGAGGAAGGGCTTTGATCTCCTCTTCCCTATACGTGTGTGATGCAACAATATTAACATTCAACTAGGCCCTCTTTTGGTACATGTAATAATAACATGAATATGAACGAAGTATCAAGGTGGAATACTTCATCACAAATGTAGCAATAAATGTGGCAACAAATATCTAACTTGAAGGTACGATAAGATTAACCATTCATCTCATAATTGAATGATACTTAGATTATACCTAGTAAATGACTAAGAATAATTTGTATATTATATATATTTAAATAAATGTATGTATTTATGTACGTACATATGGATCTCTAGGACATGATACACACTGAGGTTGTCCTATAAAAGTGTAATATGAGAAATAAAAGATGTAGCAAATCAGGTCAAGGCAAAAGGACCCTAAAAATCACACATGATATATCATGTCCCCCTTTTAAAATATTTAATTGTGGAAATAAATTAATACTAATACTTTAAGTTATCCTAAATCAATTTTATTTTATAACATAAAAAGAACACTTATGTATTATTATTATTAAAAGGGTCAAAAAGTAATAATTATTAAGTGGATGAAAAGTAATATCCTATTAAAAGTATTTTTAAATATTTTTAGGGTAAATTGGAAAAGGGGAAGTTATAAAAGGAGGAGTCGGTCTCAAGAGAGTCATTATTTATTATTTAACTTGGATAATCAAACCCTAATCTAGAGCTTGAGTCATTATCCAATCTCCTCACCTACGGATGAAAACCCTTTGATATACAAGTTTGGAGGACAAAAACTCTTTAAACCATTGAGGTGGTTCCATTTAGGAATCATATTCATGCTGACAAATCATGATCAAATTCTAATTTTCAATTTGGTTGGAGGTTACTATCAATTCCCATAATTGTGTGAGGATTTGGTATTGTTTACCATCCACTATTGCATTATAAATTATAATTTCATTGTAAATTATAGTTGCATTGAGCATTGGAAGATTCCTCAAACCTCAACACAACCCTCCTACTACCATTCCCTATAAAACACTATTGTGTCATCCTCGAGGTTTTCATACTTGAATAAAGGTCCCAATTATGGGAAATTGTTGATTATTGTGCATTGATTAGCGAGAAAGCTTACCTGGTGGGTTAAGTTTCATCTTGAACAGCAGGTTGTGACCTTAGAGATACCATTTCAATTTATACATATGGTGTTAAAAATTCCATCCTACCGTACCTTCATATATAGCTAGCATGACATTAAATTTAGTCATTAAACCCCATCGTAAGTTATATTATCTAGCACTTCTCTTGTCCATGTTATGTTGTTGGATATTGATAATAAACTAGGGATTTATATCATATAAAAAGATTTTATGGTGTTGATGATTAGTTTGTGTAAACATATGTATATTATGTTTAATAAAATAAATATTTCAATTGGGTCTTCAATACTCATGTTGTATGTGTTGTTTAGGATTTTGTTGATGTTCTTGCATTGAAAATAATTCACGTAAAATTATAATTCATAAATTTATTATAAAGGGACATTACAGTGGTATCAGAGCAGTGTGCTTTCCAGCTTGTGAATCGGATCAGAAATCATGGGAGATAGAAAAAATAAAATACCTACAGAAGAAATCAATTCCTTACTTAAATCCATCAATCAAAGTCAGGGAGATTTGATAAAGACTATCTAGAGGATAGTGAAAGAATCAATACAAATTAGAACAAGACTACTCAAAGGAGTCTTTCAGCAATTAATCGACCCATGTTTCTTCAAGCAAAGTTATTACAAAGGGATGAAAATATAGATCATATTAAAGAGGTGTTTATTAAAATATAAAAGGACAAGGAAAAGTACAAATTCGAGGCCACCTGAATCCTTGATCAATGTCAAGGTATGTTTGATAATTTTAAATCTTGAGTTTCTTTTGATGAGTACTTGGAGTTAATCGAAGTGAGATATCTAAATAAAATAGGTCTATATGAATACGTAAGAGAGTTGATAAAGATAAAGGAATTTGCCATGAAAATTGAAGGTAATGATCTTTTATCAAAAAAAGATAATTCATTGCCTTCTAAAATTGACTATCAGTAATAAGTTTGTCTTAATGAAGTCAAGGAGGAACAAACATCACTTATTGAATGCAAAATTGTGAAAGATGTTCTAGTAATTTCTAAGGGTATCCATGAAACACCTCTCCAAGTCAACAAAACCCTGTTATGCTCCTAAACAAAGAGGCATGAACTATTTGACAGAGACTCAGAGTTTATAATAATTAACAAGTCATAAAGGGGTCAAATATCTCCGTTGCAAGCCACAGATCAAAAATTGAAAAAAAAAAACATTCAGTATCAACAAGGCATGGCTCATGCAAGGGAACCATAGAAATATGTCCTAGAATAATTAGTTATTATTTTGTAAGTTTGGTTGATTTATCTTTTACTCTATCCTTATCTCAAAGGACCATTTAAAATTATGCCAGTGGGACTAACTAAAAATCATATTTCTAATTGGGCCACAAATACATGGTGTTCCTTTTGAAGGAACTAAAGGGAGAATTTTGAATTATCTACTCGTAAAGAGGGAGTATCATGTAATTCATGGATTAAAGGATGTGTTCAGATGGAGCAACTCAATTGTAAGGATATGTGAATCAATATATGGCAATAATTGAGGACACTTCAAGAATAAAAAAATTTGGGTTTCAATTTTTTTAGGAGGTTTGTGAAGCTGAGATGTCTTTAAGTAGACTGCCAGTCAACTTTAAATGTCTATGAGGTAGTCAAAATGTTTCAACAGGTTTGTGAATATGTGGCTACTACTGTTGCATTGGATTCATTAGAGTTTTTATCACTAATTGTCTAAGTGCATTATACAATGAGATTGACATATATGACACCTGTGATGGGATATGAACTTGAACAATGTGAGGAGAATCAGTCTCAAATTACAAAAATAGTATGAGTGTGGAAACTTTTTTTTTTCAACAAAAGATAATGGGATGATGACTTCCCATGATTTGAGTGGTACTCAATTAAAGATAAAATTAAGGGTCGGAGCTATGAAGTGTCAGTCTTTTTGAAGCTTTATCAATAGGATATCAACGTGCCATATGGATGGTTAATGTTTCTCTATTGCATCTTTGGAGTGTGTAGTCATAAAGAACATAAAATCACTATTCAACAAGAGTACAAACATTGGTTTTCTACAAGTTGTTTAGATTGGGGGTTTATTTTGTTTGCTTCGGAAAAGGTTATAATTGATTCTAAGAACAATTTTCTATTGGATGATGCTTTAACTATGGTAGTAAAGATGAAAATATGTACGAATTATTCAAATTATGATTTAAATAAATATGTATAAGTTATTAAAATTATGATTTAAAGAAAGAAATTGGTAGGTGTTTGGATTTTTTAGTTAATTCTAGCTTTGGCATTAAAGTCTAGCCCAATGAGCTAGTGCACTAGCCCTTTCACATATGATTTAGATCTTACACGCTCACCTGAAGAGCATGACAAAGGATTGACTCCCATAGGTTTTGTTGCACAGTTTGGATAACTTGTTCATATTATTTTCTTTATATTAATTAAATGAGGATTATATACAAGCATAAACATACTACCTTGATCCTGTGAATTCTAGGTTTGATTAATATCATCACATAGATTATAGTCATCTTATATTAGTATTAAGTGCCTAGAAAAGGAAAAAACATAAGGTCTCTCACATAAAAGTCTAAACACTTAGTTCGTACCATGACTCATAGTAACACAAATTGATACATGTTATGTCATATATTAAGATTAAAGCAAAGGTCTATCATAATATCATTTCAAAATTCATCTATCCATCCATCTGTCATCACAATGCTTTATAGCAGGGGTATTTATAATTGTTTTGCCTTGACCAAGTGTTTATAATCATTAATGGCATAAAGAGTTGGCAAACAAACTATCAACAAACTGGGAGTCATGGTGCTTAAAAATCAGTTCTTACTAAAGATTCGGGCCTTTGTGCCCCCTATATCCTCATTATATGTTATATCTTTACTGCCATGTGTTCTTTTCCTTGTGGGTTGGTGCAAAACTTCCTATCAATAAGGTTGAAGTGACCTATTTGAACCATTCTTCTAACTACTCTCGCTTCCCCTATGCTCTCCTAGTCTTCCTCTTTTGTTTTGAGTCCTACATCCTCGAGTTTCTTGTGACTCATTCTCTTCTGATCAATTTCTCTTACATTGGTTCCTTCACACCATTCTCATCTTATGCCCCTTAGGTTCCACAACATGGTGCTTCTACACCTATCAGTTTCATGTCATGATCTTTCCATACCATGGTTCTCCCACGTCATGGTCTTCCTATTCCATGTTGGTTCTATGCCAAAATGGGACAACACTTAGTCAAAATTTTGGGACCAACATCACCCCACTCTATGCTCTTAGTCCATCCCAGACTAAGTTGCATGAGTGTCCTCCAAAAATCCAGGTCCAGACTACTTGACCTCCTTCTTTATATTGTCCCATTGTGACAATGCCTCAAAAAAAATTCATAATTATTTCTTTTATAGTCCCCTTTGCTTTATTTATCTCCTCGGGTTGGTTGGGGATCTTATTAGCCTTCTTGACTTATTCATCCAACGATGTGGTGGCATCTTTTTAGATGTCTTCAAGTATAGAGACCTACTTTTTAACTTGTCTTTGGAGGGATAAAAATCCATGTTTAGCTATTGATGGTGTCCTCCATCATCTCTACATCCCTGAATGCTTTTATGTGCTCAACATGGTCTTTTATTAAGAGCGCAACATCAACCAACTACTACCTTTGGGTCTCTTCATCTTAAAGCCAACCCACTAAGAATTTATTAGGACATGTTAGCTATGTAAAAATGTCATCCAAAATGGGGATAAATTCCCCAACTCTTTCTATAGTGCGTTTGCAGATGTTGATGGTTGTGGTGAACTGTTCAACCAACTCTAACCCCTCATTTTATGGCATGGTTTGTTCCTTGCATCGCTTGAGAAATAGTTCCACTAGGGTCTCCAACTTTCCTATGACATTCCTCTTAAGGTCTACATCATCTAAAATTATTGGGTCTTCATTCAAAATTGTGTTATAAAGGTTTAAAACCCTTACTTTTACCTCTATGGCCTCTTGGAGTTGTTTCAATGTGGCCACTTCCTCGATGATCACTTATTTCTCAACAACTTCTTTATTGTACATGCCTACAACTCTGGAATGTTTCTTTTTAGTCATGTGTGCATCAGAATCTAACAAAATATTTTGTTGTATAATTTCCATGCCTAATTTCAAAAATACAGCACTTGATAGAAGAGGGGAGATCTTTTGTGGATCTACCCATAGTGGTTTCGACAGCATTGGAGCATCTAGGCCCAAGGAAATGTTATCATATAGGAGTTCAAACTCACACTCTTCCTTATACATATCAAGTAAGAAGGACAATTGCTTCCTTGTCTCCAGAGTTACCTCCTTGGGGATAAAGTGCAGCCAAAAATAGAGCATATTTTATTGAATGTCAAACTGATAACATTCATGTGTATTACCCATTACACATTCATCATGCTTTTCTATTTGAACCAGTCATTTCCCCTTACTCGAGTCACGTTGAATCTTGTCCTCCTTGTGGCCACTAGTGGCCATCTTAATTTCTTCATCATTCCCCTTGTCATATTGTGTTTCAACATCAAGCAGGGAGTCATCAAAGGCAACTTTCTCCTCCCATATCATGGAGGGAGTTTTCTCATAATCCAAACCTGAGATATGGACCTGCACCTCAGGAACTTCATGTTAGGGTGATTGCCTTTGGGGATGGTATTGGGAAGATCTTGAAGTAGTAATTCTTGGGGGAGATGGTGGTGGAGGTGGTGGAGAAGGTGGAGGTGGAGGTGGAGACAGTGGAGGTGGAGGTGGAGGTGGAGGTGGAGGTGGAGGTGGAGGTGGAGAAGGTGGTAGAGAAAGGGGAGGAGTGGGCTGGGGAGATGAAGGGCATGAAATCAAAGAGTGTGGAGGTGTAGAGCATAAAAGAGATGGAGAACTGTGAGGAGGAGATGGGGATGAACGTGGATAAGGTGAAGGGTGAGGTAGAGGTGGTGTAGAGGTATGAGATTTCATAGGTCTGGAGGGCTATGCCTCTATAGTCTTTTTTCATTTTTGGGGGCCCTAATGCCCACTTATGTTAGTGCCCACATCTAACTACTTATTTTTTAGAGGTGGCATTAAAAGAAGTTTTGCCTTAGGGACTTCATCCTGTGGGTTCTTTTGGGGGCACAACACATAGAATAGTTTATCAATTTATTCCTCAACCAATGTTTGCTTGACCTGTATGTTGATCAAGCCTATCTCCATATTCTCCAAGTAGGCCTTCTTTCCTAGATAAACATATAAACTATAGAGGATGTGAATATCTAAGTTTATCCATTCAGCTTGCAAGATGATAATTTGTGCATTTTATATCTAATTAATAGAGTTTATGAAGTACCACACCGAGAATACATATGGTAACTTAAGCCATGTTGAGATCTCTCTAGATGGGTTCATTCAGATATGCATGAGGGAGAAGTGTTGTTTTATAACAAACTATGCCTATTATATAACCAAAGGGGGAAAGTCTTTGGGAATGCACCACTCATCCCTGAATGCCACCTTCATCCCATCAAACTAGTACCTCATCTTAATCTTATATGATGGGGTAATCTGACCAGGGCATGTGAACACCTTATAGCATTCAATGAGGGGACTTGTGCATGGCAGGGTACACCCACTTTAGCATTCTATAACTATAGTTTGGTACCCCAAATTTATTGAAAACCATTAAGAGGAGGAACACCCCCCATGGAAATATGTACTTTGGATCTCGATGGGCCCTTTCTACATCTTCAAAAATCTTATGGGTGAAGTAAATAGCCTAGTTGTACTTTAGCCCTTGTGAGACCTAATGAAAAATGTAGAGTTGCATCATGTCAACCTCTTTCCAATGATCGATCCCTCTAATCTTATTTATTATGATTTATGCTATAACCCAAAGAGCAAGATCTTGTAGGTTCTTGATATGCATTGCATGGCCTTAATTTTTATACATCAGCACCATGGCGGTCTTCTATATCTCAGTGTTAGCTAAGTCATCAATTATGCTCAATCTCGAGCACATTAGTCCTACAACCATACTAATTCTTTCAAGAGTGATCTCCATGTTGTGCCTAGTAAAGTAGATATAGTCCTCAAGGATGCACAAAAGGAAGACTTGAACTACCTCTGTGGGCTTACCAAATTATAGCAAATTAAATAGCTAGAAAAATCTTATAGCATCTAGCTGGTTGAAGATCGTGATATCATACACCAGTTGGTTCCTGCTATTAGTGGTCTCCACCTGATAACCATTTTGGAGCTTAACCTCATTCCCAGGTTGCCAATGATTTTAGTATAAAATAGTACAAATGGAGACCTTGGAAACCTACTTCTTAGCATGCAATATTTAATTCAAATATTACATCTCTTTCATTAATACAGACGGGGGTGGGGATGCTTGAGTTTTTTACATCAAAGACAATTGGGCCTACTTATCTTTTTGCACCATACTTTCTTTTCCTTCTTCTACACATTGTTCCTCTTCTCCTCCTACACTCTATACTTTTTCTTCTAAGTGCTCCACTTGTTCTTCTAGGGTCTCTTCCTAATTGGAACTCAGTCTCCTTCGCTCACCTCTTCTTCTTCAAGTATTATCAGCAAGGTTTCAAGTCTCTTGGTATTTTTCTTAGGCCGTATTACCCTTTGAGGAGCTCTAAGGTTAATTCAAAGCCATCAAATGTTTCCAAATGAACACATGGTTACAATTTTTTGCTTCGGCTTTTTGAGCTTAAGCACCCTTTAATGGTGGACCTATAACCTACAACTTTCAAAACTAAAGCTTTTCCTAATGAACCAGACTTGGAATATCTATTCTCAACTTGGTAATGACCTATGTGGTTTTCTAAGGATATGAAAACTCTTCTTTGCTCAGAATTTGATTGACTCGGCTCTGATAGTCACTTGATCTTTGGCTCTGGTAGTTGTTTGATCTTCAGCTCTATTAATTTGAAAATAAATGCAAAGTAAAGTATGAAATGGGTTTAACTTGCCTATTTATAATCTCCAAGAGGGTTTTACCCTCATTAATGCCTTTCATCAGCCATCACTTTGTGGCATTTAATGTAGATCTTTAACAGCCACCACATTTGGATACTTGATTTTTTTGCAACTAATGCATTAATGGTATTATCCCATCACCCAGATGGCATGTTTTTTTTCCATAACTATTCTTTTTGCATTTATGGCATATCCCATCTCATTCCTTTCTTAAAGTGGATGACATCTATGTCTTATGCTTTTTGTGAGGTGGGAGATAACTATCTCTTTTAAATTTCTAACTTATGGTGGGAAACTTACCCTTTCATGCATTAAATGACTCGTGCATCTTGCGCACCCTTAATAACTTGCCTACCCATGTAACTCACATGCATAATTAACTTGCATTCTTTTAATATTTACCTTTTTAAACATGACTTCTTACACCACACTAAAATGTGTCGTGGTCCTCCATGAAAAGAACAAAAACTTTGAAAACAAAATTACAAAAAGGGAAATTTGCATACAATAGAGGCAACACTTTTATGGAAAGTAGTAAATCCTAAACTAATGGCATAAGCCTTATTGATTATAAAAACTTTATCTATTCTGAAGTGAAGTACAACCTAAGCCAGCTTCCATTATAGTGCCCAAAAAGGAACTAACCATCCATCCTTTGCAACCAACATGCTTCGATAGATCAAATGTTATATATTATAAAAGGGCCATCCTATTGTATGTGCAGCTTCCCCAGGTGGTGCACTAACTTAGATCCATAAAACAAGACCTTCATTCCCAGAGAAAATGTTTTGTTCTTTATATGGTGATAATGTCATGCCTTCTACTTGCATTTTTCTATATCATGGCTCTAATGAGTGAGGAATCAAGCCTCATCAAGTTGTAATAAAGTGTTTAGGCATGTTTTTAAAGATGATTTTTTGTCTAGTTGTCCTATGTGCATGATACGTAGAGATGGTACCAATAAAACTGATGTTTTTGTTTAGGCGCTTATAGGTTGTTTGGTAAGCCCATAGAACTGCAGATACCCTATTATCGTAATCCATGCGACTAATGTTAGTGATATTTGTCAAAGTGGTACTTAGGATTTTTTTGAAAGCCTCAGCAGTTCTATTGGATTGTAGGTGATATGGGGTTATCTTTTGGAGTGCGATCATGAACTCAACCAACAAGATATAAATTATTTTATTCAAAAATTGGGTTCTATGATCACTAGTAAAATTCATGGGACATCTAAACTAAGTTCTGACATTCTCCTAGATGAACCTCATAACAATAGTAGTAGTATAATCCTTTGTCAGTGTCGATTCAACCTAGTGTGTAAGATAGTCACTACAATGATGTACCATGAACTTGTTTGTCATCCTACTGAAGCGATGGGACCAACAAAATCAATAGCCCATTTTTCAAAAGGTTCCTAAGAAGGGATGGGTCGTAGAGGCATAGCATATCTTCAACTAGGTTTGCCTACATGTTAACATATGTCACATTTCTTAACACATGCTTTAGCATCTTAGAAGAGAGTTGGCCACCATAATCCATCTAACAGAACCTTCCATGTAGTAGCCTCTCCAACATAGTGTCCACTAGTAATACCTTCATGAACTTCATGAAGTACCTTGAGGCACTCATGTTGCATTACACAATGTAAAATAAATTTGTCACAACCCATCTTGTAAATATCACCTACTATAAGTTGAAAAGGTGCGATGCAAACCATGAGTTGCTTCTTGGCTTGTAAGGTGAGATAGTCAGGCACAAAACTAGTGGTCAAGAATGCCACAATATCTTCTAATTCTTCAAGCACTCATGTAACATAAAAAAATTATACATTAGGAACATCATCCTCTATAGTGCATGGTGTTTCTTTGTTTTCAATTTGCAAAAGGTGGTCAAGTCTGCAATTTGCTTTCCCATGTTTTACCATCACCAAAAACTAAAATTCTTTAAACAAAACAATCCAATGACAAATCTATCTATGTAGTATGAGTTCATTGATGAGGTACATCAAATCCTCATGATCTATATAGAAAACAAAAGCAGTGGTTAATAGGTACTATATGAAATTATATAAAGCGTAAATTATTGACAATGCTTCGTGCTCTGTAGTAGTATAGTTTTTTTCAATTGGTGTGAGATTCTTACAGGAAAAGTAGATTGGGTGATCTAGGTGACCTTCACCTGGTTGTGCAAGAATCGCACCAATGACCATGCTAGATGCATCAACACGGACATGAAATGGCTTTATCCAATCAAGAAATTGGAGTATAAGAGCAATGACCAACTTTTCCTTGAGTGTTTCAAAGGCCTCCTTATAAGATCAAGTCCATATAAAATGCTCATTCTACTTTAGAAGTTATTCCAAGGGCATAAAAATCTTTGCAAAACCGTGAATTAAACTTTATATAATAACCCATGTGGCCTAGAAAGGCATGGACCTCACACTGAGTTTTGGGAGTTGGAAGGTGAAGAATAATAGTTACCTTAATTGAGTCTACTAGGTGTCCTTCCTTAAAAATAATATGCCCTAGGATTACACCAAAAGGTGTTACAAATAGGTACTTATTTAAGTTTAATGAGATTTTTAAGACCTGACAGTGCTCAAACATAAGTTTGAGGTTAGCATAATGGTACATGACCAAACCATATACTGTCCAATCATCCAAATGGACTTGGAGGAACTTGTGGATGAAGTCCTTAAAGGCTTCAACTACTATCCATAAAAATATTGTTAAGGCATTTTTCAACCTAAAGGGCATAACAGTATAGGCAAATGATCCCCATTCAATGGTGAAAATTGTCTTGGGCTAGTCTTCTTCAACTATTTGGCCCTAATGATACCCCAATAATCCATTTATGAAAGAGTACACTTCACAACCAATAACACCTTCAAGGATCTCCTTTGTGAATAGCATTGGAAAGGGATATGTTACACAGGATGCATTGAGCATGTGGTAGTCCACACAGATATGAATGCATCCATCCTTTTTGATACTACTCACCATGGGATTGACCAACTTGGATTCAACAAAGGGAGTGATTAATTTGGTGCATAGCATACTATCAATCTCTTCTTTAACGTGCACCTGAACATTAAGATTCATCTTCTATGGGCATTTTTCCACTAATCGAGCATTGTCAACTAGCTTGATATGCATCTTCCCCAAGGACAGATAGACTCCCTTCATTTCACTATAGTTATTTGGGAAGATATCCTAATATTATTTTAGCAATTCAAAGATTTTTGTAATCTTTGTTTCAGTCCAATAGTTTCCTACTATAACTAGTTTTAGTTCTTGTTCCGAGCTGATGTTGTGTTGAATAATTTGAATAGGCCTATGGTAGGGGCTGTCCATATCGGCACCTATGTCCTAAATAGTTCTTGTGCCAACATTTGTATAAATATCTAAATGGTTAGACAATGGGTCAAGTGGAGTGGATCCTTCTCCTTCCTCTTTTAATAAAAGCTTTTATTTCCCCAAATGAATTTCTTCATGTTGGTTCAGATCGAAGACTAGCACAGGTGTAGGTACTTAGTGTAGTGATGGTTCATGGAATAAGTGTAGGGGATCCTTAGGGTCTTGATGGATAATCCTTAGACTTTCTTCCTTAGGACATGGGTCACCTACTACTTATTCATGCATATCTTGGAGGGTGAGGCACAAATCCATTCTTGGTGAATAATAAGATAATGCCAACTTCATGCTCTCCTTAAGCAGATGCCAAAACTTGGTACCCATGTGTCACTCTTCATCAATATACCACGTTCATGCCTAACTATGTAAAGTTCCATAAAATGCATGTACCCATAAATATTTTGATAAGTACGGCTCATCATTTTACCATATTATTTCACAAGTTTCAATGTGGGGCTCAGGGGCTTATATTCCATTGTAATTGACTGCTCCCTTTACTTTGTTATCATGATGAAACTAGTGGTGTAAGGCTAAGTGTACCTAATCCCACTAAAGGAGTTGTTCATAATGGGTTCACCACCATCATGCAGTAGTGCCATCAAAGAAATGAACCAAAGATTGAAGATGATCTTCATCAGTGTGGTAAAATTCTTCAAGGTGTCGGATGAAGTCTCAGACTTTCATCTACCCATGGAACCTTGGAGCCTCATCATATCTTTCAAGTGGTATTTATATGATATATCCCCTCATGACTTGGAAAGTGATAAGGTGAATGAACTTGTGTTATTTAATAAACTGGCATGATACATTCTCTTAGTTGTTGATGGTATTGCATACTCTACCAATGAGGTTGTAGTCACCATGAGCCCAACAATTATAGATATTGCTTATAGTGTCAGAAATGGACTGAGTGTTTGACTATCAAAGAACACCATCTAGAGTGGGAACTCATTATTCATCATTCCTTGTGGTAACATTATAAATATGGTTTATATCTTCATCAACATGGATAGGCTCTATGTAATGGGGGCCTTGTGTTTGATCTAGTGGTATTACAACACGTTGATCAATGTTTTTAAAACTAATGTAGCGATTCTTGAAGCTTAAGTTTGCATTATGCTCATAGAAATAAGGTCTTCCTAATAGAGTTGGGCAATCATCAACCTCAGATAGCTCTAGAACCTTAAAATCCACATTAAATGGTACTCCAATTATATTAATCATCACATTCGTGAGGGGCCCAATAGGGTGCACACGAGTCTTATTTACCATGAATAAGACATGAAGTAAAGGTTATAATGTTGGATTAGACATTTTGTGCCAAGAATCCTTGGTGAGGACATTGACTTCTGTGTCAGTATCTACTAGTATGTCCTAGATTAAGCATCCATTGATGATAACATCAACCAATATTTCTCTATCTTCTGGGGGAGTAGAGGAACTAGGAATGTCCTACAACCAAGCATGATTTTAACAATGATCTTCACTTTGCCTAGTGATGTGAATGTGAACCTCATCTAGTATTTGGGCTTGACTCTTTATCCAAACACTGAGTTGTGGGACAATATCCTCGTCTACTGTACACTTGCATAGTTCCTAGAAGTCATCCCACACTACAAGTTGAGGTTTAGCTTCCCTTTACACAATAGCATGCTATGTTACATCTTTGTCTTTAAGGAATTAATTCTCTCCTTGAAGTTCTTATATGAGTGCCTTTGTTTCTTATAGGACATCCTTTTGCTACTAAACATCAGGATAGTTTCTAGTTCACGGTTCTTCCCATTATACTTTCTCGATAGGATTGGTTATTGACTAGGTTTGTTTCCCACTACGAGTGGTAATGTTTACCTGTTGAACTATAAGGATGGTTGGGAATGTGTGTCATTATGGATTATTAATTTGAATCATACCAATACCCTTTTTATTTTGCTCCTTAGTGTTAGTCGCATATAAGTTAGGACACTCTTCCAGTCGGTGGTCCTTTTTATAGAAAGTGCACATTAGGTAATTTGGGAAATCCCTTTGATAGTGGTCTAGATGTTAAGCACGAGATATACTGAGAGGGGGGGTGAATCAGTATATCATATATCTTATAAAACTTTCCCTTAATCAAATTCCACTTAATCAAATATTTAAGATATGCAATAAAACTCAAACAATAAACACCACACAAGATAGAGAGAGACACCAGATATAACATGGAAACCCAATGTGGGAAAAACCATAGAGAACAATCTCAAGTATATGAATGAGCACCAACAAATAAAATATTCACAAGCACCAACGTGCAGGAGCACCAACTCCTTTGCTGAGCACCAACCCAACAACTATTCATGAGCACCAACCCAAAGGAGCACCAACCCCTTTGTCGAGCACCAACCCAACAACAATTCGTGAGCACCAACCCACAAGAGCACCAACCCCTTTGTGTATACCACACACTTATCTCTCAATGTTGTTATCTCAACAAATGATAGTTCAATACAACATCTATTTCCTCTCTCTCACCTTTGCTCTTCTAAGCTAGATATAACAATACAAATCATATTCATCTCTCACAATTGCTCTTATAAGCTAGATATTACAATATCAAATCAACCTCTATCTCCCATATTACAAATGGCTTATTAAGCCTTTATTTATAGCTTTCCAAATGACCTTTGGCCTTCCCCCTTTGTGACCCTTCAATCCTCATGGAAAATGGTGCCAAACTTGGATGACCCTTCATATTCTTGCCTTTGAAAAGTCATGTGGTGACCCTTCATGACCAAAAATGTCTTTCCCACTTTTGTCCTTATCTTGATGACTTTTCGTATTCCTCAAAGTGTCCCTTCATGAGAAATTGTGCCCTTCCTCTTTTTTCTTCACTTGGTGACTCTTGGAATTCCTGAAGATGACTCTTCATGGGAAAATGCTTCCCATCCTTATTTTGTCTTTACCCCGTGGCTCTTTGACTTCTCCATGGGCCCTTCTTTTGTCTCATATGCAACCAAAAATATATTCATTAATATTAAATAAATATTAACTCACATTAGCCAAGATATATTTATTACAAGCAATATTAAATGCAATGGAGCCTTTATCACCAATAATGCTAGACCTTTGACATCAATGACAATATTTTCAAAAATCTCCCCCTTTGTCATTGATGGCAACCTCAATCCTGAAACTGCCATATCCTATCACCTGCACATCTTGTCATCTAAAAACATACAGTAACTCCCCCTTACTTTAGCAACATGTATTTGTTCCCTGTACTTGTTTTTGCACTTGTACCTGTACCTATTATTCTCCCCCTTTGACATCAATGGCAAAGGGCCTACCTGGAGCTAACACTTAGCTCCCCCTCAATTGATGCTAAACATCAATGGTAGGAAGTAATAGAAATTACTCCCAACTCCTCTCACAGATCTTTGAATGTGTCCTTTGATCATGCCTTTGAGAATATATCTGTAAATACATATACATTATTCCCTGTCCTTTGAGCATCTGCAATCAACTCATTTGAATCTTTTCTTCTAATCTCACAACCTTCTTTATGAAACTTTAATGTGTATCCTTGATCACATATTTGACTAACACTTAATAGATTATGCTTAAGACCTTTTACATACAAAACATTCTTAGTCTTAGTTCTACCATAATCCAAACTCAAAGTACCTTTTCGGCTATCCTGACAATGGTTTTATCTCTGAATCTCACTATACCACCATTGATCTTCTTTAGAGTAATGAACTTACTTTTATCTCCTATCAATTAACCATGGCTGATCTTTACCTCTATCAATTAACCATTGATCCGCTATCAATTAACCATGGCTGATCTTTACCTCTTACATGCAGGGCTGTCTGAACCATCATAGAATCTTCAGGTTGTTTCTTTTGCCATGAACCTGCCTGAACCTTCTTCTTGATGAATGGAGCTTTGAAACTCTAACCCTTCTTGACTGACTCAAACACGCTTCTACAATATTGAGCTATGTGTCTAAAGTTGTTGCACTTGTAGCATAATATGGTTTCTTCATCAAAGCTTGATAGAAGAGCAAAAGAGTTGTGGCTTCTGCTTGACTCTACTTGACTTTCCTTCTTATTTCTAAAATTGTTTGCTTTTTTTCTACATTCTAATTTCATGTGACCATATCCATTACAATAAAAAATAATAGCCATAAAAATAAGACCTATCTGTATATCTCTGACCTGATTGTCTTTTGTAGCTTTGTTCCTTCCAGCCTTCTCTATTTGAAATGTCCTCTGTATTCTTCACTTCTCCCTTTTTTCTTTCCTCTTTTGTAAGAGCTTCAGCATAGCTCTTTTTCTTTTCAAATCTGATTCCTGTGTTATTAGAATTTGCTTTTTGACTTTCCAATATCTTATTCAGCATGTTAGTGCTATCATCAAATTTTGAATCACTAACTACTTTATCATTGACTGCTTTCTCAATATCTTTTTTTAAAGAGGCAATTTCAATAACATACCTTTGACATTCTTTTCTTGTTATTTCCAACTGTGCTATGAGATCTTCTTCATTCTTCTTGGCTTCTTCCAAGTGTGTTATTAGATCTTAAATCATTTCCTTTGACTCTTGTTCATTTTTCTCAATCTGGCACTTTAATCTTTGATTATTCTTCTGAATAGCTTCTAACTCTTCTAAGGCACAAATGAGCTCTCCTTCCATATTCACTTTAGCTTCCTCCTCTTCATCTTCTTGATCACCTTCATGTATGGCCATGAATAGAATCTCTTCTTCTTTTGAATCACTGACTCCACTATCTTTGACTGAGCTAGGATTCTTAGAATATAGGCTTTTCTTCTTGAATCCCTTCTTGAATTTGCCTTTGAAATTCTTCTTGTATGTAGGCTTTTCTTCTTCTTCATCATTACCCTTATTTGGGCATCTAGCTAAAAAATGTCTAATCTTTCCACAATTAAAACATTTAAAAGGTAATTTTCCTTGATATTTACCTGTTTCTCTTTTCGGCTTGCGAATAAAAAGTGCTATGTTGTCATCTTCATCATCACTGGAACTATCACTTGATTCTTTAATCTTAGCTTTCTCTTTCTTTGCTTTCTTGAAAACCACTTCTCTCTTTGAGGGTTTGTCTTGTTCTGTCCGCATCTCATATGCCGTGAGAATACCATGAAGCTCATCCATCTTTAGCTTGGCTAAATTCTTCATCTCCTCGATTGCTGAAACTTTTGCATCATATCTCATTGGTAGAGATCTCAAAACCTTTTGCACCACTGTTGACTCATCCAACTTTCTCCAAGACCTTGAATCTGATTTACAATTTGATCAACTCACAAAAGCTAACTTGTTATATCTTCTTCTTCTTCCATCTCTAAACTTTCAAACTGCCTTCTAAAAGTCTAAAGCTTAGCTTGCTAAACCTTTCCATAACCTTTGTAAATATTCTCAAGTTTTACCCAAGTTTCATGAGCAGATTTACATTGCATAACTTTAACAAATTCAGATTCACATAAACCACATAAAATAACATTTAAAGCTTTAGCATTACATTCACTTGCCTTCTTTTCTGCTAGAGTAATTACAGACGTCTGTGGCTCTTCATATTCCTCCACCACTGCTTTCCATATGTCAAATCCAATAGCCATCAAATAAACATTCATTCTCATGCTCCAAAAATCATAATTCATCCCATCAAACAAAGGTGCCTTATTTGTAGAAAATCCTTCCTGTGACCCAGCCATCGTGCTTTCCCGATCTACCTTAAAGCTATAAAACTTTTCCAAAGGGAACCTAGTCTGATACCAATTGTTAAGCATGGGATATACTGAGGGGGAGTGAATTAGTATATCACATATCTTATAAAACTTTCCCTTAATCAAATTCCACTTAATCAAACATTCAATAAAACTCAAACAATAAACACCACACAAGATAGAGAGAGAGACCAGATATAACATGGAAACTCAATGTGGGAAAAACCACAGAGAACAATCTCAAGTATATGAATGAGCACCAACTCAAACAATATTTTAAAGCACCAACTTATAGGAGCACCAACTCCCTTGTTAAGCACCAACCCATCAACTATTCATGAGCACTAACCCACAGGAGCACCAACCCCTTTGCCAACCCCTTTACCGAGCACCAACCCAACAACAATTCGTGAGCACCAACCCACAGGAGCACCAACCTCTTTGTCGAGCACCAACCCAGCAACAATTCATGAGTACCAACCCACAGGAGCACCAACTCCTTTGCCGAGCACCAACCCCTTTGTGTATACCACACACCTATCTCTCAATGTTGTTATATCAACAAATGATAGTTCAATACAACATCTCTTTCCTCTCTCTCACCTTTGCTCTTCTAAGCTAGATATTACAATATTCAAATCAACCTCTATCTCTCATATTACAAATGGCTTCTTAAGCCTTTATTTATAGCTTTCCAAATGACCTTTGGCCTTCCCCCTTTATGACCCTTCAATCCTCATGGAAAATGGTGCCAAACTTGGATGACCCTTCATATTCTTGCCTTTGAAAAGTCATGTGGTGACCCTTCATGACCAAAAATGTCCGTCCCACTTTTGTCTTTATCTTCGTGACTTTTCATATTTCTCAAAGTATCCCTTCATGAGAAATTGTGCCCTTCCTCTTTTGTCTTCACTTGGTGACTCTTGGAATTCTCCAAGATGAATCTTCATCGAAAAATGCATCCCATCCTTCTTTTATCTTTACCCCATGGCTCTTTGACTTCTCCATGGGCCCTTCTTTTGTCTCATATGCAACCAAAAAAATATTCATTAATATTAAATAAATATTAACTCACATTATCCAAGATATATTTATTACAAACAATATTAAATGCAATGGGGCCTTTATCACCAATAATGTTAGACCTTTGACATCAATGACAATATTTCCAACACTAGAGACCCACATTTATAATAGGTCTTGGGTGGAAAATGACCACCTCCTCATCTTTCCCTCTTCCTCATCCATGATATCCACCATTGTCTTGAATATTTACTACTAAGGTTTGGCACATGTCGTGTGCTCAAGCTTCATGGATGTCACTGATAAAATGATAGTCATTAGTGTCATGAGTGTAGGCATCACAGATCTTGTAATAGTCAGACACCTTAGTGTGTGTAGCTCATTTGAAAAGAGGATAAGAGTGGACATCATGATCCTCATGATAGATTTCAAATGTTTATTTAAATACCACATAGATGTTATTACATGAACAATTACTCCATGTATGCCCTTTAGATTTATAGTCAGTACACCAAACACCACTATGTGTATCATGTGCTTATTGGTTATCAAAATTTCAAGTTATGATTCCATCAAATCTATCTATGCTTTCATAAAGGGATTGATCCCAGTGTCAATGCTTCCAACCGCCTCAACATGGAGAGCATCTTCCAAAGCCTTGTGTGGGCTAGTGAACATTCATTGAGACAAGGTTCATCGGAAGGGTAGTAATAATATGCCCACAAACCATTGTGCATGCTGAGCAACATTAATTTCAAATGATAGTTTAGACAATAATGTTTTGAACCTTGCATCATATTCATGCACACTTTTACTAAGTCCTTGGTTTATGTCCTTCAAAGCTGATATGCTCTGTTACTCAATTTTAGGATTGTTAAATTCCTATAGGAAGGCTATTTTGTGCTAATCAAAGTCAACCACTACTTGTTGAGGGTCAAACTTTTGGTACCACTTGTGTGCATGTTCTAAAAGCATAGTTACAAAAAAGGGACTTGTACAAACTTGGGTGTCTCCAATTACATATTTATTTATATTTTCTAAGACACACACACACACACACACACACACACATGCAAACATGATACACAATAGAATAAATATGAATATTAAAAAATAATGATCACCTTATAAACACCTCAATCAACCATGTCAAAGATACATAAATATTATAGTTAATCCTATAAAACATTTTTGCACAAACATATACCAATCAAGTTGAGGTCATATTTAAAGTAACATAAAAAAACATATTTGTGAAGCAAAATAGTTAAGGTCGTGTCATATTCCCATATGATTATAATTTCAATTATCATGGTATCTCCAAAGGACATCACTGTTACATGTGCATGCATAGTCGGCAAGGCCTTGATCACCATAAACATCATGCATTTATCAAAAAAATAGTAATACCCAAAAATAGATATGGGACAAGCCATAATCTCTCAGATACATCATATACAAAAAATCATAATGTCATACAAGCCACAAAGATGGGATGATCCATGTTTTGTAGTTTATCAAAATGAGATAAACATCATCATGCAACTCAAATATATAGAGAGGGTTAAGCCTTAATATATAATTATCAATTGATCAATCAAACATAAATCACATTGATATACCAAGCATTAATAAACTCCTACAATTTCAATACTATTATAATTTACATGAATGTATGGGTTGTGACTAATAACCACTCCCTTGTATATCATCCATTGAAAATACACAAGCATGGTTTAAGCTTAGTATATATACATATTCCATACAAATATAAACACCATCAAGTGATAAAAAAGGTGGGTTGTGTCCAACATAAAATATTTTGTTCTATTAAAGACCACATTTTAACATAGGTTGTGTTCATTAGTCATGCATAATAAATATACACAAATGACTTGTAAAAAAATAAGGATGGTGGGTTGTGCCCAATATCAAATCATTTACTATAAAAGTAACAATAATATAAAATTAAGAAACATGCATCATTGGTCCAAGATAGATGCGTGTATGATGGAAATGTCCTAGGTCGAGCATAATCCCTTCGCTACTCTCTTCTATCTTCAATCTTATTTCCTCAAGCTCAAGATTATTGTCTTGATATTTTCATATTCTATATATATCCTCCATGATCTCCTAGCCATTGATCTATTAATATAGGTAGGGAGAATATTCTCATTTCCTCCCTTAAGGGCTCTTCCTTTTTATCTCCTAATGCATGCCTCTAGACTGGGAAAAATAACTAAGCATTGATATTCAATCATCAAGAATCTTGTTACCGTGTCCTAACCAAGGCTTCATTAATAACAACAACATAAACAAACCTTCAAAACCCTAACTACACTCCTTTCCAAAGTCGACGAGGGATAAATTGGTTTTTTTAAGATAATCATTCAATGTAGTGAAAATTATTCATAATAGAATTCCTACAACATGGTCACATCCATCAATGTCATATAGGGGAATCATAATCATTATAATCACAATGTCATTGATCCACATGGGTAATGGGTATCTTGACCATTTTAAAAACTTTACTAACACCTTAACCACATTAAACAATATGGACACTTATTAACAATGCATTATCACAATATTATTATTTAGAGCTAGTTATCTTCCACAACCACCAAGTTAGCATTAATAAAGCCAACAAAAATAATAAAAAAATGTTCTCACCATAATTATTACTAGAAATATTAAGGTAACTAAAATGGTAGGTATTATTGATATTAACAAATTTGTAAAAAAACTAATGTTAGCAATAACACAAACCAAAACCTCAACAATACAAAGTCAAAGTTCATTATGAGAATATTGACTAAGTCAAAGGGAGTCACTAAAATCATGCAACTAAACCCCAAATAAAAACATTAATGACTATAATAATGAACATAATGAAGAAACATAACAAAAAAATCACTCAAATAAGCATGTTTAATGACTAAGAACACTAGTACTACAATGCATCCACACAACACATTACAAAATGCTCTTGTAAGCAAACACATAAAATGCATAAAGTATATATGGTGCATATGTATGCGATTTTATCTCCTTAGCCACCTCTTAGTTTGGGTATCCATTTCCATAACAATGTTCTCCTTTATGTCATGACCTTTTGAGGGTGTTCCTATAGACACGTACAAATCTGAGTAGTTAGTCCGTTTATATCATGACAAAATGAACTTACAAGAAAATCATAATAATTCAAATGATAATTTCAACAATAATTAACAAAAAATTAATTATTTAATAATTGTAATCAATTTATATATGAGCCCATGTCATAACTCATAAAAAGGAAAAATTAAAATATATAATTTCATTTTATTATCATTTATTTAATAATAAAACAACATTTGGCATGGATGGAAATTATCCCATTCACATGTAGGACAATACCAATTTCTATTTAGAATGATGTTGAACACCTCTCCATCTACCCTAAGGTCTTAATTACATTAACACCATCACCTAGAATGGTATCCTATCATAATTTATAGCCATTCCAATATAGTTCATGTTCAAATTCTCAAGGTGACTGTTACTCCATTTTATTTGCTTAGTGTAGAAAATTTAGCAAATACCAAACAACCTACTATAGTTACATCAGATATACCCTCATTGGAAAATACTATTACAACTAAATCCCATATGACTTGCCCAAAATTTATGCACTCCAAACCTATAACTACTCAGTTGATCCATTGACTCCTTAGGTGGGCTCTTAACCATCCTTCAAAGACATTATTGAACAACCTAATTTAGCTTCTGTTACTTATAATGTCTAGTTCATGATTGGAACCCATTTCATGGTAGATAAGGAAGATGAGATTATTATTCTCAAGTTGATTCAACAGGTTATTGACTAGGCAGATTTATGCAATGATCACAATTTGATGTATAAGTTTAATGACTTCCTACCCATGATTTCAAAACTCCATAAGTGGGTTTTTCTTGGACACCCATTCTACCAAAAGAGATATAAATTTATCCTCATGCTAAAGGATTATTCATTGTTTAATGTGACTCACATAAATATCAAGGCCTCATCATCCATTCACGTCCTTAGTTTTACAATGGGTCTAGTTTGTGTATGAAACCCTAGTTTCTCTCTTTTGGCCCCTAATTAAAAATCTATCACATCTACTTTAATGTGAATTAGGCTTAAATATATCCTTACATTTTTGGGGTTATCTCAGTTTACAATCTATTAATAAATCCCTATAGAAATTCCATTTTTTGCTCTTATGAAACTACTCATAAACATCAAAACCTTCACTAGGTTATGTGTTGAAGTTGATTTTACAAACGGTTTGCTTGGTGAGATCTAGCTCAAGGTTAAGGATTGAGCATGGAAATAAATTAGATAATGAAAGAGTGGCCCTTATATGTAGATATTATTTTTCCCATGGGTGTTTTACCATTGATTTCCCTAAAAGAAATGCAAATAAGACTTTAAAGTTTGCATGTTCTTTTGGTAGTAAAGGGAAAAAATGGGAAAACATTAGCCTATGTGGTGGCACAATGCAGAGACTCACCACCATGTGGTGGAGTTAGCATAATGATTTTGGGTCCAAATATGGAAATCATACACTTTATGAGAAAGAGGCCCGATCAATTTCAGTATTCAAGAATGCTCTCAAGCCTAGGGCTCCCTCTATCAAAGGGACTCAAGACTATTCCACGTGACTTCATGTGCTTCAAGTTGAGGTTAATCCTACGGATTTTTTAGGCTTAAAAAATCTAACCCATCAAAATTAATGACCCTTTTGAGATATTTCCCATTGGAAGAGATTTCAATGACCTTTGATAAAGGTTGAGTCAAGGTTAAGAAAAGAAAATAAAGAGTAGAAAACAATTTTTTTCCAATGATACGACTCTTAGATCAAGCAATGAATTAGGATAACTATACCATTCTTTGGTTATTGGTATAGGTTTTATAGACACCTAAAATTGGCAACAAGTGGTTTTTGACTGAACTTCAAACTGATTCATACCAACCATTGTAAATTAAGGCTAGGAAATCACTGAATGTCCCAAATTTGCTTCTACATCATTTATCAAACCTTAAAATTATGTTGTGGCATCCCTCTTTGAGATACTAGCCCATATGTAACAATAACCTCTCATTAATTCATCCCTAATTACCTTATGGCATCAAAAATGTCAATTTGGCCTATGGACCTATTAAGTGGGGCACTTGAACAAATATCAAATCTTGAAAGACCTAAAGTGCTAATCAATATCAATTAACAAGCTAAACAATATTAAATGCCTAGTTTACTTATCCATATGAAATTAATTAATATTTAAAAAATAAAATTATTAAAATCAAAATATTAAGCCCTTTCACCATTGCCTTTATGAGTTGTCAAGCTCTTAAAAAATATCTTAAAATATCTAATTTAAGAGTCATGCCTAGTAATTGAAAATCATCATTATATGATCACTATTAACTCAATTGGAGTTAGTTTTAACTCACTTAGGTTTAGTTTAAACCTATTACAAGCCTTAAATCATCCTTCTCTCACCTTGGGTAAGAGTTAATTCCTAAGGCTATAAATAGAAGGCCTTACCTATTGAATCCTAAGCTATTTTGGTGCAAAGTTGTTATGCACAAATATCTTCAACAAGCATGGATATTATAGAGTTATTATGCAAGATTTGTTCCATAAAAATCATGCAACTAATGTTACCATGCCTAAATCTTAAGCCAAGCAACATCAAAGCCAAGGTGTCAAGGAGAGAAGGAGCCAAGAAACCTCCATTTTCAAAGACATCTTGATGCACAAGCTAAGCAAGCCATTCAACAAGTTATTTGGAGCTCCAAAGAAGGTAAAAGACTTGGTTCTTTTATGTTTTTGTTGTGCTTTCATTTAGTTTTTGTTTCCTAAGATATCCCTAGTGTCTAAGCTAGATGAGTTAGGATTTTAGTGTGTTCATTTCATTTGTTTTATGAGACTAACACAATACTAACCTCCCCTCTATTGTAATCCCTGTTCACATGTTAGCATGCCTGGTGGGACCCTTACCCCACGAAGTTGCTCCTAAGGCCTTTTAGAGCATTCTCCTAATGATTTTCATGTAAAAAATTAAGCTTGTTGATCAAAACAAAGGAAATTTGAAGGCTAAATAACATTTTTTTGGAAGTTGAGAAGTTACTCTGTGTAGTCACAATTTTGCTCTCTAGAATCATGATATTGCCACAATATCCCTATTTACACAGTCATAATTTTGTCTTATTTCTTGAGTTTTTGTGTATAACTATCAATTTTTTTGCTAACTCTTTATGTCTGTAGTAAAATCTATGATATTACAATATTGTTACTCTGACAGTCATGATATTGCCTTAAAACAAGTGATATTGCAATATCGTTACTTCACAAATAATGACATTGACATAACTTTTATGATATTGCGTAGACTTTAGTGATATTGTGTTTAACTACTAATGATCAAGAGCTAATTGTTTCATACCTTAGGGTTAAGTTGCAATATCATGACTCCGAGAGTAGTGATATTGCCTTTATTTATGTGATTTTGTGATTAGAGTAGCGATATTGATTTAAATACTTTGTTTTCATGCAAGTTGCGGTATTGTGTTGATAGTCATAGATTTGGAAAGTCATTTATTCACTCATGATGTGCTTATAAACATAAGGACTCCCTAACATGTTTTTCAGAACCCAAAAGGCCAAAAGGAGACATTTAAAACACTTCTAACTTGAAAATTTCACATTTCAAATTATGTTTTAAAAATTGTTTTGATTAAGTCATTTTCACTTTTTCAAAATTTTCAACAAAAAATACCAAAGGGGCTCAAATTTCACAACATATTTAATTTTGGTACAATAAAATGAACTCTCAAATTAGTCACATATCATAAGAGTTTTTCACTTTATGCTTATTTTTCGACATTATTTGTTTAAACAAAATAAGTGACACGTGTATGCTCTCCCCCCGTCCCCTTTAGGGAACTCGGGTGACCCAAAACACTAATTCTTTGCCTTTGTCACTTTGGTCCAAAAAATGTGAAAATAAATTCACTAAGGCCCTCCCCAAATCCACATGATTTGGGTGACCCCAAAACAAACCTAAACTCTTTTCACTTATCTTTTTTAATGCATTTTGACTTGTGAGTGGGAGTTCATCACCTCCTCATGAGCTCTCTAGGGAAGCATTAACATAGGAATTCATGTTGTAGCATCATTTCAACCCCACTCCATGGTGGGGTATAGAAGTTGAGGGTGACCTGATGGGATGTTTTGTTTTGATCGGTTAAAACAAGCTTTGTTAGTGGTACTCGGCCTTAGAATGTAGGGGCAACTCAAACATCGCACTATACTAAGCAAATGATGGATGTAGTGGTTGTGAAAAAGATAATGCCTTTTCATAACAAGTTGGTTGATGAGGATCCAAATGACATGATTGCATCTCTAGTTTTAGCCACACTTAAGACCTTCTATAAACGAGCAAAAATTGATAGTTAAGAATAACCCCACTTGTCATGGACATACTGTTATGCATGACGAGTACATCATAATTCCATGTCACAATACAAACTCTTGAGAGAAGAGGGGGCCCAAAAACCCTAATTTTCATGTGCTTTTAATTTTTGGATTATTAATTAAAATCCTTTCAAGAACAAGTATATTGATGAAATTTGATAGTACTATACAACCTTGTCAGTTTTAGGATTAAGGACGTTACACTTAGGTGTTTTTGTCATTTGGTGCTTTCTTGCATGGTCTTGAGTCTAAACTATTTATTTTTCATACCATATCGAAAATGAGTCTTGTTTACACATTACTCTTTTATTTGAAGAGGTGTTATGCCATCCATTTGACACCATGCTTTTTTCCTTAGTCTTTTGATAAACTTGTTTGTGTGTGTCACTTGATTGGAAGGGGTGTCGCTATGTTATCCAATTCATTCCAAGTTCTTGTGCCTTTGAGTTTTGAAACAAAACATTTGTTATACCTTTAAAGCATGATAATGTCATTATGCTACTCAAATTATTTCAAGAACTTGTTATATTGCATCCAAATTCCAATTTTGAAACCAAACCACATGTGCCTTTTTGGATCTATACCTAGTGTTGTTATACCATTCATTCTTATCTAGCTTATTATTTGTTTAAAGAAGCCTAGTTTTCTAAGTCGAGTTCAAAATTAGCCTTGACAAGTTCAAATCCAAACTTTGATTGATTTCTACCTATGCCCTGGGTAATTTTGACCTAGACATCGATCTTTCTCTTTTGGGTTGTGTAACTTAGCCTAATTTCTTATTCAAATTAAAAATTATTTTTGTGCCTACATTTGGGGAAATAGTTTATCTTCCATGTCCTTAATATTTTATGTATTTTACTAACTCACCATGTTCATGTTTAAATTTGAATGCCTAGTTTGTGTCAAAATGTTTCAGAATTGTTAGATTAAATATCTTACCTTATTTTATTCAAAGTCTAGCTTTTGTGACTTTTTCAAAAGACCTAGCAATACCTATTTTGAGCCTAGTTTTTGTGTTTTTTTAGAAAGACCTGACAACTTTTCTTTTCTTTAGATTAGACTTGATTGAAACACTTTATACTTAGAGTTTGGCATTCTGATTTTTATTCATCCACTTGACCTTTTTGTGTAAGACATTTGATGTTAGACTATTTTATACCAAGTTTTATCACATACCTTTTGGAGATCCAACTCCAATTTTTTGACCAAGTTCAAACCATTTATCCTTTGGACATTATTTTTGATAGTTTGTAAAACTCTATCCCTTTTCACAAAACATTCATCATTGATTTGAATATGTCTTGTTATACTCTTAATAGAGCCATGTACAATCTAGGATATGATAATGTGGTTGCACAAGATGAATTTATTCAAGAACCTTATGGATATGATGTGGTTTGTGAGACAAATCCCTATCCTCTTTACAACACTCAATCTGGGGAATAAAGCCAAAATCCCTTAGCCCATTATTTGGTTAACATGTCTCCGTACTTGAAGCAGGACCAAGATTAAATAACATAATACCTTACTAGTGTACCATTAGTTGTAGACCAAGTTCAATAACAATCGTACTATGTTACCATGTCATAGACATATGACCCTTAGTTATTTGATCATCACTTGCTTACAAATAAGGATGAATTTTTAATTAGATCCATAGAGGTAGGGGCCAAGTTTCCCACACACTTCCCCCATGAAAATTTGCCTAGCCTAGTTAGAGTGTCTTTAAACATACCTTTAACCAAACCATTAAACAAGCCTCTTCAAACAATCCTCAAGTAATCATACTGATGACATATCAATACCAATGTATGCTTGTCATAGGAAAAGGTCTCATGGAAGACCATTTTAAACAAATGCAGATAACATATCAAACCTATTTGAACTTAGCACACAACTTTAATAACATGGCCATGTCCAATGCTCCTCTCATTTAGTTAGTTCCTTTAATAGGAGTATTAATCAAATTGACAGGGCAAAATAATTTGAGTATAGACCCATTCACACAGAGCACTTCAGTTGGTGACATGTTTAATGCCCCAGCTATTAAATAAGTGTCTATTACTTCTACGTAGATGAATGTGCCAAGTATAATAGATAACATGCAAGTGTCATTCAATCCAGACCAAAGTGGTTTAACTACACCAACCACTAGTCCACAACAAGTACCTTTAGTTAACACCACATGTGGTTTGCAACAGTAGGGGGAAAGAACTTCTACCTCCCAACCACAACAAACTACCTCTAATCCTTAACTAGTTGCTTCATTAAACACACAACTACAAGGATTAAGTAGTCAAATGCCAACTAGTGTCATGCCTCCATAAAATGTGATGAATGTTACTCCACCTCAACAGGTGATGGTTAACATTCCACAAAAATAGGCACAGTCCAATATAACATTGCAATAGAGGAAAAATATTTTATCACCTCAACAGGGGGCAACCAATGTTCCACTTCATTAGGTAGTGATAAGTATACCTCAACAGTCGTAGACCAATATACCTTTGCAATCATAAACATTGTCTAATCAACAACGTATGTTTATTGGTCAATGAAAAATGTTGAATATCCTCCTCACATCTACTTCACAATAAGTATTCATACAACCAAGAGGTACTACTATCCAACAAGTACCGATCAAGAAACAATTGCCTTTCATTCCAAACATGCCACAAATTCAATGATAAGGCCTTGTTTCATAACAAGTTCCCCTTATTCAACCAGGTTTGACTATTCAAAAACAAGTTCCTACTCAACCTTAGTAGGCACAATACTTTACTTAGAGCCACATCCTTCCATCACAACCATAATTCCCTCAAAACTAGGTCTATATACTGAATCCAAACTAGAATATTGTACTATAATCCATATAATTCCAATAATTACATCCTAATCTGTGAATGCATATTCCTAGTTAGTTCCCTTACCGAACCAACATTTTGGAACAAACCATGCCTCCACTATACCCCAGTCAAGGTAATCCATCTTTGATTGCCCAACCTCCACTTTAGGCCAATGTTCCATCTAGTTTCTTGGCACAAGAAGTACAACAAATGGAGGATGATATTGACACCATCCAAGCCAAGAAATAGACCATGAAGTTTAAGTTGGATGATGTGTGTTCCTACCCATTTAACATGGAGTATCTATAGATACCATTTCCTCCAAGCTAAGAACCACCAAAGATTAACAAATATAAGGGTAAAGGAGACCCTAAGGCCCACTTAACAGGATTCTTTATTGCTTTCTAGCTAGCGGCTTATAGTGACATATACGTCTTACTCTTATTTCCCTAAAGTCTAGTAGGATAAGCTTTAGAATGGTTCCTTAAATTTCCAAAGAACTTAATATCTTATTTGGACAACCTTTCAAACAAGTTTATGCAACATTTCTCCTATAATCTCAAACATGAGATTTCATTGGTAGATTTAACCTAAGCCAATCATAAATTTGGTGAAATATTTGCAAGCTATCTACAGAGATGGAGAGTTCTTACTAGCCACTTCACTTATATTTTACCAAACAAACAATTGACCATTGTGTTTACCAAAAAATTACACAGTAAGATATCGTATCATCTGGAGCTTTAGTGTGCACACATTTTTAAATAAATCATTGACAAAGGTTTGTTAATTGAAAAGGTTTTTATTAACAAAGGGATTATCAAGTTAACCTCATCAAACCAAAATCAAAACCAAAACCAATAAAATGGCCAAAATTAGAACCAAAACTAAGTCCAAGCATAAGCATCAGCACTAGCCCAAGCCAATAATTATTAAAAATCCAAGTAGTTCAATCACAACAAGAATGTTTTTAGAAATGGAATAATCAAGTTGCATCATGTACACACAGTGCAAACACTGTCTGCTCAGCCTACACCACAAATACAAATTTCTCCTTACCAATAACCTATTCAACAAACACAGCCTTCACTACCTTTATAAACCCCTCCTCTAAGGGAAATGTGCCTATTCATCATGTCTTCAATGACCTTGGAGAAACTATTAAAGCTATGTTTTACAAATTAGCCACCACTAGTATGATTAGTTGGCCAATATTGAAACATTATCCTGAAGGTATTTCATATCCAAACTAGTATTGAGATAATGAATTCTATGAATACCATCATGTTCATGGAGACAATCTACGTCGTTGTGTGCAGTTCAAACACCTAATTGAAATTATGATAGAAAATGGGGATATTACATTGTATAATAGAGCATCTGCATATAATCATAACCTAGGTATTTATCAAAACCTTTTTACACAACTAAAAAATAACCAATAATAAAAATAGTATCAACAACCAAGATGATAACAATAATTCTAGCAGCAACAATAATAATGTCAATTGAATTGATATAACCAAGGCTAGAATGATGTCAATAAGCAATAGACTTATCATGCAGTTGCACATGACTACAACAAAGATGTAGGTCATATTATGGGAGGTCGCATTTTTACCATTACCATCAATCCAAGACCAAGTGTTAACCAAACATGAATTTTGCTAAACAACTCCAACCAACCAATTTATGCTAGTTATCCTTACTTGACCTAGGACTACATACAAGTGTATTAGTAACCAAGGATTACTAATTTTAGACCTTATACCAGCAACTCATCATTATCCCATGACTACATACAAGTACACTGGTATCTAATCTCGATTGTGCATTCATAACTCGATGGTTAAATATTACCATTATAAGACCACAAAAATTTGCCACCAAACCCATCCAACCCACCATACTGGATAGGAATAAGACATATACCATTGTGAAAGAAATGACATTGGATATTTTGGAATAACTTCAAAAGACACCTGCACAAATTTCCATTTTGGATTTGTTATGTACATATGCCATCCACAAGAACTTCTTGACTAAGTTTCTAGGCCAATCCCAAGTTCCCAATAACATATCCCCCAACAAATTCAAAGATTTGGTTAGACATATAGCCCTAGGCCAATAACTAACCTTTGAACAAAGTGATATGTCATCCCTTGGCCCTCTCCATAACCATCCATTATACATTAAAGTGGTCATAATATGGCACAAAGTGAAATGTGTCCTCATAAACAATGGGTTAGGCCTGAATATTATGTCTTTGAAGCTTATCAATCATCTCAGATATACAAAAGTCAATTTTTAAATAGAAATAAGCACTATCAAGGCCTACGATAATGAAGAATGGGACTCACAAAGCATGATCAACTTGCAAGTTATCATTGGGTCGTTGAACAATAATATCCTTTACCATGTGTTAGACCTAGATTTGTCATACAAACTACTTTTGGGTATACCTTGGATACATGAGATCAATGCAATCCCATCAACCTTATACTAGTGTCTCAAGTTCTCTCATTCAGGCATAAAGGTCACCATCAATGGATATTTACAACCTTACAAATAGTGTAAATGTTTGGAGGCTGAGTACAAAAGCTATAACTATTTTTTTAGCTTAGATCTAATTCCCAAAAAGGACAAAGGAAAAGAAATATTTGTTGATTTGACAGAGACCAATTGCATTGACCCAGACAACCTTGATTCATCTTCCCATATGCCATCGCCTAAATTATCTAATCATTTTACCACTTTGGCCAATGGCCTAGGAGAATATTTGACCTGTTATACATTCCACATTACCAAGATTATGTAGAACCCCAAGTCCTATGGAATACCTAAAACCAAGACACCTTGCATGGAATGGATATGAAAAGGAAAAGGCCAACTACATAGTCTAGCTCCTATCATTTTCAAACCAGCCACTGGGCAAGAATAGGACCCACTTGCCAATGATGAAACTTGGTTATATAATGACAAATTGGCCAATTGTTACAAACATATAAGTACCCCATTCTAAACAGGAACATGAAGTATCGAGCCTATGATGGAGGCCTCAGACAAAATGAACAAGGAACACTTGAGCCAATCTCTGTAACTCGATACAAAGGAGACTATGGTCTTGAATTTAAACTACCTAAGGGTAGCCCCATGTATCTTATTCATGCTCTAATGCCAATGATTAGTGATGATAATATTGATAGTGAATAAAAGTCTAATCATGGCCTTTATGAATACCTAGCCAATACTAATCTATTTGACACCCATGCCATTTTTACTCTTACCTCAATTAACTGACACAATCTGCTTCCTCTATATCACCCTCAACTTATAACCTAGGACCAACAATAATCTATAGTGCCTATAGATGAGTTTGAGAATGATGAGGCCTTTTGTGATTTTCTAGGCCTAAGAGACAATGTTCCATTGGGAGACCACAAACAAGGATTCTCTATCAAATTAGATCTTGCAGCCTATTTTGCAAAATGAGTGAACACCCTTAGCCACAAATAATTAAATAAAACATTAAGATCCCAAAGTGAAAACCTCTTTGAACTGCTTTTGGACCAGGGAAGAAGCAAAGAGAAAGGTCATTCTTATGGTGAAAATTTATTTTAGGCACCATTAGATGTGGGTATTCATCCTTCCTCAAACATAGCTCAGGAGACCACCAATGATGAACTTGCTTATGGGTTCCAATTCAGTTCTAAAGAACATAATGCCTTTGAAAAAATAATCCAATAGTTTTCAACAGTGTTTATATCATAGACCTCCCTACAATCAAGAATTCTGATTCATCTTGCTTAGGAGAACTTGAATAACAATTCCAAACATAGGACTTTTCCATTGCAGGCCAATTCACAGCATTGCCAACCATTATGGAAGATGGTTCGATTCTCCTTATAAAAGACACTACAATAGTCAACATCAAGACTTTTAATGACCCAAAATAGATCAAGTTAGGCACATCCCTCACTGAGGATGAACATGAAATCTTTACATCCCTTTTGAGGGAATTTATTGACATATTGGCTTGAGCTTATTCAAACATGCTAGGTTTGGACCCCACCTTGTTGTACATCTTGATGTCAAGCTTGTGAAATAAAATTTACACAAGTTGCATCCTCACATTATTGTAGTAGTAAATAAAGAGTTGGAAAAACTCTTAGAAGAGAGATGTATTCGACCAATCGACTATTTAAAGTGGATCTCGAATGTTATACCAGTTACAAATAAGCTATAAGGAATCAAAATTTATACTAGTTTTAGAGATATAAACAAGGCATGCCCCAAGGATGACTTTACTCTACCAAGTATTGACATGCTAGTTGAATCCACTATAGGGTATACTATGCTTTGACTAATAGATGGATTTTCAAGATATAACCAGATCCAAATTGCACTAGAAGACCAGCTTAAGACATTGTTAACAACTCCATGGGGAATGCTTTGTTATCATGTTATGCCATTTGGTCTCAAGAATGCTAGGGCCACATACCAAAGAGCCATGATCGTCATATTTCATGATATGATGCATGACATTGTTGAAGACTATGTCGATGACATACTAGGTCAAAGACTCGGGTCAATCATCCCATTGTATTATAAAAGATATTTGAGAGGTTACATGAATACAAGGTTAGACTTAATCTAAAGAAGTGTGTTTTTGTAGTTACTTCAAGTGAATTGCTAAGCTTCATTGTGTCCTACCAAGGCATTAAATATGATCCTACCAAAGAATGAACCATTACCAAAATGTTACCACCTTCCAATTTGAAGCAACTCCATAGTTTGTAGGGTAAGATCCAGTCTATCAGATGCTTCATTTCTCAGTTGGTCGATAAATGCCATCCCTTTACACACTTTTTGAATAAGGGTGTTATATTTAATTAGGATGAAGAATGCCATAAAGCTTTTTAATACCTCAAGAGCTATCTTGCCAATCTACCTATTTTGTTACCACCTATGCTAGGAAAGTCATTCTTATTGTATCTATCTACCATAGACAAAGCCTTGGGGGCCCTTCTATCTTGACATGATGACAATAAAAACGAACATGCCATGTACTATTTAAGTTGTACATTGGTCACATATGAACATAACTAAATGCCCATTGAAAAAGCCTATTTAATTATTGTCTTTATAACATAGAAACTACGACATTACATGCTAAACAACAAGACCATAGTCATTTCCAAAGTAGATCCACTCAAATATCTACTATCCAAAACAGCTTTACAAGGTGTTATGGCCAAATAGATCATGCCTCTGAGTGAGTTCAAGATAGAATATGTCAACCAAAAGGCCATCAAGGTGAAGTTCTTGCAAATTGGTTTGCTAAAGTGCCTCTTACAAATACCAAACCCCTAAAATTTTAATTCCTAGATGAGTCCATTATGCCCATGATTGAAATGCCTCATGTGGAGCAACACTGGAAGCTATATTTTGATGGGTCATTCACATCACATGGATCAGGGGCAGGCCTATTATTTATTACACCACAGGGGATCATATCCCTAAATCATTCCATACCATTTTTCCATGTACAAACAACATGGTTGAATATGAAAAACTCATTGCATGACTTTGTTAGGTAATACAATCAAATATTCAACATCTTAAAGTTTATGGTGATTCTCAGTTAAACATAAATCAAGTTACAAATCATTTTTAGACCAAAGATGACAAGCTAGTGCCATACAAGGCCATGATTAAAACTCACAAAATGCAGATTATCCATGTACAATTTGAACATATTCCAAGGGTCAGTAACAAATGTTAAGCCCTTTTTGTGATACCTAGTAGACCATGTCAACTAAACACATCTCAACACATGGAAATCATTGTAAATGATTGCTCTTTTGAAACTGGTAACACCATTTGGAAGAATATTTGATGATCTTACGCCAACTGGTAGGCAATTGCTTTGCACCCAGGTTTTTAGGGATATCCCTTTGAGTGTTTGCAAATGGTGGTTAGAGAGTGTGGGTGTCAAAGTAGTGGATTCAATGACGTAAAAACCCATAGAGATAGCTCAACACTTGATGTGTGGCCATCCAAACTAGCAAGAAAATGCCCCTCTACCTATAAAAATGAGCTTCAACATAAAGAAATGGGAGGTGACATTAATGCAGCAAAGCTATGCAATATTAGTTCTAGGATTATATATGCATTTTGGCTTGAAACCAGCATGCTAACCTTTAAGAATCACCATGTATCTCCCAAAATTGCCTATGAGCCACTCAAGATGTAGTATAACTCAAATGAGCGTGTGCTCTATTTATAAAAATTATACTTTATGTTGACAAACTTTGGGTTAATAGGAATGACATTGCATATCTTTGTGGTTGTTGATTCTTTCCATATAGTTTAGAACTGTTGTATGTTTGCGACCTAAGTTTCATGTGAATAATGCTATAGTTTTCATTCATTTAATGTATTATGACATAAAGGTTTATTCTAGGTCACCAATAACATCATTATGCCATATAAGGACTTTGATATACTTATGAAATTAGCTAACTGTTGAAACTAGCATGCACTGAGGCCCTAATACCCATGCCTAGAGCGCTAATTAAAGAATGAGCACTTGAGTATAAGCCATTCCCTTGACTCAGCTAAGCACTTGAATGACCCTTAACTTGTTATCCCCTTAGTTGCACCATCAATAGCTATGCCTAGCCAGACATGAACTCATACCAAAAGAAATGTGCCCTTGAATAGGCTTTTACCTCTTAATCTTATCAAAGGTGGCACATGTTGATAGGATACCTAAGCTCGATTCAAAAAATGACTAAGTCCCATTGAGACTAAGGTTGTGTCATGTTTCAACTAACCTAACACAAGCCCTAGTCCCTTCATTATTGTGCTTTGAATGAGTGCACAAGGCTTGCGCCTTGTCTAAAATTGATGTTAGCACAATATTACATTTAAATATTATGCATCATAGACTTTTGCCATGATTATGCCTAGATGTATCAAGTATAGAACTGACTTGAATTGATTGCTAAGTGCATGACCAGGCAGATAATCTAAATGAGGATAAATTTTCTACAACATTTTGGTTTTATTGCTAGAAACTGTGTTAAATTTTGTTATTACAATGATGCAACAAAGTGATGCTCCAACTTTCACTCCAGAACATCGAGCACTAGTTAGATCAAGTGAAAGATAGTTTCACATAGAAGCATCCAACATGCTAAGGATAGAATCCAAAAGAATGGGTGTAAACCTACATGTATGATGCTCTCTACGAGGTATTCTTTTGTGAACTACATAAACATGAGTACCGGTGGTTGGTTGCCCATACCACCTTTAGAATATGAAGCTCTGACTAGCACTTCAAGTGGACAAAAAATCACCTAGAGAGGTTTGAAATCCTAGATGATGTTTGGATGCATGCTATAGACAAGAGGTGGAGTGGTGCATTGAACAACTACATGTTCGAATTGATACTGTCAAACTTTTCTTACCCTAAAAAAGTAGAGTATTAGTTCTTTCACAAGACAAGGGGAACATTCATAAGAGGGATTGACACTAAATTAAAGAAATTATTGGTGGATTATGGTATTGAAACCATAATAATGGAAGGCTAAAATCCTTGCATGTATGAGCAAGTGCAGAAGGTGAGAAGGGGAAGTGTAGGTGAGGCACGATGGAAATGGATGAGTAACCTGACACCCAAGAGCTCTAAAGGTAAATCTATAATAAGCAAAATCATAGGTTGATAGAGGATATGGAACTTGAAAGTGCTGAGAGGAATCATAGAAAGTGGGAAGGATCCCTTGAATTACAGTAGCACAATGAGAGAGAAGAGGAAATAAGAGACTAAGCTTAGAATTTAGGTGTAGAACACATTAGATTCCTATAAGATGTGGTGAATGATGATGCACTAGAAGCACCTACTCCCTTTAAACCTAAAGTGCAAGCTCATCACAAGATTCCCCACCAAAAGATAGAAGAATAATAACTGACCCTATTATTGACATTGAATTTGATAGACTTCAAACTTTAAACCAATACTTTATAATCGAACAAGTGATACCTTACAAAGAATTGAACTAGAATACCACTAACCTAATGAGTGCTAACCTAGGAATCCAAAATAAAATCATAAACATTATCATTAAGAGGATGTCAGCTATGTTGACTAGATAACAATCCATAGGAAGTGGCCTGGCACCATAAGTGAGCAGTACCACACCATTGAGCTTGATGGCGTAACCTACACCAATAGGGTCAGTGTTCAACCCTATAGCTAGAGGCATTAGAGGACTACCGCTAACATAGCCATTAGGGGGGGAAATACCTTAGACTCTAACACCACCCCCTCAATAGATTTATTACAAAATGGTGATGTACTTACATAAGTATCATGACGTATAGAATGTCATAGAGAATGTGCTCACATATGTACTTCAATGGCATGCTCTAGGTATCACCCAATCAGAGCACAAGGTGACTTAGATTTTGACCACCTTATTGAATCATACCCATACTTGGTATCAAAAAATTTATTCGAACCAGGCTATGGTTGATTACAATATACTAAAGGATGTTTTCGTGAAGGAATTTGATATTCCTAAACTTGAGCAACATAGCATCATGATGCTCAAGGAAATCAGCCAAGGGTTTTTCAAGAGCATGTACCTATATGATGTGTGGTTTAAGACCCTCCTTTCTAAGATTTTGTATGATATCCACCCCTCCCAACACGTATAATGGTTTATTGGGGCCCTGTGAGTACCTTTCAAGAGAGCATTGTCCATGAAGATCTTCATAGACCCTTGAAAAGTGCTTAAAGTCACTCTCAAAGATGAGGTAGTAGGTAGCATTGATACCAATATTAGCTCATTTTTGGAGACACAGATCATGTTAATGGCATCCCAACTATAGAAGTAGACTACTAGTTTGATGTATGATGCTCGTAATGGATTGTGTACTTACTATGAGATGGAGGGGTATAACAAGAATAATTTCTCACAAAGAAATGTTTGCACCTTAGTTCTCATCTATAAAGTTTGTCATGGGCCACATGACTCTCATAACTATCCCCTATTGTAGTGTGCCAATCAAGTGAACACTACTATCTATTATAAGATGTGTAATGCCTATACTCATTCAATAGTGGATTATCGAGTCATTAATGTTATGCACCAAAATATGAAGAGAGGTACACAACAAGCAATGACAATAGTTATAGGGCATATAAGCTAAAAAAATGAAGGATATGGCCAAAAAACTACAAGATATGCGAATTAGTGAGGTGGAGATAGGTGAGATGGAAGATGCAGTGGAGGAAGATTCCTACCATGATCATGTTATAAGTGCAGGTTGACTGAGCATTACCAATGTGACTGCCCTACACACCCAACATGTGGGTATTGTTGGGGATCACATATAGCTGAGGATTACCCAAACTTGTATAAAAAGCTGACTCAAGGTTGACCTGGCATAGATAAGGGTGTTGTCATGGTTAGGCATGAGCAAAAAGAAGAGAAATGGGCTCCCAAATTGTAACAAACTCGTAAGGAGCCACCTAAGGTGCAAACCATGACTCAGAGGGGGTTAACCACATAACCACCTACTACACTAACAAAAGAGATATGTATATAATATGGTGAGTCAAGCCACACCAAGTGCATATCTCAACCTGAGCCTAAAGTTGTGACCTACCCTAACCTAGTGTGATAAAAGGACATCTTGTAATAAGCCATTAGTGTAATACAAAATTTGTAGGGATAATTCCAACTAGCTAGAGATGTAAAGGTACAATCAAGCATCTCACATAAGAAGCAAGACAACCAAGAGGTTGAAGTATAAGAGTTGACTGAGATCCTACACCTCTTACAATCTGAAGGGATGTTACCCCTATTGAAAAACTTACTTTTAGAGCACACAGGGAAGAGATTAGAAGAAGAGGTCACACCTCAGATGATTGAAGTTGTTGCACCACATATGGAGTAAATGCATGAAGTAAAGCATACTCTGAATATAGAGTATGACCAAAAATTACTAATAAATGCCACCATCGATGGATGGTCTATTTGTGAGGTCCTTATGGACACGGGCATTAAAGTTAAAATTCTAACCAAAATTGCCTAAGAGAAGATGGGATGGCCACCCTTAAATCCCTCCCCTCATATGTTGTTTATGGAAAGCAAAACCCAAGCATAACCTATCAAAATTTTGAAGGGTGCCATTGTAGATATTATGGGTATCAAGTTGGTAGAGCATGATAACTATCCAATGCTCTTAGTGAGGCCATGGTGCTACACCAATAATATAGACATGCACTTCAAGAAGCACTACATGACTTTCAAGAATGGCAGAGAGAGGGTGGTGATCCCCCTATCAAGTGATCAAGGACCTCCATATGTGGAAAGAATTGATCTCAAGGACAAAATCAACCATATTTATATTCTCACGACATGAGGCACCAAGAAGATTAACCCAACCAACCAAGGAGTGCTCAAATGGGAGGATGGACAATCAACTTTTTATACAACTAACATAACCTAAAATGGATGGGTTGAAGAGGCTTTTGAAGTTACTAACTAAAGGTGCCACCTAGTGCGGGTAACTAAGCCAAGGCCATCCAGAACAGGACTGATCAGGGTTGATCACAATAAAAATAAATGGGTTCCCCATGCCACAAAGGTAGGAAAAAGGGCATTTCAATTGAGTAAAGGGAAGCTTGCAACACTCCCAAAATATGGAGGGAGCTAGCCTCTAGAGAACTATGTTCATGACATTAAAGCATACATTCCTAAGGAAATAGAATGGGCACACTAGTGCATACCTTGAAGAACACTATTGCTCATTGGTGGGCAGTGCAAAGGCCTAGCTTATCAACATGGCAATATGTGAAGGCAATAATATGCACTAGTTTGGAAAGAGTAATGAGGGCTTAGACATACCTACTTACTTAAGTGATTCTGACTTAATCATGTATGTGTGCTTGTGTGAAAAAACCTAGACTGTCTACAGTGAGAATGTGCCCAGAAGCCTGTGGGTGCATGCCTTCTATAGGACTTTGATAACATGAGCATAGGCATTTTATGTGGTAAATGAAATGTGCTAATAGACAGGAGTCTAAGAGGTACTTGAGGAGAGGTTTGTGCACACCTTCTCCTTCTCTTCACAGAACTTAGAACTATTGGAGCCACTACAAGTCATTCATAGGGCAGTGTTTGAGGACACTGCCATTATAAAAGAGCACATTAGAGACATCTTCAGGGAGAAAAGACTAGTGCTCATAACTATTTTTGAATAAAATTTGATTAATAGTCACTCTAGAGAAGAGGATGATGAGACGTGGAAGGAGTGCAATTAGAAAACTCTAACATGAAGGAAAAAACTTGTGTGCTTTGTGGATGATAGTGGCCCAAATGAAGAAGAATTGAATCATCTTTAAATTGAAACAACTAAGGGGACAAGGTAAGTTGAAGACTCTCATTAGGAGAGGAATAATCCTACCACATGTCGCTCATGACCACTAAGGTAGACATCAACATAGAAGGCAAGCCAAATATTTCTACTATAGATATTTACTAGTTTGAGGTAAAGATGGCATAAATCATAAACCTCTTGACGGAGTTTCAGGTCTTGTTCCCATGTAGCTACAAGGACATGAAGGGCACCCACCCTTCCCTTGAAAAAATGAGCATCAAGTTAGTGGATGGCATGAGGCCCGTCAAGAAGCACCCATGTATGATGAATCCCAATCTCTACACCAAGGTACAATGGATATTGATGGAATGTTGGTCATCAACATCATTTACCATGTACAATATTTTGAATGGGTGAGCTTCATGGTCATAAGCATCAAGAAGGATGGGTGCATATGGATATGTATCAACTACAAAATTTTGAATACCACCTGTGTCACTACCTGTTCTCAACCCCATTCCTCGATGAGATTCTGGATGGCATCGTAAGGTGTAAATTCTATACTTTCATTGATAGTTTTTTGGGATACCATCAAGTGCACATTAAGGAGGAATATAAGCCTAAGACAACATTTGTAATTAAATGGGAAAATTTTGTTTATAATGTGATGCCTTTTGGACTTAAGAATGTGATAATCATAATCTCTAGAGTGGTGATCACTACTTCTAAGGACTTCATCCATAGGTTCTTCCAAGTCTATCTCAATGACTAGATTGTGTATGTCCTTATAAAAGACCATTATGACAACCTATGCCTCATGTTTGAGAGGTGTAGATAGCTCTAAATATCTTTAAACTTGAAGAAGTGCATCTTTGTAACCCCTTTTGGAACATTGTTCAGGCACATCATTTGCAAGGATTGTTTGTTTATTACCCCTATGAAGATAGCCATCATAATTTAGCTCCAGACTCCTTCAATGCAAAAAGAGGTTTGTGCCTTTCTTGACCATTGTGGCTGCTATTGGAAGTTCATATGGAGCTATGTGAAGATCACAACACTTCTATAAGAGATCTTGCACAAAGATGGCCCATTTTATTGGGGCAAGGCACAAGAGGAGGCTTTTGAAATATTAAAGTTGAAATTGGTTAACATATAAATTCTATAATTCCAAGATTGGACTATTCCTTTCCATGCCATGTCAATGTTTTAGGCTCCATAATTGGTGATATATTAGCACAACCACATGAGGGAAAGATGGACTAACCCATCTCCTTCGCAAGTAGGAAATTGATGCAAGCATATCAAAATTACACCACCATCGAGCATGAGGTGTTGGTAATGGTCTATGCCTTAAAAAAATTTAGGTAATGTCTACTGGCAACCCCATTCATCTTTTTCACTAATCACGAGGCACTCAAATACCTTGTGAACAAACCTATTTTAAATAGGTGTATATGCAAATGGATAGTTCTATTCCAAGAGTTCCAATTCTTCGTTATGGTTAAACCTGATAAGTAGAACCTAGGGCCAAACCATTTATCTCACATAGATTTTGATGATGTGATAGTGTCAATTAAGGATGACATGCTAGATGTATAACTGTATAGAGTCCAGCACATCCTTGAAGAATTGGTAGACATTATTTCTTTCCTAACATCTGGGTTTACACCATAGACCATGTTGAATAAGGAAAAGAAGTAACTTATAATTCATGTCACCCCCTTCCAACTCATTGAGGGGGAGTTGTACAAACTAGGTAGAGATGAAGTCCTGCACTAGTGTGTTTTAGAACATGAAAGGGACTCCATCTTAAAACAAGTGCATAAGGGAATCACAAGAGGCCATTATGCTAGAGATGTAATAGTGCACAAGATATTATAATCAAGGTTATGGTGGCTAAGCCTGTTCCAAGATGTAAAGGAGTACACCAAGGCATGCGACATATGTCAATGCACTGAGAAGCCCAACCACCAAGATGAGACACCTCTCATCCCCATTCTTGCCCAGGCACCATTCAATAAATGGGCTATTGATTTTTTTGGACCAATAACTCCTACAACATGATGCATAGGTGCAAGGCATATTTTGGCAGATAGTCAGGGTTATGGTAGCCAAGCCTGTTCCAAGATGTAAAGGAGTACACCAAGGCATGCAACATATGTTAGTGCACTGAGAAGCCCAACCACCGAGATGAGACACCTTTCATCCCCATTCTTGCCCAGGTACCATTCAATAGATGGGATATTGATTTTTCTGGACCAATAACTCTTACAACATGATGCATAAGTGCAAGGCATATTTTGGCAACGATTGACTATTTCACTAAGTGGGCCAAGGCCACACTAATGAAAGATTATATAGCCATGATAGCTACGTGTTTCATCTAGGAGAACATAATAAGTTAATATGGGTGCCCATTAAGTTTGACTAGCGACTGAGCACTCTTTTCATCAATGAGATTATGCACGTCCTCCTAATTGAGTACATGGTGGCATACCACAAGACCACCATGTATCATCCTTAGGTAAATGACACAACTGAAGCATTCAACAAGATCTTAGGAATGTACCTAATAAAGATATCTGATGTTAGTCATAAGGATTGGGATGATTGCATTTTAGTGGTATTCTGGGCATCTCACACGATGTATAAGTGCTTAAACAAAGCTTTGCCCTTTCAAATAGTGTTTAGTGTTGAAGCAATTCTCTCCATGGAATTCATGGTGCCATCCTTACATATTACATATATTGGTCACTTAGATGACCAAGAATATTTGAGCACAAGGTTGGAAGACTTGGAGTGCTTAGATAAAAAGCACACCCAAGCAAGATAGATTCAGTAAATTAAAAGAATATACCAAGATCTTTGGCATGACAAGCACATCAAGCATAAGGAATTGACTAAAGGAGCATCGATATTGCTATATGACTTGAAGTACCTTAAGCACCTAAGTAAATTGTAAATAATGTGGATGGGCCCCTATATCATCCACCACATCTTAGAGTCAGGGGCATGCAAGTTACGTACATTATCTAACAAAATGCTCCTAGGGTATTTCAATGGCAACTAATTGAAGTCGTATTGATAGTAGGATGGTGTTTGCACTATAAGAACACCAAATTCTTAGTCACTAGTTGGTTTGAAGTTGAGCTAACCAAAATATAGTTTTGCTCGAGCCAAACCATGCTCTTTCTTTTGTTTTTATTCCTTGTATAGTGTAAAGAGGTAATAAGCAATGTATGGTGGATATAAGGACTTATCTATTGACACTTCATACATAATTCCAAGCGAGTGTATTGAGCACTCATGCTTCCTAATCACCTAGGGCCAGATGCCTAAGTTTTTGGGCATGAGGAAGTTTATAGACTTTGAATATTTGAGAATAAAATGACAAAGTATATAAGCACAAAAGTAACCTTTACATCATAGTTAGAAAGAGGTACATCAATTGATCATACACCACACACCAATAAGGAAGGTGAATATGTTGAACATGGTTGGGTGTAAGAAAAAAGGTGAAGACACTCAACATGGTTGGGTGCAAGGAGGAAAGTAAAGACACACAATCTAATAGTGCATAAGAGAATCATGAGAAAATCCAAAGTGTTGGAGGGCCAGTGTAAGTGATTTGTATGGGGTAGGACAGGCCAAGGCAAGATGAAGCGTAATAAATCAACCAAAATAGATAAGTATGCTGGAATTGGAAGTACAAATAGAAGAGAAAGTGTAATTAAGGAGGTTGAATCATGTGCATGTGAGGTGTCATGCCCAGGTTACCATAAGTAAGGCGAAGGTCATGCCAAGTAAACAAACAAAGGAAAAAATTTGTCTAAGATAGCTGACATCCACACAGGTTTAAGTAGGAAGTGACCATTTGAACTAAACGTCACTTCATCAAATTATAATTAGAGAGCATTCAATGAAGTAGTGGCAGAGGAGACACAAAGATATGCAATTAATGCATTGATGACAAAGGATTTTCATAAATTTTGCAAAATTTTACATTTTCCAAGAAATTGAGGCACCACCACAACATAAAGCACCTCCATTAATTGTGGTAGATAAGTAATGGATATAAATTATCAAGTGATAGACTTATTTATGTTACAAAGTTAATATTAACTTAAGACTAAGAGCAAACTTAAATAAAAACCAGAGAGTTGAGGTGCAAAAACCTTATACTAGTGAGAATTTGAGCACTTTTAGGCACTAGGAGTGAACGAGTGCATACTAAGAAAGATTATGTTCATAATAAGCTTGATTTGGAAAAGTGTGGAGAGAGTATTATAAAAAAAAATAAGGTAGGTAGAAAAGTGAATTGACGCCCAGGCCACCATTGAAGGTTAGTGAAGCTCGAGAGCCGAGGGAATAATTACAGATCCCACAATTATAGAAGCACCACCACCATTTGAGGATTCCATAAAATGCACCTTCCACATTTCCACATAATCAAGTTTAATATGGTAAAGAAACAAAAGGGACTAAGCTCTGAGTTGGTACAACAGGACCCAAAATGGGTGCATAGAGTGCTTGAAGCAACCATTACAAAAACAATGGTGCAAAGAATATAAGTAGTGAGCATGATGCAGGTAGACACCTACCAAGTAATGCAATTCCCTCCAAAAGTCATAACATGGGAGGATTGCCACTCTTTTATGTACATATTCTAGTAAAAAGAGTATAATCATTCCACATCCAATCATTTTCAAAACCACACACAATATTGGATGGTGGACATAGGGCAAAAGACAGTGTAAGGTGATGGCCTATTTGACATCTCAATATGAGATAAATTAACAACATCCAGTGCAACTCAACTTTATGAGTTTTCATGCTTCAAGAAGTCAAAGGAACTAGTTCAATTCATACTCTCATACATCCACAAGGACCACATTTACTTCATAGGGAGGCACATGAATATTTTTGCACAATTGATAAAGAGAATAATCAAGCTTCTAGACACTGATGAAGACATCCATCAGATGATCGATGATGATGAAGAGGTGGAGTGCATAACCCAACTCCTAAAGTATTTTAAGGGGGTTTTACATTCCCCATCAAGGAGTGCAAGGACCTCAATAGGAGGGTGGTGACATGCTTTATAAGCTCCAAAATATGCTCAAGTGATCGAGGGACTAATGTGACTAAGGCATACCTTTGTGTCACCTATCATATGGTATAGGGTGTGCAGTTCAATATTGCTAAATTCATCACCTATGAATTTGTGAAGAATGCATAGGAGTGCCATAGGGAAAAAAGGATGTTCAAATGGGGATCCATCCTCATTCTAATAATCATGAAGGAGATTAGGTTTCTAGATGGGGATTAGGACAACCTCTGGGTCTATCTTAAGCATAATGACTCCTCAGTGTAGAAGTAAAAATAGTTTATGAGCCCCCCTCCTTTAGCACCAAATATAAGACTCGCATCATGGGGTGGTGTGAGAGGTACATAAAATCCCTTAAAACAAAATGACGCATCCCTCAAGGGCTCCTTAAGAGTATGTTTGGAAAGATAACCTTTACCGTAATACAACACTAATGTGTAGTGCAATTATTATTGGTTGATGGCAACATGTCAGGGTGGCTAAAGCTTCCCTACACCTTCTTGATAAGATACTTTAGGGGCGTGTAATGTTGGATCCCCAATTCACAATAGTTAGACATTCCAATAAAAGAACTAGAAGGGGAGAGGTGCATGATGAAGTGTCAATTCACTCATGTTTATGGGGACGCTAGTGAGGATGAAGAGGATAAATTAAATCATCTTAGATATCCACCCCCTTTAGGAGGAAATCATACATGACCACATCCAAAAGCTCTACTATGAAATAAAGCCATGGAAGAAGGGCCTCAACACTAAGTAGAGTGAAGACCCTCCAATCCATATTAGCGATGAAGGACCTCTAATGCCAGTAGAGAAGAAGAAGTGTCCTAAGAAGAAGAGGGAAAAACTTTGGAGGAGATATAGGAGTGAATAAGGCTCAAGATTGCCTCAGAAGAAGAAGCCTTTCCTTCATCCTTCATGGAGAAGCACATGCAATTTGAGCTAAAGCCTCCCCATAGTCTAATGGAAAAGAAAAAGGGGAAGGTTCCTCCTATGGTACCTAGGATAATCTTATTTGACATAGAAAAGGAATAGGAGATGGAGGAATAAATAGTTGGGAGGGGCGTATACATCATGATTAAGGAAGATGCATCCTTGTTAAGTGAACAGATCCCCTCTCCATCCCCTTAAACTGAATTGGAGAGGAAAATGTGAAGATGGAATAAACTCAGCCTTAGTGATGCTGATATGCAGAAGGCACTGGAGCTAGAGGAATGAAGAGAAGAAATGACAAAGGTTAGAATGTCAAAAGAATCCATTGAGATGGTTGAGGCTGAAGAACACAAGAAATAAGTGGAGAAACATAAGGCACATGAGATGAAAAGAAAGAAGGAACAAGAAATAGGCGAAAGGCTCGGTGAGGTAGAAGCACATAAAGAAGCAATATCCTCAGTCGCACTAATTAAAGAAGAGTTAAAGCACAAATGGGAGGACATGGGCCTAGACCAAGAGCACATTGACATGGTTTAGAAGTTGCACTATAAATGAGAGGCCATGAGGGCCAAGGGCATGACCTAAGCTAAAATTGACTGAATGGAGGCCAAGGAGATGAAATCATAAGAGAAGGAATGCAAGGTTCAGTCCAAGAAATGGAAAGCTAAGAAGAAAAAGGCCAAAAAAGAAAAGGCCAAGAGGAAAGAAATAGAAGAAAAGGTGGCCTAGGCAAAAAGGGACAAAATAAAGAAAGAAAGAGAGGAAAAGTTTGCCATTCACGTGGAACCTAAAAAGGAGAAAGCAACTGAAGAGGCACCTATCACCCACTCCAACCTGGTAGAGGAAGATGCACAACAGGCATGCCCTAGTTTTGAAAGGACAATTGAAGATGAAGTAGGTGATGTTGGTGCCTCAAAATAATAAAAAAATAAGGTAGTAGAGACCATGTTGGGGCAAGAGGAGAGTAAGGTTGGTGTTGAGGAGGTTCATGTCAAAGAAACACAATGAGAAGAAGAAGAAGCGTATAAGGGGGAAAAGTTTGAGGAAGAACCCCTCCAAAAATAAGATGATGAAACTAACGTTGAGAAAAGAGAGGAGATGGACTAAGGGGAGAAGTCTAATAAAGAACCCCTAGTAGAGCAAGAAGAAGAAGAAAGAGAAGAAGAAGAAGAAAGCACCAATGTTAGTAGTAAAGAGGAGTTGGCCGAGGAAGAGGAGTACGAGCTGACCTACAGGGAGAAAACACAACGAGAGTTCACTGAAGATGATGACTTCTACATGTTAAAGTACATGTACCCCAAAATTTCCATGACCCTAATGTGCCATCAAGTTTGTTGGGCTCTCGATTGCTACATGGCTGAACCTTAGTTCGAGGTACCAAAGAAGGCAATTCTAAGCACCAAGAAACTAGAAGAGGGGCATGACTACTAGCTTATAAATCTTAGGGATATTAACACCGTAAGGTCAGTGAACACACTCCTCGATATGGCCTCATCAGTAACACATAAGAACATCATCAACAATGTTCATGCCAATAATTGGAAATAGATCATGCAAGAGGTATAGGAAGAATTAAAGGCAACAAAGCTCAAACTTTAGCAGTTGTTTGAGCATGTCGAAGAGGTAGAGCCATCTCTTTTGGATGGTGTGGATGCCTCAAAAATGAAATAGGTTGATAAAGTTTGTGTGCTAGTAGAAAAAATGACTAGAGGAAAAAGAAGACCCCTATGAAGCCATTAGAAGAGAGATAAACAAAAAGCTTGATACGGTGGACCTTTTTGCCAAACTGAAAGAGGGTGTAGAAGAAGAAAATGATGTCTCTTACAACTTCACCACTCAAGCATCAGTCAGCAACATGTGCCTTCAAAAGGAAAAAGAGGAAAATGATGCTATGATGAATCATGCTTTCATTATGGGTAGAACTGAGTGTGCATAAGTTATGGCACATGTCAACACCTTGAGCACTAACTTGAAAACCCAAGAGCAAAAACTGGAAGTACTCTTTACTGCCTTTCAAATAAAGGCAAGTGAGCAAGGGAACATTTTAGATGGTAGAATATGAAGGGCTAAGGAAGGACTAAAAGCCTTTACAAAAGAAATAAAGAGCACATACATGTTTGCACTTGACGCTGCTTTGATAAAATTAGATGGTATCATCGAAGAGATCAAGCTTACCATTTAGGGCTTCAAAAGCTTCAAGGCAGAGCTATAGTAGAGTGTACCCAAATTTTATGCAATAAAGGTGCTAAAAGACTAGTTCGAGGGCGAATTAGAAATTTTGTATGGGGTAATGTTGGGCCCCTTTTTATGATACCTAGTAGACTGCATCAAATCAACACATATTGGTGCATGGAAGTCATTGTAAATTATTGCTCTTTTAAAACCATTAACACTAGCTGGAAGAATCTTTGATGATTTTACATCAGTTGGTAGGTAGTTGCTTATTACCTGGGTTTTTAGGGACATCCCTTTGAGTGCTTGCACATGGTGGTTGGAGAGTATGGGCGCCAGAGTAATGGAACCAGTGGTATAACAACCCCCATCGATAGCTCAGCACCTGACGTGCACCCATCCAACCTGGTAAGAATATGCCCCTCCACCTATAAAAATAAACTCAAACCTAAAGAAAGGGGAGGTGGCATTAATGCAAAAAAGCTCTGTAGGATTAGTTATTATATTATATATGCATTTTACCTTGAAACCAGCATGCTAACCTTGAAGAATCATGATGTATCACCTAAGCTCACCTATGAGTCATTGGGCATGTACTAGAACTTAGATGAGCATGTGCTCTATTTATACAAACTATACTTTATGTTGACAAACTTTGGGTTAATAGGAATGATGTTGCATATCTTTATGGTTGTTGATTCTTTCCATATATTCTAACACTATTGTATGTTTGAAACCTAAGTTTTATGTGAACAATGTTATAGTTTTCATTTGTTTAATGTATTGCGATGTAAAGGTCTATTCTAGGTCACTAATGGCATTGCTATGCCATATAACGACTTTGGTATACTTATGAAATTGACTAAGTTTTGAAATTGGCATGCATCAAGGCCCTAATTCCCATGCCTTGAATGCTAACTAAAGAATGAGCACTCGAGTATAAGCCATTCCCTTGACTCAGCTAAGCACCTAAATGACCCTTATCTTGTTATCTCCATAGTTGCACCATCAAGAGCTATGCCTAGCCAAACATGAACTTGTGCCAAAAGACTTGTGCCCTTGAATAGGCTTGCACCTCGTAATCTTATCCAAGACGGTAAGCGTTGATAGGCTACCTAAGCATGATTTGTAAAATGACTAAGTCCCATTAAGACTAAGGTTGTGCCATGTTTCAACTAGCCTAGTGTGGGCCTCGATCCCTTCACTACTGCACTTCAAGTGAAAGCACAAGGCTTGCACCTTGTGTGAAATTAATGCTAACACAGTAGTGTATTTAAATGTTGTGCATCATAGAATTTTACTATGATTGTGCCTAGTTGTATCAAGTATAGAAATGACTTGAATTTTTTGCTAAGTGCATGACTAGGCACATAAGCTAAACAAGGAAAAAAATTATACAAAAATAGAACAATAGATGTCATGGCCACCATCGACTCTTTGATCTGTTATCTAGACAATGAAAAAGAATATCAATTCCTCATTGAAAATCTTCTAGCACCAACTCATGAACCTTCAACCATTACAATGATCTTTGATATTGTTAGTCCCAACTCTATATGGTATTCATACCTTTTTACCTACCTCCATAACCATGTTATGCCACCTGACCTATCATGGAAACAACAAAAGGCCTTTACCCACCAAACCACACAATATACCTTACGTAAACCAACCTTTTACCACCGTAGTTTTGATAGAACTCTACTTCATTGTTTAAATTTCACAAAATCAACGTTAGCATTATGAGAAGTTTATGGAATATGTGGAGCCCACATAATCAGGGTCGTGCTAGCAAAAAAGCTCCTACATATCGGGTATTATTGGCCAAATAGGGGTGCAGATGTAATTGCATATGTTAAGAGGTGCGACAAATGTCAAAGGCATGCCAATTTGATTCATGCCCCAACCAAAACACTCAAACCAATGCTTACACCATGGCCATTTACTACATGGGGACTCAATGTCATTAGGAAGATAAACCCAACATCGTCTGATGGCCATAAACATATGCTTACTACTATTGAATATTTCACTAAGTGGGTTGAAGCTATACCCTTCGCTTATGTGACTAAAAAATAAATTTCTAAATTCATTTTCAACCGTCTCATCTCCTGCTATGATATCCCATCTGACATTATATCTGATAACAATATATCGTTTAAGAACAAGGATGTCAAAATGATATGTGTTGAGTACAACATTACTCAATATTTTTCTACTGCATATTACCCATAACGTAATGGCTAGGCAAAAACATCCAACAAAACCATTGTTAACATCCTTAAAAATATTTTCAATGATGCTGATCACGATTGGCACCTCCAAATCTTCTGCACCCTCTAGGCATATCGCACTAATTAACCTACCCCAGCAGAAGCCACTCCATATTCCCTAGTTTATGGCACTGAGGCCATTATTCCCATTGAGGTCGAGTTACCTTCTCTACACATCTCATTGAAACATGTCATGGATGATGAAGATTATAGAGTAGCTTTCCTACAAGAGCTAGAGTTACTTGATGAGAAACACATAGCTATTGTCAACAATCTTCAAGCATACCATAATTGACTCCATGGCCACTATAACTAGTGAGTCAAACACCGATAATTTTATCTTGGGGATCTTGTTCTCAAAGAAAACCAATAGAATACCATGACTGAGAAGAAGCATAAGGGCAAGTTCAAACCTAATTGGATAGGCCCATACATCATTGTTGCAAATTATGGCTCTAGAGAATATAGGTTCACTACACCAAATGAGGATGAACTTGATGAGCCGGTGAACATTATACACCTCAAGCATTACTTCACTTGAGAGACCTGAAGTATTATCTATGAGGCCTATTTCCATTATACCATAATATCAACATCTTTCTTTATACCATTTTACCATATACCATTCTACCATATATTTTTCTACGATACCTTTCCTATCGACGAAAGTTGTTTTTACCTCCCTACCCAACCCCTTTGACCTTGGTTCCATTCCATTAGTTCTTTGGGCACCTTTAGCGACATGAATCAGATAGTGTTTCAATAGTTGATTCAATATTCTAGATCGAGGTTGTATTTTGGACTAGTATGACAATGGTTTGGCAGTTGCATCCTTCATTTCTTATTTTGTTTCATTTTTAGTGCTACTGATTATAACCATCTTTGGGCAAATCAAAGTCCTATCGTCATGCTACTAATGATAACCACCTTTGGGCAAATTAGTATCATTAACCTATGTTGTTTCTCTTTGATTATAACTGCCTATGGGAAAATTAAAAACAACACCTTTATCATGCCTTGAAGTCCCACCTTACCATTTATGTGCCATACTATGCCATTTGCCTAATTTACAAACTTATTGCTACCTAGTCGGATTCCTCCATTAAAAGGCAAAACTACAGTGACTTGAGGTCCCATTATAGGAATATGTAGGTAGTGCTCAATTTACGTTGAGGCCAACTCAATCAACCCTTTGCTACACTCTTGTCATTTTGAAAGCAATTTTAAGTTTTAAAGTTCTCACCATTTTACGAGTTGAACAATTTAGTATCTCATCATTCTCAATCGAGTTGAGATGCTTCAAAAATTCCCAACACATTTGAAAATGATCTCAAAAATCCTCAAAATCACCATATCGAACACTTCTTTGCCTTAAGGATTATGAGATCCCTAGATATTTCATAAGAAACTACTTGTCATTTAGTTTCCCCATACTTACTAGCCTAACATCCCATGATCTTGCCATTTTACGCACCCATCCTCATATTCCTCTACAACATCCATCATGCCTTTCTCACCTATCATTTTTATTCTATCCCATATCCTAGGAGAACTACATTTGGTCTGAAGTTTATGTTGGACTTTGCATCCATGAAACTATGTAGGCAATGCCCACTTGCCTAGTGCATTTGAAGTTAGCTCGACCACCCCTTTCTTTTCTTTTACTCCCCCATCTTGTTTATTTATCTCGTTATTTCCCTATCGCTTAAGGGAAACCTTCTATCCTTTATTTTTGTTCTTTGTTTGTGTTAACATTGTATTTAGCCGTTGTTTGTGTTTGTTTCAGTTTGTTCTCGTTGTTTTATTTTTTTGGTGTTTTGTCTTCTTGTTTTTGTTTACTTGTTTGTTTGCTTTCAATGTTGTGCCTTGACTTAGTACCTCTACATTCACTGGGTGATTCCTTGCACATTATATTTGAGTTCATCCATATTCATACATCAACATTGTCATTGTGGTTTTTATCACTAGTGAATTATTGTTTATTATTTATTGGCTCATGTGTCAGTCCTTGTGCATATTTTGACTAAGTTATCGTGGTGTTCTATCATGATGCATATCGTCACATGGTATAACAAAAATTAGCTTGGGAAATATTACAAGTAATGAGGTCATTGTACTTCTCCTTGACACCTGAACAATTCCTTATTTACCTAAATACATATTAATTAAATCACGAAAGAATTTTACACTCCTTGATAGTTAAGATGTGCATCTCCATAGTAGCAGGTTGCTCAAATTCATCTTTATCATCTGTACCAGCTTACTCTTATTCCATGCGTACAAATTCAATTCATAAGCCCCATTATCCAATTTTCCATATTACTCCCATCATTTTGTCAATGATTCTAACCACCTTTGGGCAAATCACTGTGTATCATCCTACCCATAAAGCCAATGATTATAACCGCATGTGGGGAAATCATTATGTTTAAATCCAAACTACCATGCCAATGATTATAAATTGGCAAATCATTATCATTCTTCCACCCACCAGGGGCATGTTTTCATTATGTTAGTGATTATAACCACCTTTGGGAAAATCATTATCTTTATTCGCCTAAATAGGGCATGTTTTTATCCTGCCAATAGTTATAATTGCCTATAGACAAATTATTGTTTTTCCTTTTAATGATTATAACCGCCTTTGGGCAAATCATTCTCTTCTCACCCTTATCTCTTGGCTAATGATTATAACTGTATGTGAGCCAATTATTATACCATGTTATACTGATGATTATAACCGCCTATGGAAAAATCATCCTATTTATCTACTCACCCAGGGTAACTCACCATGCCACTAATTATAATCGCCTTAGGGAAAATCAGTGTTTTTCACCCCATTTTACCTTTTGGTCCCATTATTTTCCTTCTTTTGAGGGACTGATTGCTAACAATATTGTCGATCACTCCCTTGAGGGGTATCTAGAGCTCATCTATTACCATTGAAGTTGTAGGCATATATGACCTTTTCACTCTTTGAGAAGATGTTACTGTGCCTGTAGCTTGCAACGCCTTCCCAAACATAAGCAAATTATAGACACCTAAAATTGGCCACAACTAGCTTTCGATTGAACTTCAGACTAATTCCTACCAGCGATTGTAAATTAAGCCTAAGAAATAATTGAATGTTTAAAATTTGCTTGCATATCATTTATCAAAGCTCATAATTGTATTGATGCATCCCTATTTGGAATACTAACCTGTATGCAACAATAACCTCTCATAGATTCATCCCTAATCCCATTGCAATTTTACAACTGTCAATTTGGCCTATGAACCTATTAAGTGGGGTACTTGAACAAATATCAAATCTTGAAAGAGCTAAAGTGTTAATCAAAATCAATTAACAAGCAAAACAATATTAAATGCCTAGTTGAATTATCCATTTGAAATTAATGAATATCTAAAAAAATAAATTTTTAAAATCAAAATATCAAGCCCTTTCATCATTGCCTTTATGAGTTGTCGAGATCTTTGAAAATATCCTAAAATATCTAATTTGAGAGACATGCCTAGTAATTGAAAATCATAATTATATGATAACTTTTAACTCAATTGGAGTTAGTTTTAACTCACCTAGGTTTAGTTTGAACCCATTTCAAGTCTAAACTCATCCTTAACTCACTTTGGGTGAGAGTTAATTCTTAAGGCTATAAATACAAGGCCTTGCTTATTGAATCATAAATAATTTTGGTGCAAAGTTGTAATGCACAAATATCTTCAACAAGCTTAGATGCTGTAGAGTTATTATGCAGGATTCACTCCATAAGACTCATGCAAGTAGTGTTACCATGCCCAAATATTAAGCCAAACAACATCAAAGCCAAGGTGCCAAGGAGAGAAGGATCCAAACAACCTTTATTGTCAAAGACTTCTTGATGCACAAGTCGAGCAAGCCATTCAACAAGTCATTTGGAGCTCCAAGGAAGGTAAAAGACTTGTTTTTTTTTAATGTTTTTTTGTTCATTTAGTTTTTATTGCCTAAGCTCTCCCTAATGTCTAGGCTAGAGGTGTTAGAATTTTAGTGTGCTCATTTCATTTGTTTTATAAGACTAACACAATACTAACCTCCTCTCTATTGCAATCTTTGTTCACAGTTTTGTCTAAAAATTGTATTCATGTATTATTTGTATGATAGATGATCGTATTACATTTAACTTATTTTCCTCTTGCAGGAAGTAAGCCTTTGTTATGACTCCAAGTTGATTCTCTTTTCCTCTAAATTAGACATGGGAACCAATAAATCCCCTCATTTTCTTTATCAAAATAATAATAATAATAATAATAATAATAATAATAATAATAATAATAATAATAATAATAATAAATAAACAACCAACGTGTACATGAAAACGGGTTATGAGACTCTGGGTACGAAGAAAAAATCATTGTTTATTTTAATCATGCAAGAAACATCTCACCTCGATCATTACCAAATTACATCGAGAGGCACCATAAATATTCAATTTTGAACTTTTAAATGATGAAGTGTGCAATTTTACACATATATATTTTAATTGTAATTACTTAACCCTTTAATGAGTAGCGGATTATTACACAGGTACTATCATATTAGTCTACTTAAATGCTAAATTTTAGAGAGAAGAAAAAGGAAACACTATTCTTAACAAGTATCAAGAGTTGAATGTGTACCAATAGTTAAAATAGGTTTTGAACCCATAATACTTTATTGTTGACTCTCTACTACCTAATAGTTGTCATATTATTATGTACCATTTGTCCAACTTTTACCTCCCAATAACAATTTACATAATGACATACAATCTTTTCAACAATTAGTACACTAATGTACAACATATTTATATCATATTAAGTATTGGATAACCTTTTTTTTTTAATATCGCTGTTGAGGGAAGGGCCCTCACCCAAACGAAAGAACACAAAACAAAAGATGGGTGGTACACTGGAAAGAACACGGTCAGTGAAACTCAAAACAAGAAGCCAACAAGCTCACCACAAACATTTCGAAACACCAAATAGGCATCAAGCCCACAGATTCATTGTTAAAACAAAGCACAAACAAAGATAATTGTGTTGTTTCGAAAGTATTAATAAATGAGGCAACCATTTTAACAACATCCTCCAACTACTAAAACAGAAATGCCGAAACTACTTGCAATAAACAAACAAACATCACATTTTTTAAATATACATTTTAATTTTCCTATTTTAAATTGAATCAAATTGTGACTTTTCCTCCATTTCAACGTTCCAATTTTTTAAAAAATATAAACAATTAATATGAACCCGCCAAATTTAGGGTTTGCCACTAGTGTCACTTCACCCCTTAAATTTAAAGAACAATTTAAAACGTCGACGAGCCTTCCAATCAGTTTGGGATTTAAGACATATTTGGCGAGTAAAATTTATATATATTTATTTTTGGTCTCTTGAATACATTGGGAGCGCATTCATTTCGGTTATGGACTTAGCATGCCTTCCTTTAGCGCCTTCTCACAGGGCAAAACTCGCTTCAGCAGGCTACACCACACTGGACACACTTCACAATCTTTCGCCTTTTGATCTCGCTTCAGGTAATCTTTATTTCTCCTGTTTCAAGTTACTCTCATTTTGGTGAACTTTTTGAAATTAACGAGTCAAATTTGTAAAAAAAAATGTTCAAATTCTGTTTAGATTTCACCAATTTCTGTATTTTGTTTTGGTCTATTGAATCCTTAGACCAAATTTGTAAAAACTTTGTAAAGTCTCATTCCTTTTTCCTCTTGGCTTTTAAAATTTTGGGTAAGGGTATGGGTTGCTTTGGAGCGGTGTGGGATAAGCTTGAACGACAATTTTAAATTTTTTAAGTATAAATCACCTTCAAATGTACGCTATAATACGTTGGCTGAATTTATGGGCTGCTTTATTACAGTCAAGGAATTTTGGGCTGGAATTTCGGACTTGGATTGCACTCTTCCGAGTATGGGCTGCCTAATTGTGATGAGGGGGTTTTGAACTCAGGTGACTCTTTTAGGAATGCCCCCACACATCACAACCACTTGGACATGTTAAAATTTGACTATTTTTGGTCCTCTTGGGTTTATTATTAATTTTCTCATTGAGATCCTAATCTCAGAGTTGTAAAATTGTTAAACGGCTGTGACAATTTTATCTGTAGTTACTGGCATGGTTTCAACTTAATGCCGATACATGAAAATGGTGTCTCAAATGCTATTATATATTTCGGCATTATTTAAATTTAGAGTACTAAATTTGGAGCTGGAACTTTGTCAATTGGATATATTTCGTATTCTTTTACGAGATGAACTGTGTAAAATATGTTCCTTTCGGCACCTTGGACATTGACTCTACTGTTGCTTTTTTATATTTGGAGAGGATGCTCGGTAAAGCTTAGTTAATATTTGCTTCCTCAGTTTTCCACCTTAAGCCCTTCGATTATGAGATGTGTCGGTGCAAGATGTTATTTACACCAGACTTAAGTTTACTTAACTTAGCAAATTTACCCTAAGCTAGAAAGAAAGAAAAAATATTCAGGAGAGATGCGAGCCTTGTGGGTAGGTCCCATGTGTGCCAAATTAAAAAAATATAGTAAAATTGACAAGATAAAAATAATGCAAAATATTTTCTGCATCACTAAACAATATAAACAGCAAATTAAGCCCTGCAAAGATGTCCGTGCTTCATGAAATGCAGCTTTAAATTTAGAAATCATATTGGTGGGTACCACCATCTTTTTTTGCCTTTTCCTTGTCTGTAACAATAAAAAATTTAAGTAGGGGTTTAGTTGGTTTGAATAACCCCCATTGAATAAATTTTCAGAATTGGTGAGGGGCTTTGAAATAGGTTTCTGTTAAATGTTGGATGGGTACACATATGGTACCCTAAATGTCAGATTTTACTTCAATTAACATGATAAGTCCAGAAATCTTTATCTCAAATATCTATCATCATGAAAACATACATACTCTCGTTTTTGTTATTGTTTGCAGTTCCAGCTGAACTTCCGTATAACCCAGTCCAATTCTCTGTTTACCCAATTTGACTCATTGCTTTTTGGCTTTCCTCATCACCAATGCTCAGTTTTGCCAAGTACAAAAACTTAAAACTGCAAATATGTTCAGAAAAATAAAATTTAAATTTGTAAAGTAGTGAAGTAAAACAAAAAAAGAAAACATTTACTTGCCTTACCTCCCTGAAGCTGCCCAAGAATCTCCTAGAAAATTTGAAAATCTGTCCCCTTAGTGGCAGCTGCAGTTTTCCAGCTCTGAGAGCCAAGTAAAAGAAAGTGAAATGAAGCTAGAATGAAATACTTAGGGTTTGTGAGGAGGAATAAAATGGTGGCGGATTTTTTGGTCCCCTGCCCTTTTTATGTGTTTCTTGTAATACTATTTTTTTTTTCCAATTTTCTTCATTGTAACGTTGTCGGGGATGCCCAACTGTCCTTGAGATGGTTGAGGATGTTCTAGACATCCCTAAAGTCTAAAGGATGGCTAGGCATCTGCAAAACTCTCTAGGATGCCTACTCATCCTCAAGATATCTTGTGTGGCCTCACAATGTGCTCCAGGAGTCTTGTGGATGTATAGGTGTCCCCTTTTAAAAAAATTGAGGGTCGTATTATAGAGACAGGCTGATAGGCCCTATGCAAGTTTTTGACGCATCATGGTCGACTACAAAACGCTGTGAGAGATGAAAATATTAAAGTGCAAGTACAAGTCTAGAAATTGAAGGTACCTACTCATCCTTGAGATATCTTGCATGGCATCACAACGTGCTCCAAGAACCTTGTGGTCGTATAGGTGTCCCCCTTTTTGAAAATTTGAGGGTCATTTTATAGAGACAGTCTAATAGTCCTTATGCAAGTGTCTGACGCGTCACAGTCAACTACAAAGCACTGTGAGAGATGAAAATATAAAAGTGCCAATACAAGGCTAGAAAATCATTATCTTTATCATATTTTGGAATGTGGCCTTTGTTATCTCTATTCATTTTAATTGGTCCTTTGTAAGATTGATGAAGGGTGCCCAAAAGCCTCCATACTTTAAAAACCTCATGTAGAAGTTGCGTTTCCCACAAGCACCTCTCAATTGTGTCTACTAAGCTTGCTATAATCACATTGCATGCATGCCATTTATGTTGAAACATTTGACATGTACTCGATAACAATTTGAAATATGTAGAGAACATATTCTAGTTTACCTTGAAATAAGTCCCCAAGGTCATAGGATGTGGAGGAAAGCATGCAGGTTTCTCTTGTTGCAAATCAACACTATGCTAATGTCAAACTTTAATCAACTATTAATGCTGGTTATTTTTCTTCTCAACAAATAATAGTTGTTTTGAACTGGAATATTGCACTTCAAAGGGCCATAAATGAGCTGTAATTATTGCATGCTCAATATACAACTTCTAAGAGTAGATTACTTGTTTTCTACTAAGTTAATGGTTTGTTTTGGGTTCGGGTTCGGGTTCGAAGAATTGGGTTCACCGTTACGAAGTTTTTTTGTTTTTTCCTTGGGTTTGTTTTGGGTTCGTCTGTACAAAAAATATTTAAAAAATTAAAAAATATAGAAATTCTAGCCTAATACATAGGAAATTAGTGACATTGCCATTAACCACATGTTATGCATATTAATATTAAAAACAAAATATGAAAATAATCACAAAATTTGAAAATACTAACCGAATGCCAAATGTCAGGATAATCATTAAACATAAATATCAATAATTATCTTGTAATTAATTACATCAAACTTAAAAGTAAATTTTCAGAGTCATCTTACTTTTCATCGAGAGCATTGACATCAACATCATGTTTTGGTTCGTTAGAACCACATGGGCTAGCACCACCACCAATCCCGTTGGCTAAGTTGTGTGTCGTTGAAGGAGTGTCAATGTCATCTAATGAGAAGCGTGAAATGGAAGCAACCAAGTCAACAACCTCCGGATCTATATCCCAATGCTTTGATGTCCCCTCCTTGTACTCTGGGTTCTTGTGCAATAGAAGATGCAAATTGGACTATATGTAGACCCTCTAAACTGTGAGCTTGTTGCACTTTTGTGAGTGGATGAAGCTGTATGTGCTCCAATTCCGCTCACAAGAAAATGAACTTGCATCCTATATTCAAATTTATAAAAATAAAAACTAAAAGTTCCAACTCAAGTCTTAAACATAAATTTAAAATTTTTAAAACAAAAAGAGAGTTAAAAACTTAAAAGGTTACCTATGACAAGATCTTGATTGCAAGAGGTTGTAGGTTTGGTGATCCTTGGCCATGAAGATACCACCCCATAGGACCATCCTTCTTGTATTTGTCCCAAAGAGCACTGAGACTATGATCTCGGGAGATATCGAAAACCCCAAACTTGCTCATAACCATGTCTTCTATCTCGGGATCAGGGAATATCCTAGATAATTGCAATTCATACCCTTTAGTGACTTCGACATCCTTGTATGGTGGCACCCTCCTTTGCAAAGAAAGGATCTTGCTCTTTTGCATTATTTATGACCTTCATCTTCTCAATCACATAATTCTCCTAAACATGGTTGATACATGACAGCGAAACGGATCATACTCAATCAAATGCTGTTATATACTTCGGCATTTTAAAAATTTAAAGTACTAAATTTGGAGTTGTGTCAATTGGATATATTTCGTATTCTTTTACCAGATGAACTGTTAAAATATGTTCCTTTCGGCACCTTGGGCATTGACCCTACTGTTGCTTTTTGATTTTTGGAGAGGATGCTCAGTAAAGCTTAGTTAATATTTGCTTCCTCAGTTTTGCACCTTAAACCCTTCGATTATGAGATGTTTCGGTGCAAGATGTTATTTACACCAGACTTAAGTTTACTTAGCTTAGCAAATTTATCGTAAGCTAGAAAGAAAGAAAGAATATTCAGGAGAGATGTGAGCCTTGTGGGTAGGTCCCATGTGTGCCTGAGAGCACTAGATACCTTGTATGCTTTCGTAGAGCAGCTTGTGTGAATTTCTCATAATCTAGGGTTTTTGGTTTTTCATTTAAAAATATTAAATAAAATTAAGTTATATAAGGCAAGGCCCTTGGAGGACCCTGCCTTGTGGCCTCCTTGTCGAGCTTGCTTAGGGTCATTGCCCTATCTCTAGCTTGGTGGTGCCTTTCGGGCGGCATTTGTTGCGCCCTTCTCAACTCCTGCCACTGCCCTTGCTCTTCCCTGCTCCCACAATCCTTGCTTTCTTCCTTCCTTTGCGCGAAAGGCACAATTATGCTGCCACGTCTTTACCTCGCTCCTGCTTTGCCACTTTCTTTGTTGAGCTCTCCTTGGTGGAAACCCCATCCAATCCGACTTGGGCTCGGTGAGCCTTGGTTACCTTGCCTCTTGGCTTGGGCTTGCCTAGCCTAGACCCTTCCTTCTTTTTGCCCCCACTTCATTGTTTAGACCTCTGCAGCAGTTTTTTGCCACAAACTCAACTTGGGGCTCCATCAATATTATTAAGGTATTCTTTTGGTTGTGTTGAAGACTGAAGGGTGGGTCTGGCATGATAGGTGGTCACACCCCTCACTTTTGATCTCCCTCACTTTTGAACTGTAGCAAGGGCTGTTTTTTTCTAAAGATGCGTAATTTCTTGAGCAAAATCCAAATTTGCCATCAGGAGTACCACATATTGTACATAATCATCATTTTTTGTTGTTAGGCATTCTTAGCTCCTTTAGTTACTCAATTTCACATGGTTCATTCTTCACACTCTGTACTTTGTTTTGAGTGAAGTTCTTTTTGAAACTACTTATTGTTTTGCCAATTTTTGGGATTTGTTGTCAGATTTTCTTCATATTGTACAAAAACATTTTTTTGATGTTTCCCATATTTAGTGTAAATTGTAATATGGGATTTTTTGCCACTTTTTTGGAGGGGTCACATCTATTGGCAAACTTGTTTTCGTGCCTTATATGCTTTCGGACATTGTATCAAACACACTTGTTTTGTGCTTTGGGGACATTTTCTGGGTACTATTGTTGTTTGTGCTTTATTTGGGGGCATTTATGTGACACTCTCGAGGTTGTGTCGAGCTTGTTCTTGGTGCATCTTGGTAAGGTCTTGTGGTGCCTCCTTGTGTGTAGCTTTGGGCACACCTATGGTTCCTCTTTAGCACTGATCTCTTTTGGTTGTTTCTCTTTGCTTGAGGATGTGTGTGAACATGTAATCTATTTCATTGAGTTACTTTGTTGCAAACAAACCACAACAATCAACCTCCTAGCATTAATTATGCACTTGTTCAGTGATGGTATAAGTCCATCTATGCATAGTTTCTATGAGTATTCCTTATTGTTGTTTGCTATATGCTTCTTGGTGAGTTCTCCTTTTTGCATAGTTTGTATGAGTGATGGATTTCCCATCAATGCATCGTGTTTTTTTGTGGTGACAACAAATACCTTCTTTGTTGAAGTTTTATTTTGCGTGAGTTAGATTCCTTCAACATCATCCTTTCATTTCCTTCAGGCATCATTCCAGTTTAGCATTAAGGGGGGGTTATTGAGTATTGTGTACCGCTTTCTTAGTGTGATGATTCAATGACCCTTCTTGGCAGTTCTAAGTGATGGATTAGCCCATCCTTTTCGGCACTTTGAGTGATGGATCAATCCATCCATTCCTTGTTGATAATTTGAGCGATGCATCAACCTATATTTTACAGCTTTGAGTAATGGATTTTCCCATCCATGGAGGTATCTTATCTGATACTAGTGATAGCCATCAAGATATGTTAGTTCATTATCATTGCTTTTGCATTTTCGGAACGATTGACAATAAGACTGTCTCCTTGAGGTGAGTGACTTTTGGTACCCCCAACATCTGTCAGTTTCCTTTCGATCAAGTAGTGGATTCAGACTACTTGTGCATATTTATTCTTTGTGGAGGTCTTTTTATTCTTTTTGCAGATAGGTTGACTGCTTCCTCTTGTGGAGCATTATTGGCAGTCCCAACACATGTCACTTATGTTTGAGATTTTGCATCTTTAGAGAAATCCTTGTATTCAACACCATCTCCTCTTTGACTTGGCGGTTATAGTGGCTGGACACCCATGTATTCTGGCAAGATGGAATGGTTTCCATAAGGACACTAGTACTTTTAGGTAGTTCTTGACATTGAATTTTCATTGTATATGGATACTTCATCAGGCCTAGTGCTGGGGCCCATTTTCAAAGGCTTCAACCTCGTTTTGTAAATACCTCCTAAGTTGCACTTAAGGGGGGTGTTCATGTAGGATGTTATTCACACTAGACTTAAGTTTACTTAGGTCAGTGACTTTACCTTAAGTTAGAAATATATCTATTATTTATATTTTGATAATTAGGAATTAGTATAAGTCACGTGAGATAAACAAGTCAATAAGATTCAGGAAAGTCACCGTACCAATTAGGAGTGCGTGTGATGTCACCTAGCCAATGGGATCTTTTCTAGCCTTTCGAAGTTGTTTTTTATAAATAGTCCATTCTCCCTCACCTGGAGATTATTTTGAGAACATTAAAAGTCATTTGGGAGAGATGCGAGCCTTGTTGTTAAGTCCTTTGTGTGCGTGAGAGCACCCAGGCACTTTCTATGCTGCCTTAGAGCAGCTTGTGAGAGTTTTAATATAATCTAGAGTTTTGTTTTCATTTTTTATACAATTATTCTATTCATTTCAGTGTGCAGTTTATCACCTTTGCTTATATAATATGCAAGAAATAGATATCAGGTTGTTTTTTGTAGGTTTATGTTGATTTTATGCAGATTTATGCAGCTTAAGAACCTCTTGATCATCCCCACAGGTTGTGCTTGCATACTGTTGGCAGTTTTCTTGTGAATAAAATCAATGTACTTTGTTTTTTTACGATTAAAATTTAATAGTAAATAAGATGTCTATTTCCAATAAATTTTATTGTTTATTGTATTAGTTAAGTAAATTTATGTACCATGTATATATCAGATTTCAATGCAAACTGCTGGCTACAGGTTTTAGAACTTTCCATCTGTGAATGCATTAGGTTAAGTGAGGCTGGTGGAATGATAGGACTCCTTTAAATTTGAGTACCTTGAATTGTCAGTGATATAGATGTTGGTTTTTGCTGAGACTGTGATCCTTACAAGGGGAGTGCATATGTGAAAGACAATTTGATGTAGAGTAGGATGGCATAATGTTCAAAACGGTGACTGGCGTGTACACCCTATTGGAGAATTTCATCACAACTGAACTTTGAACTTGGATGTCCTAATAATTGCAGGTTAGTGTTTGAACCCTTAACCTCACCAGCACAAAATCAAGATCAAATCAAACACTGAACTAAGAAGTGTAGTAAATGTTGATGGGACGTTACGCATATGACTTGCTGAGGGGAAAGTGTCATACTTGGAGTTTGTACAACATTATCAGATGTATTCATTAATTAATTTTTTCATAGCTTTTCTTTCAGTTCTATACTTCAAACGTGTCTCTTATGAATTTGTCTCTGCACCTGAAGCACAAGTACAAGAAGAAAACCAAGTCACCATGTTGTTGTGCCTTCAAGCCTACTAAAGTGTAACAAGAGTGCAGTGATTAAATTCAATATCTTTTACACCTATAGACAATGTCTACATTTGTTCTCGTGAAGCCCTTCCTCTGATGGTTAGAACTATATGGGAATCACTCATGCTCAATTGTTTGAAATATGGTTGGTATGTTGACACCCAATAACCCATATATTTACAGGCAAAAGATGACTATCATCAAAGCCTCAGTCGTAGTTTCATAACTCTTCGAGACGGCCATAGAATTTGAGAGATGTGTTTTCCAAAACGAGCTGAAATGAATTGACTCTTTGAATTTCACAAGTCGTGAGTCTTGGAGAAACTTGGCAAGTCCAAGCATGAGACTTGTCCACCTATAAAAGCAGAGAAAGTAACTTCTATGGTAATAGGGAGTAATTTATATTGTTTTTTTAATGAATATATATAACATAACCAAGACCACCACATTTAATCAAATTGATCTGCCATGAAAGGTCACATTGCCATCATAGTTTTTGCATATATTTACAAGGATATGAAACAGATTTTAGAAGAAATTTAGGGACAGTAAAGAAACTGCTATGTTACACGAAGCTTTCTAGATGTGAACAACAAGAAACAAGGGCATGTTCCCGAGAGGGCAAGGGACAACAGACCAAATTATTGGGGATTGTAGGATACGCCAAATTAAAAAAATATAGTAAAATTGAAAAGATAAAAATAATGCAATATATTTTCTGCATCACTAAACAATATAAATGGTAAATTAAGCCCTGCAAAGATGTCCGTGCTTCATGAAATGCAGCTTTAAATTTTAGAAATCATATTGGTGTGTACCCCCATTTTTTTTTGCCTTTTCCTTGGCTGTAACAATAAAAATTTTTAGTAGGGGTTTAGTTGGTTTGTATAACCCCCGTTGCATAAATTGTCAGAATTAGTTAGGGGCTTTGAAATAGGTTTTTGTTAAACGTTGAATGGGTACACATATAGTACCCTAAATGTCAGATTTTACTTCAATTAACATGATAAGTCCAGAAATCTTTATCTCAAATGTCTATCATCATGAAAACTTACATACTCTTATTTTTGTTATTGTTTGCAGTTCCAGCTGAACTTCCATACAACCCAGTCCCATTCTGTTTACCCAATTTGACTCATTGCCATTTGGGTTTCCTCATCACCAATGCTCAGTTTTGCCAAATACAAAAACTTAAAACTGCAAATATGTTCAGAAAAATGAAATTTAAATTTTTAAAGTAATGAAGTAAAACAAAAAGGAAAACATTTACTTGCCTTACCTCCCCGAAGCTGCCCAAGAATTTCCTCAGAAATTTGAAAATATATTCCCTTAGTGGCAGCTGCAGTTTTCCAGCTCTGAGAGCCAAGTAAAAGAAAGTGAAATGAAGCTAGAATGAGACACTTAGGGTTTGTGAGGAGGAATATAATGGTGGAGGATTTTTTGGTCCCCTGCCCTTTTTATGTGTTTCTTGTACTACCATTATTTTATTTTTCCAATTTTCTTCATTGTAACGTTGTTGGGGATGCCCAATTGTCCTTGAGATGGTTGAGGATGTTCTAGACGTCCCTAAAGTCTTAAGGATGGCTAGGCATCTCCAAAACTCTCTAGGATGCCTACTCATCCTCGAGATATCTTGTGTGGCCTCACAGTGTGTTCCAGGAGACTTGTGGATGTATAGGTGTCCCCTTTTAAAAATATTGAGGGTTGTATTATAGAGACAGGCTGATAGGCCCTATGCAAGTTTCTGATGCATCATGGTCAACTACAAAATGTTGTGAGATATGAAAATATTAAAGTAAAAGTACAAGTCTAGAAATTGAAGGTACCTACTCATCCTTGAGATATCTTGCATGGCATCACAACGTGCTCCAAGAGCCTTGTGGTCATATAAGCATCCCCTTTTTTGGAAATTTGAGGGTCATTTTATAGAGAGAGTCTAATAGTCCCTATGCAAGTGTTTGATGCATCACAATCAACTACAAAGCATGCTGTGAGAGATGAAAATATAAAACTGCCAGTACAAGGCTAGAAAATCATTATCTTTATCATATTTTGGAATGTGGCCTCTGTTATCTCTATTGATTTGGATTGGTCCTTTGTAAGATTGATGAAGGGTGCCCAAAAGCCTCCATAATTTAAAAACCTCATGTAGAAGCTGCGTTTCCCAGAAGACCCTCTCAATCGTGTCTACTAGGCTTGCTATAATCACATTGTATGCATGCCATTTATGTGGAAACATTTGACATGTACATGATAACAATTTGAAATATGCAGAGAGCATATTCTAGTTTACCTTGAAATAAGTCCCCAAGGTCATAGGATGTGGAGGAAAGCAAGTAGGTTTCTCTTGTTGCAAATCAACACTATGCTAGTGTCAAACTTTAATCAAATATTAATGATGGTTAGTTTTCTTCTCAACAAATAATAGTTGTTTTGAACTGGAATAATGCACTTCAAAGGGCCATAAATGAGCTGTAATTACTGCATGCTCAATATACAACTTCTAAGAGTAGATTACTTGTTTTCTACTAAGTTAACGGTTTGTTTTGGGTTCGTCTGTACAAAAAATATTTAAAAAATTAAAAAATATAGAAATTCTAGCCTAATACATAGGAAATTAGTGACATTGTCATTAACCACGTGGTATGCATATTGATATTAAAAACAAAATATGAAAATAATCACAAAATTTGAAAATGCTAACTAATTGCCAAATGACATGATAATCATTAAACATAAATATCAATAATTATCCTGTAATTAATTACATCAAACTTTAAATTAAATTTTCAGTCATCTTGCTCTTCATTGAGAGCATCAACATCAACATCATGTTTTGGTCTACGTTGTTTAGATACGGGTACGGGTACGGGTACGATTTGGGTACGCGGGTACGTCATTTTTCAAAAACCTTGATTTGGATACGTCGTGGGTACGTCTCTCTCTCTCTCTCTATATATATATATATATATATATATATATATATATATATATATATATATATATATGCATATTACTCAATTTTTTTGTAAAACACTTGAAAATAGTAAATACATAGTGTTTGTTCATTCATTGCTTCAAATTTCAAAATGTTCAAAGTATACATTGCAAAGACATTCGGGCTTTTCAAAATGCAAATGTAGAATAAATCATAGATTCATAATTCATCTAGAATAAATCATAGATTCATAGACATTCGGGCTTTTCAAAAGACATTCCGGCAAATCCTTATAACCCTTGGTAAAAAAATAATAATATTGCTATTAAAATTTAAAGCATTTGGCATTTGTTGAAAGAATGTTTAAAAAATTAAAATAGTTACAAATAATAGTTAAAAAAAACTATTATAAAAAATTTAAAACCAACTTTAAAAAAAAACTATTTAAAAAAAAAGTATCCAGTAAGATTTTAGGTCTCACCCAAAATATAATAGTTAAAAAAGTTATTATAAAAAAATTAAAAATAACACTTAAACTATTATTAAAACCAAATTAAAAAAAAACTACATACCTTCGTTTGTGCCTTGGCCTCCGCCGACGGTTGTTGGTGAGTCTGGGTTAACTTCTTTGACATTCGCTAAAGCAGCTTGGACACTCAAATGTAGCTTGGATAGAGATTGTAGTTAGTACTTGCAGGGTTCGCAGAAACGACGACAGGGTGAAGAAACAACGATGGCTGGAGAATGAACACCGTTAGGCGAATGAAGATTGTTTAGAATGTTTGTAATTATTTTTCGAAGTCCACGTTTGACCTTTTGTTAAATGAAATTGAAAACAATATATGTGTTTCCCTACTCATCCATAGGGGGATACGCTCGAATACTTCCATTGACATATCCGGGCGTATCCGCAGGGGCTAGGCGTACACTACCTGTATCCCCTGGGAATTGTACCCGAATTTGTACCAGTTTGCAAATCGTATCGTATTCGCGACCCTAAACAACAATATCTAGTATCATAGTTTTATAGGCTTTTCTGCGTTTAGGGTATCTTAAGTTTTTAGGGTTTTTTTTTTGCGCTTTTTTTGAGTTTTTTTTTTCGTTTTTCGCGTTTTCTGTCGGAAATTTTTGGGGACGCCCCGAAAACGTCCCGGGTACTCCCAGAGTTGTTCCGGAGGCGCCCGATGGTGTGCTGGACTTTTTCGGCACGTCAGCGGGACGCCTCCGGGCGTCCCTGTGCCGGAGGCGCCTCCGAATAGGAGGCGTCGGGCCGGGGGGCGTACCCTTGCAACACAGGGTTTGGTTTGTTAGAACCACATGGACTAGCACCACCACCACTCCTTTTGGCTAAGTTGTGTGTTGTTGAAGGAGTGTCAATGTCATCTAATGAGAAGCGCGAAATGGAAGCATCCATGTCAATTACCTCTGGATCTATATCCCAATGCTTTGATGTCCCCTCCTTGTACTCTGGGTTCTTGTGCGATAGAAGACGCAAATTGGAGTGTATGTAGACCAACTCCTCGACCCTTTAAGCTGTGAGCTTGTTGCGCTTTTGTGAGTGGAAGAAGTTGTATGTGCCGCAATTTCGCTTACAAGAAGATGCGCTTGCAACCTATATTCAAATTTTAAAAAACAAAAACTAAAAGTAATAACTCAAGTCCTAAACATATATTTAAATTTTTTAAAACAAAAAGAGAGTTAAAAACTTAAAAACTTACCCATGACAAGATCTTGATTGCAAGAGGTTTTAGGTTTGGTGATCCTTGGCCACGAAGGTACCACCCCATAGGACCATCCTTCTTGTATTTGTCTTGAAGAGCACCAAGACTATGAACTTGGGAGATAATGAAAACCCCAAACTTGCTCATAACCAAGTCTTCTATCCCGGGATCAAGGAATATACTAGATAATGCCAATTTATACCCTTCAGCCACGTTGACGTCCCTGTATGGTGGCACCCTCCTTTGCAAAGAAAGGATCTTGCTCTTTTGCATTATTGATGGCCTACATCTTCTCAATCACATTTCTCCCAAACATGGTTGATCCATGTCAGCAAAATGGATCATACTCATAATGGGCTTAGTGCAACTCAACAAATAATCTACACGGGCCACCAATCATCATCTAGAATCAAATTTTCACTTTTTGGGCCCGCTCTTTGCTTGACTTCCTCCATACACTCCACATGGTGTCAATGACCATGCTACTGAGTTCCTATCACACCTTCATAAGTTGTCGCAAGATGATTGTGTGAGAGGCAAATCTAGTCTTAGCAACCTATTACAAAATTAAAATAAAAAAAATTAAAAACTTATGAAAATATAGAAGTACTAGATTAAAAAACTAGAAAAGTTAAAATTTTAAAACAAAAATAAACTACTAAAATAAAAATACCTTCAGCAGCTTTAATGTTGAGAAGGATTTGAAAATGGCTTGAGAGAGGTGATGGTTGGTGACAAACATTTGAATCTCCTCAACTTCGACATAGACTTGCTTGATCCACTCAATTTGCCTCCCCATTTTTTGCAGCATGAGGTTGAGTGAGTGGACAACACAAGGTGTCCAAAACATATGTCCATACTTCACCTCCACCAACATCCTCGCGGCCTTGCAATTTTTGGTGTTTGTTACGACTTGGATAACATTTTGAGGTCCCACCTCCTCAATGGATTCGATGAGGATGTTGACAATGAACTTGGCATCCTTCACACACCCCTCACAATCAACGACCTTCAGAAACATTGCCCCTTTAGGGCACACTGCAACCACATTGATCAAAGACTTTTTTTTTGCATTCTTCCATCCATTGGAAACAGTGGAGACCCATGTTTCAATGTACGAATCTTTGATTGGCTTCAAAGAATCTTCAACGTGTTTTCTCTCCTTTGTCAATAAGGTGGTGCAGATTTTCTCAAACCCTGAACCTTTGTAATCTTTTGGGGCTTTGTTGGTCGCCCTTACCATGTCTTGCCAATATAGTGATTGAACCACATTGAAAGACAATCTGTTTGCATACACACATTATGCAATTTTCTGATCTGCGATCTCCTTGCCCCCATTTTGAAAAGACCTTTCCAATGGTCCTTTTGTTCTTTTGTTTGAAAGAGGAGAAACCTCTTCATGCATGGAGGGTGCTGCAAAAACATGGATGTCTTCCAATGGGCACATATAGAGAATTGCCAGGAGCAATTGGGGAAATTGGTGGCTTCCTTGATCCTTTGCCTTTCTTTGCTAGAGGGTGACCAAATCTCATGGCATAGGCGGCATCTATGTCTTCTTGCTCCTTGATGTATTCAAGGATTTTTGATTTTGGCATTGGACAATTATCCTTTCCCGTGCAACCTTTGATGCCGACATTAGGTATGTGGCATAAGCGGGCTTTCACTTGACTGTATGAAATTGTAAATTGATAATCACAAGTATTGCATTTCCAAACATAGACCCCACCCCCTGAAACTTGCTCTATCAATGCCACATATTTCTAAAGTGGTGAGTGTGCAATGTCCATTTTGTGTTGGCTTTGACTGACGGAGGAAGAACTACGAGACATTGTAGCATATAGTAGTCTACAAGTTTAAAAACAAGCACAAAATTACAAAAAAATAAAATAAAAACAAACCCGTGGGCAACAACTTGTAAAAAATTGACAAAAAAAAAAGATAACCCAAGTAACAATACAAATCTTACCTTGGCAGCAAATGGGCTCCTTAATCAGCGTAGGAAAATGATCAGAATTAAGGTTGATGAAGATTCAATCCTACAGCAGCAATGGAAGGCAAGTATGCAATGAGAAAATCAGAAAAATGAGAGGCAAGTGGTTTTGCTTTTGTCACTTTGTTTTTATCATTTGTGTTGTTTTAACTTTTGCTTGTCTTTCACTTGTCTTTTAGGTTTAGAAATGTGTTTTTTTCTCATTTAAAGTCATTGGATTTTGTGAAAAAATGATCAAAAATCTGTCATTGACAGTGTTGGACTGAAAAAACCTGTGGGTTTATGCACCCCAACGTCTAGGGTACGTCCTTGGGAACCCGGGTTCACTTGGGTTCTTCTGATGTTCGTGTTTCAACCCCATACCTGTGCCCGGTTTGTTTCTGCCTGTCAAATGCCTGCTGTGGCAGAAGAACCCGAGCGAACCCAGGTGCCTAGGGACGAACCCTGGGCATTGGGGTTCACATTTCAACCCCGTACCTGTGCCTGGTTTGTTTCTGCCTGTCAAGTGCCTGCCGTATACAGCAAACTGGTAATGTAGGTTTTCTAGTGTAAGTTTCAACTCTATAAAATACACAACCTGGCATGAGCTGCAAGTATGATTAAATACATAATAAATTATTAAGAGAAATGCTTCCAGATAAATTGTGTACAAGAAATTTGGAAAGATCGATGTTTCAAACCATACAATGTGGTTAATCATCAAGGTGAATCACAATGCGGTTTAAAATGTTGATCTTTCCAATTTTGGTGTATGCAATTTATCCAGAAACTTTTCTCTTTAATGATATTGATTGTGGAAGCTGGAAGTTTTTAAAAAATTATTAGTTGAACATATGACTCCATTTAGAGGTTTTTACAAATTATCCATTCCTTTAGACACCCTTGTTGGCCTATAAGATGCTTGATAACAATATTGATGGCTGATTACATTTGAAGGGTCCACTGCAAGTTCTACAAGGACTCGCATCATTGTACTGATTTCATTGCCACTTGTGTTAGTGGCAGACTGCTCTATTGCCTTTTGTACTTTTATTTCTTTAGTTTGCGTCTAGGATTCTCTCTTCCTAGAACTTTCTATTGTTAATTGCTGTATCCTTGTGTCCCATTGACCGACTTTTGGTCATCTGTGGACATTAATAAAATTTCTTGCTTTCTTTTCTCTCTGTAACTGTCTTTATTGATTAATTCGTCCTTTGAAGTCAAAGTTCAAGCTTGGTGAAGGAATTCAGACCACATATGTCACAAGGGGACTTATGATTGTTTTCTGTGGACAATTTTAAACTTTTTTGCAGGTAAAACTTGGAAAATGATACATTCTTTATTTCCTGACTTGCTCTGTTCTTTGGCAGATTTCTGATAAGACTGGCTCATATCTTGTTCTTATCATGATTTATAAAGTGTGTCCGAACTTGTTTTGGTTTGGTTGTAGAAATAAATGTTTCTCATGAGGAGGCATTAGACATCTTAAAGGTTGCTTGGCGTACAAAGGGGATGGATATGAAGTCACCTCAGGGTGGTAGCCTTCTTGCTGGTAAAATATCACATTTCCTTCTTGCAGTTTACTGGCCCAAATTTGTAACTTATTAAATATGCCTTATGCATCTCCTTTAAAACTAGGTATGAAATGTTTGGATTTCATAGTAGAAATGCATCTAATCTAATATTAGATGATTCAGTTTTCAATCTCTCTTTTATTTTTAACCATGTATACATAGCTTAACGTATTCCTATGTCTCAAAACCCTTTTTTTTTGATTGATTTAAATGAGGGATAGAAACGAGGCCCTCACCCGAAAAACAAAAACACTTAAATGTTCTGATAAAAAATCAGACATTCAGTGAAAGTCAGAGAACGAGCTAACAAAAATACTCTTTGTATTCCGTAAGCAAAGACTAAATAGCAGTATCATAGCTATACCATACCGACAATATGCCATGCAAGGCATATAAACTTCGCTAATCTAAAGACCCAAAGTACCGTGCAAGGCAAAATAATAGAAAGATGAGAACAGCACCGGCCTGCAAAAAATGCAAAAAAGCCCAAGGCAGTCAAAGACAGCAACCAGAAAAGTGAACAAAACACCAACCAACCGAATCCCAAGAGCACCATTAGACCAAACAACTCAAGAGAGAGCTGGATAAAATTCTTAAAAAGTAATACCTGCAGGAAGAAATTTCTCCAGAAGCCCTGAGCAGCCACACCAAAACAAGTAGCATTCTGAGTACTGATAGGTATGAAAACCACTGGCACTCTAGGGGCCGTATTCTGTTGGGTTTGCCCATATGAAAACCAATCTTCATTGCTATTTTGTAAAAGTTTATTACCATTGATGTATGCAAATCAAGCAGCTTATATTTATGTTTTCTTTTACTAAGTTACATGCTAAACCTAATATCTCATCTTACTCGTGCTTTAATCCTCAAAAACAAAATGTGGTTCAAAAGCCAATTTTTGCAGGCAAGAGTCCCAGTTATGATTTCCAAAATATAAGGCTACTGTAATTTATTTTTCTCTCTATGAAGAACAAACTATTTTGATTCATATATATTCCCCAGTTCTTATTGGGCTGATATCTTAGTAACAGAATCACTCTTTACCTCTTACTATTTTGTCCTCCAGAGGATATATTTTTTGATTATAATAATTGAAGTTAAAAGTACATGAGAAACTCAAAAGTGTTGCAGGATGTAAGCACGAATGTAACCAAGTTCAAGCTTCACAAGCTACTGGATTGTTTTCCCATCTCAACTTTGTGCTGCTATCAAGGATGGAACTTTGAACCATTTTTATGACAAACTCACCACTTTAACATTGAACCGCATGTTGATTTATGTCTTTATTATACTGATAGGCATAATCTACAATGGCAGTCTGATGGTGGTGGAGTTGGAGTGTAATAGTGTGAGATGTCAACAAAAATGGCTGACCTTAAATTTGATGTCCATTTGATCATCATATTAAAGTTGTTCATCTTGCTTGGAGAAGGCGATTGAAAAATTACAACATCTTGGGGCATTTGGTGGAGTTTGAGGCCTTTTTTTTTTCAGAAATATTTTTTCGAGGCCTATGTAGTGGTGCAGCTAGATTGAGGCAATCTATAACCGGTCAAAGGGAAATTTGCAGAGAAGGTGATGGAGTTGTTAATCAATGTGGAACCCTGCAATGGGCGAAACTATGTGACAAATCCAAGACATGTTATGACCTATTATCTTTTTTAAAAAAAAAAAAAAAATTTAATCAAAATGATGCCATGAAGAAAAGAACAATGTATAACAAAGTAAACCTTAATAATAACAATGGAGTGGTATTTTATTGATAAATTTTTTCTGGAATACATCAATAAAGAAATAATAATAGTGTGTAACTAATTAGAAATCAAGCACCTGGGAGAAGATCTTTATCGAATCAGAATTGATGCTATTGTATAATGCTGTTCCAGCTGCCCCACAAATCAGATTGCCAATAAAAGAGAGAGCTTTCAGTCCAATGCAATCATTGGACGAGATTGCCCACAATAAACCAAAAGGGTTTTGTCATTTGATCTCTAGATCCTAGGGTTTTCGTCCCTGAATCTATAGATGAGCTTTCCTTGCTGTAGCCGCCCACTCTAGGTCTGAAAATATGTGGATGAGCATAGATTAATCCTCTCAAGGTTGGGCAGCGTCTATTTATTCATTGACATGCTCCCAACTGTAGGTGCCTTAATGTCAAATAATAAATCTTATCTTTATTTGATATGACACTGATATCATTTAATAATCAAGTACCACATAACATGGCACTAGTGTAATAACATTAAAACACCCAAGTAGTCAATGAACCTAGACCTCTCATCAATAAATCAACCATAGCATGAGAACAAGTCACTAAAAAAACCTGAGATAAACCATTATGAACAATTGACTCACACCCGTATCCAACAATAGGCTGCATGACATGGATCTATTCTTGTAGCACTCCACAAGCCCGTAAGAAATAGGAACAAGTTTTCCTAAGGCACTTATGACAGACATGTACAATTAAAAATCTTCAAATGCATGAATAATGTCAATAGTAAAAAGGCCCCCCTTAGGGTAAATCCCCATGAGGAGACTAATGGTGAGGGTCTTGCCTCCAACCGACCTTCGAAAATCTAGGAAATGCCCCAAAAATATAGGAAATGGTCCAAAACTAATAAAAATACTAGGGACAAATGAATGGAACCAATCCTCACTAGTATATGCTTCTCCAACAATCACCCCTCGCCCATTGAGAAGTATAGAAATGGACTTGTAGGTCTCACACGTGTTGACTCAGTACAAAGGGGACACTAAAGTCTGCCCTTCTCGAAATTGCTTGCCCACAAACAATGCAATGTTGGATGTTCAAGTATCTTTGGCCCCTCCTAAGTAGCATCCTTTGTTGGTAGGCTTCTCTAATGGATCAAATTCTTTGTTATGGTCCTATTCTTCAATCTCTTCTCCTGTGTGTCAATAATGGCATCTGGAACCAATACAAATTCTCCCTCATCATCCAAGTGTGGAAAATGAGCTGATTGTACAACATGTTGTCCAAGCGTCTTTTTAAGGCAAGGCACATGGAAAACATTGTGAATATGACTGCTTGCTGGTAACTCCAAGTCATAGGCCATCTATCCAATTCTCCTCAATACTTTGTATGGTCCATAGAAGCATGGTTTGAGCTTTTTGGCCCCACTTTGTTTCATGAAAATTTGACTATAAGGTTGCAGGCATAGGAAAACCATGTCTCAAATCTCAAATGATCTCTCAGTACGATGCCGGTCTGCATAATGTTTTTGCTGATTTTGTGCCTGTTGCAAATGGTCTCTAAGTGACCTCAAAATGTCTTTGCTATGCTCCACAAAGCCAACAATTGCCAGTATACGTGTGTTAGTGAACACCAAATCAGTGAAGGTAGGTGCATCATATCCATATAGTGCCTTAAATGGTGTCATGCCAATGGACATGTGGTAAGTGATATTAGAACAATGCTCTCCAAGGTGCAACTACTTAATCCAAGTTATATGATGATTTGTGACATAGTTCCTTAAGTACCCTTTGGTCCACTTATTAAATATCTCCATTTTCCCATTTGTCTAGGTGTGATAGCTGGTACTAGGAGTGAGCTCCATGCTTGTCAAATGAAATAACTCTTGCCGAAAGGTGTCGAGGAATCTTATGTCTTTGTCACTAATAATGCTCTTGTTTAAGCCATGTAGCTGGATTATCTCTCTAAAAAATAGGTCATCCACCTATGGTGCTTTGAACTTAGTAGGGATGGCAAAGAAATGGGCATAGTTAACCGATCCACTATAGCGAAAATGTAGTCATTGCTATTCAATTTAGGAAGACAGTTGATAAAATCCATGGATATTTATTCCTATTTTTGGCTTGACATGGGCAAGGGCTGTAGTAAACCTGCTGGGGAAGTGTATCTGCTTTATTTTGTTGCCAGTAATGTACTCTTTAACATCCTAAGAACATCCTCCTTGAGGCTCTTCCAAGGAAACGTCTCTCTTAACTACCTATAAGTTTTGTAGAAGCTTAGGTGACCAGCTTGGGGTGCATCATGCAAAGTCCTCATAATTTTCTCTTTCATTTTGGACTCAAGTACAAGGAATATTCTGTTCCTATACAATATAAGGTTATCCGCCACAACATACTTGTCATCCTTCACATTCCCATCCACAAACTAGTAGCAAAGGCATTCTTGGCATATTTGGCGATGATAAAAGCCTTCCAATCAGTAACAATAGAAGAAATGGCATAGAAAGTAGGCATACGGGAAAGAGCATCAACAATCACATTCTTCTTACCCTTTACTTACTCAATGTCAAAATTATAAGCTTGAAGCTTACTTGCCCACTTCTGTTGTTGATCATTTAGATCATGATGGCCAAGAATGAATTTCAAACTATTGTGGTCTGTTCTCACCACAAATCTGCTACAAACTAAGTATTGTATGAACTTAGCCAAAACATGCATACTGACAAGCATTTCTTTGTCATAAATAGAGAATGCCCTCTCCGTAGCTTTTAACTTTATGGTCTCAAATGCTATGGGCTGACACCTTTGCATCAGCACAACTCCGATCCCTTCACCTGAGGCATCACGCTATACAACAAATGGTAGTGAGAAATATGGAATGACAAGCACATGGCATGAGCACATTAGTTGCTTGAGCTTCTCAAAAGCTTTGAGTTGAGTCACTCCATATGAAGGCTCCTTCGTCATTTCAGTCAAGGGTGTTGCCAACCGTGAGATTCCCCTAATGAATCTCTGATAGTAACTACATAGGTCGATGAAGCCTCTCAAATGGGTCAACGTAAGAGGGGCTGGCCAATCTTGAATAGCATGGATCTTTTGTTGATCCACCTGAATGCCTTTCCAAATTAACACTTGGATTCTTTTGCAAAGAATACGTGTTGCTGCAATATCCCGAGGACTATATCCAAGTGTCTCAAGTGGTCCTCCCAAGTTTACTATAGATCAAGATGCCATCAAAGAATACCAACACAAATTTCCTCAACTAAGTGTTGAATACTTGGTTCATAGCTGATTGGAAAGTGGTTGGTGCATTCATTATCCCGAATGGCATGACCATGAACTTAGTGTCCATAGTGACACCTTAAGGCTGTCTTGTGCATGTCATTCTCACGTACATCGATCTAGTGATAGTCGGACCTCAAGTCAATTTTTAAAAAATAGATGGCTCCATGCAACTAATTGATAAGCTCATCAATCCTGGGAATGGGATGCCTATTCTTTATTGTTTTCATGTTCAAGCCCTGGTAATCTATGCACATCCTCATACCATCCTTCTTTACAAGCATTATTGATGAAGCAAATGGATTATGATTGGGTCTAATGTGACCCATCTCTAGAAGTCATTTTATAGCCTTCTCTATTTCCTCTTTATATATCCGTGGATGGCGGTATGGGGTGATTATGATGGGCTTAGACCCTAGCTCCAACTCTATAATGTGTTGGAATCCCCTATCTGGTGGCAAACCTGTTGGCATATCACTGAACACAACACTATGCTTGTCCAAGATAATTTAAATGTCAACATGAGAAGTGCAGTTCCCATTTGAAGGTACGGTAGGCATACCTTTCATCACAAATCAATTTGCTGCCCATAAAGCTTATCCTTTACAGAAGATCCTGTCCATCCCTGACCGTAACTACCTGTGGTGAGTCATCATGTATGCCCCTAAGTTCCACGTCGCTCCCCTATGACTTGAACTTCAGCTCCATGGATTGATAGTTCTGGGAAAATTCCCCAAGGGAATGCAGCCACTGTATACCCAGAACCATGTGTGCTTCCCCCAACCCAACAACACAGAAGTCATCACATACAATATAATCACCCAAAGATAACTTGAGCTGCTGAGCTGCTGAATTACCTTGATGCATGGGATAGTGAAACCGTGAAGTCCTTTGATTTCAATCTCCTCTTGGCCGCAAGGTCCTCATCAATAAAATTGTGGGTAGCCCCACTATCAATGAGCATAGTAATCCACTTTCTGGATAACTCTCCACGAACTCTTAATGGATCTCCTGAAAGAGTTGCAAGCATACCTTTTCTAGTGCCAGTATTATCCTCCGCCAACTGCTTGGGCTCATGCTCAACAAGCTACTCCTCTGTTCCCTGCTGCTATTCTGATTCATCAGTTTCATAACCAGCCTCCTCATTAGATAGTACCTCAATGTAATGGACTTGGCCCTTGCCAAGACATCTATGACCTGATTCCCATGGCTCCTTACACATACAACACAACTTTTTCTTCGAAGTTCATTCCTAGTTTGCTCATCAATCTTTTTAGCCATACTGGGGGTAGTGGGTGGAGGTGTAGCTCTTTGAGGGTATATATTAAACCTTCTACCTTGCTGTCTTCCTTTCTGAAAAATCCCTCTCTATTGTCAAGTAGTAGGTTCCCTAGGCTGAGACAAAAATCTGCTCCTAAGCATAGAAGGCTTAAGTATCAATGCCCTCTTAATAACATACTGTAGTGATGAGGGTGCAAAGGCCTTGAATAGACCTTTGAGGGGCTCAAATAAACCCTCGATAAAGAGGAAAGTAATTCTTCTTTTCGATACATTGGGTATCATGACTGCAACTTGTTGAAATTCAGTAACATATAATTCCACTAAGTCTGCTGTCTGATTCTAGCAAGCTTCTTCAAGTACTCCTCATATTCTGCTCAAAGCAGTCCAAAAACCTCAAGGTAGAAGTCATCAATGTTTGAACAAGGCTACGCCTTCGAGTAATCAAATTGTGGTGCCACCAGGCATAGGGAATACCCTCCAAATGCAATGTAGCAAATTATATGGCATCCTCTTCTACCATAGGGCTGAGTGTAAAGTATGTCGGTAACTTCTGCAACCATGCCCGAGCGGATATTTTGTTGCTGCCATCGAAAGCAGGAGCATTAAGTTTATTCACTTTATGTTGCAAATTTTTCCTATTGTCATTTTGATTGCTACCATGGGCTCTACCTCCCTGGGAGTTCTTCCCAAGTATTTCCAAGAAATTAACAAAAGTTACCATAGCCTTGAAGTCTTCCAATTTCCTTTGATACTCCATAAAGAGTGCATCCAACTTCTTTGAAGTAACTGCCTCATAATCTGATCCTTCATTCCTTTGTATAAACATGGGATTAGTGGGTTTTTAGAATGGGACCCTTTTGACTAACCGGTGGTTGGCTATGTGAAGTTCAGCTTCCCCCTCTTTGAAATGTATTAGTTGGTTCTGGATTTTGCAAAGGAATGGTGGTAGGTAAGTTACTCTGAAGCTGTAACATTTGTGTCATTAGGTTTGTCATTCTTTCTTGACCCCTATGAATCTCTATCAAGGTATTCTAAAATAGATATGCCCTTTCTCATCCGTCAAAGTTCTCCCCTGTCTGTCCATTGTAGTGCCCTACTATTAACACACATTCAAATGACCATAATGGGTAATTTAAAAAAAAAAAACCATTTCACCCACATTAAACTAAATCAATTTAGAAAAAATGTAATAATTTGAAATACATTCCAATACGCTTGAAACATTTAAATACTCTTAAGTACATCTACACTGTACAACTGTAAGCACTACAACTTCTTCAACATATAGTAGTGGAACTAGCATTTTAATAGTGCAGTTGAATAGAAATTAGAGCACAAGCAAATAATAAGGTACAAGTACAAGCACAACATTCCTTCTCTATCTTGCACACCGGTGAACATCCATACTAACAGACAGTGCAAGGACATTCATTTATTACAAGGATTTACTCACAATAATCAAAATGGAAAGGTTAACAATTCTTTTAACTAAAATATTCACAATAACCAGAAATGAAGGGATTAACAATTCCTCTAATTGTATTATTCACAATAATCAGAATGGAAGGGTTAACAATTCTTTTTATCTATAATACTCACAATAAGCAGAAATGAAGGGATTAACAATTATTTTAACTGCATTATTCACAATAGCAAAAAAATGAAGTGATTAACAATTTCTTTTAATTGTATTATTCACAATAACTATAAATGAAGAGGTTATTAATTCTTCAATTGCAATTTGTAGGAACAGTGAGCTCACTCAAGCAATTTGCATTAGGGTTCCCTTAATCTTGAACCATTGACCATCTGCAACTCTTCTATAGTTCTGTAGGAAGAAATAGGAGTGCTCATCTCCTAGCCATGTGATGTCATTAGGCATCCATGGCCCTTATCAACCCTCAAGCTCAAAAGGTTTTCCAAAAGACCCAAAACCCAAGTATGGTTGCACACATAAGGTAGGACATATAGCAGTTATCCAAGGCTTTAAATATGGCTAGAAAACCATTCAGAAACAACCAACACAAACTTGAGGCAAGTTAAGTAAGAGGGTAACGAAAGGAAAAAAATTACATATTCTACACATCACTTTTCGCAACTAAAAATTGATAGGACTTTAACTTCTGCATTACCATTCAAATAATTTACCACATCCAGGGTCCCCAATGTCACTAAAGCCCCTCCCCCTTGTTACTTCTAAGTACAATCTTTATTTTAGGATCATATACACATGAATATTCAGTCAAGAGTTGTAAGTAGTACAACACATACCTTCTTCAGCTTTGTCCTTTTTGTCTCCGCAATCTTCGATTTTTTTCTTCCTGCAACTCCTCTGCTTTGTTGCAGCTAGGAGTGAGTGAGTTGCAGCAGAAAGATTGTCTTCAAAAGGGGAGGAGGTTGTTGTCATTCACCTCCAACCATGGAGGGACAAGTATCCAATCATGGCCATACAATTCCATTCCTCCAAGCAACCTATAAGGCCTCAACCTTGGTCCGAGGGCTTCTTAGAATGTTGTAAAAGGCACACACCCCCAAGGCACCTACATTTTTAGCCAATGAAAAAGCAGAACAATTTTGAAGTTGATAAATTTTGCCCCTCAAGGAAAATTCGAATTACATATTTCTTGGAATGGGTCCAAGCTCATACATAGGAGAACAAGGAGGGAGTTTGACTTAAAAACTATTCTCAAGGTGCATTAATCTCTAGTACTAAGTTGTCAATGTATAATGTTGTCAAGGTTTAATATGAACCATATGCACACAAATGTTAAGTGGCAATGCTAAGGATCCAGTCCATGGCCCCTATGCCACGTTTAGGTTAGGAGTGGTCAATGGGTCTTTGGTTCATCTCTTATCCCCCTTTATATCTTCACACGTGTCACCTGCACACTCATTGCACCAGTCAAAATGTTCACACACAATAAATTAATATAGAAATTATACAAAGTTCACTATCTCTAGGTATAGCCAAATTGTTATGTGGAATCCATCACGACACGTATCTCATTGTCACTCCTTGGTTGTGCCTATATCCCCAATCGTAGGTTGTGAGACATTACATGGCTGTACCCAACCTTGGGTATGTCACAAGTCAATTGCTGCATGAGGGGTTAGAAATAACATGTCCAAAAAATATACCACCACATAGCTTCATTCATGGTTAGAGAACTAATATTTAGGTGCATGTATATATATAAACACGATAACATTAGAATAATAATGAACTAACACTGTAAAACAACTAAGCATGCTATACCAACTATTCAAACATGTCCATAGCGAATCCATCCGGCTAAACTAAGACAAAGGATATCAATCATGTCCATAATCCTTTGGAAATATCAAGTCAACCACTGCATGAGGGGTTAGAAATAATGTATCCAGAAAACATACTACCACGTGGCTTCATTCATGGTTAGAGATTAATATTCAGGCATATGTATATATATAAACATATTAACTACAAAATAATAATGAACTAACTTTGTAAAAGAACTAACATGCTACATCAACTATCCAAACATGTTGATAGCCAATCCACATGGCGAAACTAAGATAAAGGATGTCAATCATGTCCATAATCATCTGAACAAATAGTGCAATCTTTTCTAGTGAGTCACGGGAAGGGAACCAGGACGATCTCCAACGTTGTTATATAAGCATAACACCTATCTTTATTTACTTGAGACTCCATTCGCTATCAACAAGTGAAACAAGAAAAACAACTTATAACAAGATACCTGTCTGCTAGAGCTAACATATGTTTTATCCGGGACTTCATTCTCTATCAACAAGTAAAACATGAAATAAATCTCGTAGTAGGATACCTGTGTGCTAGAGCTAACATCTGTTCTACTCGGGACTCCATTTGTTATCAACAAGTAAAACAAGAAATACAACTTGTAGCTGAAATACAATCTGCTAGAGCTAACATCTGTTATACCTGGGACTCCCACATGGTCTTTAGCAAGTGGAAGCAGGAAATACAACTCCCAACAGGCTACCCATTTGTTAGAGGAATGCTTGCTCTTCTTCTAAGCAAGATATCCTTCTGCTTGAAGGAGGATTCAATATGCATATTGATCTTTGAAGAACGTGGGAGGAGAGTCATTAATGATGCCATAACCACTGCTCCCCTTTGGCTCCTAGGAGAACCAACAAGTGTCACAACCCATAGTTACTCGTAGCCATCGTAGTAGTAAACCTCTTGACAACATTCGTACATGTCGTTAGAGTAGCGATCAATGATGCTAGTGGATATGACAATGTAACCTACCACGGAATACTACATGAATCATTCAGAGTCAATTCAAATAATCACATGGTTAGTCCGTACAAAGTTAGACAACATATATAAGACAACTCATAATCATGTTCTGTATGCAAAGAAGTATGAACAATAACCATGAATGTTTATCATAGTACATCCACTTAGATTATGACTAATCAACGATATTTCTCAATCTTCAGTAGCTATGACCTATCATGAATCATATCACAACAATGAAAGAGGGAAGCATATAAGATAAGATAAATATACAAATGTCCAACTAATGACCACAAAAGCAGGTCAAAGAGACTGTAGATTATAGACATGTGTCAGGGAAAAGCGGGAAACCAAAAAAAGGTCTCCAAAAACAAGAAAAATAATATTGAAAGAAATAGTATAAAACAGGTACAAAGTGACCACGCTTAGAGCCAAACCACCAAAGGACCCAACCACACTCGGGTCCAAAGAAGGGAGTAAAAGAAATGAGTGATCTCCAAGAATCTGTAAACATCGGGAGCAAGATGATGATCCCTAAGAAAGAAGAACCAGGAGGGGACCCATCAAGTGTTCAATCCAACTCTCCTAGCATCCAAGGCCGACAAGAAGCTCCGAATAGAAGTTTGACCTGAAGAAGGGGAGGTATGATGCCTAGACTGTCCTCCAATCCTCTGCCTAGAAGGACAAGTCCTCTATGAAGGTCTGTGGGATCTAGTCTGCCTCCTGATGCCGTGTCTAAAGTGGATATGCTGATGAAAACTTGGGGAACTGTGAATAGTGTCTTTGGGCCTCACTGATCTGGAATGTGGGGCTATACTGATGTCAATTTGTTGCTTAGTGCCTCTCCTCGAAGGTAGCACTGTGAAAAAGGAAGTAATTCATGGAGTGGAGATTGGTCTGGTGGGTCTCTGAGTAAAATGATCATGAAGCTTAAGAGCTTCTTGTATATATAAAGCCAAGCATCTCTGGTCCCCATATCTAAAGAAGTCAGAAAGAGTCTGTGTCTTCCTAAATAGGTAGTAAAATCTCCCTTTGATCTCATACTAAATGGGACAACAAAAGATGAAATGCTGCTCGGACTCCGTCTCTTGGATGCTGCATAGCTGACAAATCCTGTCTGCTCGATGTATCTGGTGATCTGTCTCAATCCTAAGCTTGCGAGACCCCACTTGAAACTGCCCTAATGGGATGCGAAGAGAGTGCATCCAGTGGCGGAATGTATATTGTAGACGAATGATAAGCCCATCACTCAGCTCCAAGAAGTGCTATGCATAAAATGCCATCTTAGGGCGTAACCCCCCAGGAGGGTTTACCCAAGTAGCATGGATAAACTATTTGTAAATATTGTCCCTAATAATCCGGTTCAACAACTGTCTAGTGGGTAGAAGATGAGCTGGTGCATCCAAGGAGTACATAAATGGAGGAAGTCGGTCCATTACAGAAAAAATACAATTTGCAATGTAGTTAAAACATTATAGGTATAATTCATAACTGTAACTGGAATGCTTGCAAGTTGTCTATAACAATTTAATCAAGGTGAAATTAATTAGCATGCGCATATACCATAGATAATAGGGTTATTTACAAATGCCAAACACTCACATAATAATAAGGGCAAAGAATCATGTCAATAGAATAGCAAACTACTTAATGAAAAATAAAGCGACTTCACAAAACAAGCAACAATCGCTAACGTCTATGATTAAGATCTTAGGGCTCAACAATATACTGCATACACACATCATGGTTCATCGAAATGTAATCTAGAATGAATCATGTCCAACTCTTAATATAATTATAACATGGTTGGATAGTTTGATCAAAACATGTCTATGGAGAGATAAAATCCAATGTGCAGTAGAGACTTTATTAAGTGCACAACATAGTTTCAATTGGCATTGCTAGAGGTATGGCAACACACTTGAGTGCTGATGGGTTGTCTATAACAAGGCTACTCAAAATGGATGAAGACAACATATGCATATATCACGACCAACCTAGGGCTAGCTCCACAGTACTGGGCGTACCTAATAATTTAGTCGGATAATCATATCGATCTAAGCCTCAAGAGAGATCAGCTAAATTGATGGTGACTGAATTGCCAAAAAGACCTAAAAGCCAATCATTGCAACTATGTTTTAAACCATCGATGAAATAGGCAAGATCTCCATGAGGCAACCACAAATAGCAAAAATAGGTGCATAATCTAGCAATGGCCAAAATAATTGCTAGGCATATGGAAACGCCAAAAACGGGGGCATGCCATCCATGGTTCACATGCTAGTAGGAAATTGGCTTTGATATCACTGTTATGACTTCTATCTATTTTTTTTTTTTAAACCAAAATGATGGTAGGAAGAAAAGAACAATGTACTTCATAAAAAATTTAAACCTTAATAATAACATCGGAGCTGTATTTTATTGATAAAACTATGTTGGAATACATCAATAGAGAAATAATAATATTGTGCAACTAATTAGAAATCAATCACCCGGAGGAAGATCTTTCTTGAATCAAAATTGATGCTGTTGTATAATGATGTTCCAATGACGTCACAAATTAGATTGCCAATAAAAAAAGGATTCTTTCAGTCCAATGCAATCTCTGGATGAGATTGCCACAAGAAACCAAAAGGGTTTTGACCTTTGGATCCAAGGGTTTTTTGTCTTTGAATCTATAGATGAGCCCTGCTTGCTGTAGCTGCCCACTCTAGGTCTGAAAATATGTGAAATGAGCATAGATTGATCCTCTCAAGGTTGGGTAACCTCTATTTATTCATTGACATGCTCCCAACCCTAAGTGCCTAGCCTTAGTGTCAAATAATAAAGATTATTTTTATTTGATATGACACTAATATCATTTAATAATGAAGTACTGCATAACACGACACTAGTGCAATAACATTAAAATGCCCAAGTAGTCAATAAACCTTGACCTCTCATCAATAAATCAACCATAGCTTGAGAACTACTCCCTAGAAAGCCCTGAGGTAAAGCATTATAAACAGTTGATTCACACCCGTATCCAACAATATACTGCATGACATGGTCTTATTCCCGTAGTCCTCCAAAAGCCCCTAAGAAATAAAAACAAGTTTTCCCAAGGCACTCATAATGGACACATACACTTAAAAATATCCAAATGCGTGAACAATGTCAACAATAAAAAGGCCCCCTTAGGGTAAATCCCCCACGCGGAGACTGATGATGAAGGTCCTACCTCCAACCGACCTCTTAAAATATGGGAAATGGTCCAAAACTCATATAAATAATAGGGACAAATGAACAAAACCAATCCTCACCAATATATAATTCTCTCTCAATCACCCCTTGCCCATCGAGAAGTACATAAATAGGCTTCTAGGTTCCACATGTGTTGACTTAGTACAAAGGGGACATTACATGACGCCTGTCTGTGGAGATTGATGCATCTCGGCTTTTTTCAGATAGATATTTTAAAGATATTTGGACTACTTTTAAAAAATCTATAAAATATCATATGCATAGTTGCATGGGTTTGAGCTTGGACAATATTGGACTTCTGAGCATTATGGCCTAATATTGACCCAAGATCATGTGAGTAGATGGTTCTATGAAAGTAACACATTGCACTTCTAGATCACACTAAACTCTTTTCCTATGAACGTTGCCACCCAAATTATTGTCTATCCATCTTGTATCCTATGATTTTGTATCAAAATGTTACACGCTTTTCTTATTATTTTGCTTTACGAGCCTTGCAATACAACTGAAATTTATGCATGTATGTTTCACTTTAAGAGGGTATTTGATATTTGTAGCTCTTGCAATATACCTTCCAAATCATTTACTTGGCTTAATTGCCAAAATGACTACCATACATAGAGGTCCAATTGGACGTATAACTAGCCAGGGGTGTGGCACAAGATAGGAGAAATAGAGTTAAATCTAGTAGTGTGGTATTTGGTCAAGAACCACAGTAAGTTCTACTGAGGTTGTATACTGTTTTGGGAAAGCAACAAGACTTGAATTGTACATGCACAATAAAAGACAAAAAGAGGGAGGAGGAGGAAGACAGGTGGGGGAAGGGGATGAAGGGAGAGAGAATATAGGGCTGAGTCAAGTACTGTTTTTGGTATGATTCAGAAAAAACTGTGGTTAAATTGATTTGTTATTTGAAGGTACCTGAGGTTTAAGTCATGGAAGTCCATTTTGAACTCTCGAAAAGTATAGAGTTATTGGGGTAAAACTTTCAGGGAGATCTTGTGAAATATTGAGAGGATACTATGGACTGATGAATGATACTGTGGTGGTTGAGGACTTGATTAATTGCTCATGATTGATTGAGTTCAACATAATCTGCATGAATAATATTGAGGTGTCCACAAGGCAATTATTAAAATCATTGGTTTTGGGTAAACTATGAAAATCCTTAAAGGAAATGGTGGCAGGGGTTTAAAGTAGGCCAAAGAAAGCCTTCACAGAATCGGAAAAGAGGTTAGGTGTAAAGTAAAGAAAACTCTCAAGAGAAGCAGCTGCAGAGGTGAGATATGCTAGGCATGCATATAAAGATTAAGGGAATAACTGGTTAAGGGTTAATTGTGGAAAATCATGGAAGTCCATTTTGAACTCTCAAAAAGTATAGAGTTATTGGGGTAAAACTTTCAGGAAGATTTTATGAAATATTGATAGGATACTATGGACTGATGAATGATACTGTGGTGGTTGAGGACTTGATTAATTGCTCATGATTGATTGAGTTCAATATAACCTGCATGAATAATATTTAGGTGTCCACAAGGCAATTATTAAAATCATTGGTTTTGGGTAAACTATGAAAATCCTTAAAAGGAAATGGTAGCAGGGGTTTAAAGTAAGCCAAAGAAAGCTTTCAGGAATCGGAAAACAGGTTAGGTGTAAAGTAAAGAAAACCCTCAAGAGAAGCAGCTGCAGAGGTGAGATATGCTAGGCATGCATATAAAGATTAAGGGAATAACTGGTTAAGGGTTAATTGTGGAAAATCCTCCATCTGAATTAGAAAGGTTGAAGACCCCCAAATTGAGCAGGTAGCAGATGAATAAGTTGAACCAGGAAAAATAACCAGTTGAGTTGAAGAAAAGACTTCAAGCAGAACCTAGATGCCAATGCTACACATCAGATGTCATACATTCTAGGTGCCACAGGTGCAAAAGCTGTTGAAGATCCCCAAGTAAACATTAAGGGGTTTAACAATGGCATTCAAAGGTTTAATTGAAAATCTTGGTCAATACTTGCATGTTGCAAGTCCTAATTCTAACACGGTTACATGTGAGGGTACATTAGAATCATGGAAAGAAAAAAGGGAAAGCATGGCGACAAGTGGCCACTCTTGCAAGAAGCATGTGTAAGAAAGTGCATTGAAAATTTGTTAAGAAGAATGCTTGCACATGTGTGAGCCCCATAGAAATTTAATAGTGGCATCCTCAAAAGGAGTCGGACAATTCTATTAATACAAAAATGAATATGAAGGATATGGACCCCCATGTACTATAAATATGTGCAAATTGTGAATGATTGTTGGGCCCAATATGTTTGGATTGAGAGTGCACGTGTGTATGTGTCTTGTCTTGTTGGTATATTAAATTTCATGCTCAACATTATTTTTGAGCAATCTTGGGTTTGATAATTCCTTGCTTAATAATATATTAAGTTACTGGTTCATTTTTTCTTCTGGTGCAGGTTTGAAGAACTTGGTTTGCTGGTATGAATGTTTTTTTTCCTTAGGTTCGTTTTGGGTTCGTTCGTACAAAAAATATATAAAAAATTAAAAAATATAGAAATTCTACGCTGACACATAGGAAATTAGTGACATTGTCATTAACCACATAGTAGGCATCTAAATAAGTTGATAACCATTAAACATAAATGATAAATATTAAAATATAAAATGTCAAATATCAATAATTATCCTGTGGCTGTAATTAATTACATCAAACTTTAAAACTTAAGTTTTATGGTCATATTGCTCTTCATTGATAGCATTAACATCAACATCACAAGACTATAACACCGCCACTCCCACTAGCTAAGTTTTGTGTCATCGAACCCGAAGGATTGCCAGTGTCATCTAATGAGAAGCGGGAAATGGAAGCATCCAAGTCAACGACCTTTGGATCTATATCCCAATGCTTTGACGTCTCCTCCTTGTACTTTGGGATCTTGTGCGATAGAAGACACAAATTGGAGTGTATGTAGACCAACTCCTTGGCCGTTTTAGCTATGAGCTTGTTGTGCTTTTGTGAGTGGATGAAGCTATATGTGCTCCAATTCTGCTCACAAGAACATGAACTTTTAACTTATATTCAAATTTAAACGTGAATTTAAAATTTTTAAAAGAAAAAGAAAAACTTATAAACTTCAATTTAAAAACTTAAAAAATTAAAAACTTGCTTATGACAAGATCTTGATTGCAAGAGGTTGTAGGTTCGGTGATCCTTGGTCATGAAAGTACCACCACATAGTACATTCCTTCTTGTATTTTTCCCGAAGAGCACCAAGACTTTGACCTAGGGAGGTAATGAAAACCCCAAACTCGCTCATAACCAAGTCTTTGATGTCAGGATTGGGGAACATCCTAGAGAATGCCAATTTGTACCCTTCAACCACTTTGACATCCCTATATGGTGGCACCCTCCTCGGCAAAGAAAGGATCTCTGTGCTATAGAACTGAGGAGTCAATGCAAAGGCAAGGAGATGTAGCGGGGTGGTCATTTTGTTCCACCGCTCAACAAGGATTGAATGCACTTGTTTTAAAAATGTCTCCCTAAGATTTTGCTTTTTTTCATTAATGATGAACTTTATCTTCTCAATCATTGAGTCAATGCCATCATATATTTCTTCCAAACATGGTTGATCCATGTCAGCAAAACGGATTATACTCATGATGGGCTTATTGAAACTCAATAAATAATCTACTTGGGCCCACCAATCATCATCTAGGATCAAGTTTTTCATTCATTGGGCCCACTCTTTGCTCGCCTCCCTCCATATAGTGCACAAGCTGTTGATGACCATACTATTGAGTGCTTTTCGCACCTTCACAGGTAGTTTCAAGACAATTGTGTGAGGCGACTCTAGTCTCAACAACTTTTTACAAAATTAACTTAAAAAAATTAAAAACTTATGAAAATATTTAAATATACAAGTACTAGATTTAAAAATAAAAAAGTTAATTTTTTAAATCAAAAATAAAATTACTAAAATAAAAATACCTTCAACAGCTCCAATGCTGAGAAGGATCTGAAAATGGCTTGAGAGAGGTGATGGTTTATGACAAACATTTGAATCTGCTCAGCTTCATCATATATTTGTTTGATCCACTCAATTTCCTTCCCCATCTTTTGCAACATGAGGTTGAGTGAGTGGACAACACAAGGTGTCCAAAAAATGTGTCCATACCTCGCCTCCACCAACATCCCCACGGCCTTGAAGTTTTTGGCATTATTCATTACAACTTGGATAACATTTTGAGGTCCAATTGCCTCAATGGATTCGATGAGGATGTTGGCAATGAACCCGGCATCCTTCATACACCCCTCACAATCAATGCCCTTTAAAAACATTGCCCTTTTAGGGCACACTGCAACCAGATTGATCAAAGCCCTGTTTCTTGCATCTTTCCATCCATCGGAAATGATGGAGACTCGATGGAGACCCTCGTTTCAGCCCATGAATCTTTGATTGGCTTCAAAGATTCTTCAACGTATTTTTTCTCATTTGTCAATAAAGTGGTGTGGATTTTCTCAAACCCTAGGCTTTTGTAATCTTTTGGGGCCTCGTTGATTGCTCTCACCATTTCTTGCCAGTATGGTGATCGAACCACAATGAAAGACAATCCATTTGCATATAAACATTGTGCAATTTTTTGATTTGCAATCTCCCTGCTCTCATTTTGAAAAGACCTTTCTAATGGTCCTCTTGTTCTTTTGTTTGGAAGAGAAGCCTCTTTGTGCATGGAGGGTGCTCTTAAAAATGGATGTCTTCCAATGGACACAACTGGAGAACTGCCAATAGGACTTGGGGAAACAAGTGGCTTCCTTGATCCTTTGCCTTTCTTTGCTAGAGGGTGACCGAGTCTCTTGGCATGTGCGGCATCAACATCTTTTTGCTCCTTGATGAATTCAAGGATTTTTGACTGTGGCAATGGAGAGTTAGTCTTCCCTGTGCAGAATTTGATGCCGTGACCATCAATGCGACATAAATGGGCTTTCACCCGAAAGTATGAGCTTGTGAATTGACAATCACAAATATTGCATTTCCAAACATAAGCCCCACCCCTGGAACTTGGTCTATCAGTGTCGTATATTTCCACAACGGTCACTCTGTCAAGTCCATTTTGTGTTGGCTTTGGCTGGCAGAGGAAGAACTATGAGACATTGTAATATATATAAGTACAAGCTACAAAACAAACACAAAATAAAATAAAAATTCAAAACAAACCCTAGGGCAACAACTTGTAATTTTTTTCAAAAAATGACAAAAAAATAATAATAAAACAATACAAAACTTACCTTGACAAGTTGACAGCAAATGGACTCCTCAATCACCATAGGCAAATGAATATGATGAAGATTCAACCCTACAACAACAATGGAAGGCAAGTATGCAATGAGAAAATTAGAAAAATATGAGGCAAGCGGTTTTCCTTTTGTCATTTTGTTTTTATTTGTGTTGGTTTTAGCTTTTGCTTTTGTTTATACTTGGGTTTTAGGGTTTAGGAATTTGTTTTTAATTATTTTCTTGCATTGGTTTTGTGGAAAAAATGAAAAAAAAAAAAAAGAAAAAAAAAAGACGTTTTTGACTCATGTTGACCGCCGCAGGCAGCGGGTTCGCTGTCCCAATGCCGAGGGTTTGTCCCTGGGCACCTGGGTATGGGTGGGTTCTTCTGGCAGAAGAACCCCTCATCCCTGGGTGCCGAGGGACAAACCCTTAGCATTGGGACGGTGAACTGATCCTGAACCAGAACCCGGTTTGAACTGTGGGCCCAATGCTAGCAGAATATGAAGACCTTGTAACTTAGATAACATAGTATCATAGTTCAAAAACTTGTACTTGGCAGCCCAAAGTTTTGACTTGGACTCGGGACTCAGCAATTACTTGGCAACTTTATGGCTACTTAAAATATACAAATTCGTAAAATAAATGTAAATAACATGTAAAATACTGTTAAATGACATGTGAAATAAATGTAGATAACACATAAGTATATTTTCTATTAGTTTTCGACCAAAAAACAGCAGAAAATCACAACAATATGCAAAAAAATGACGTTTTAAAAATCCAAATATACTTATGTGTTATCTACATTCATTTCACATGTTAAATGACATGTGAAATGAACGTAGATAACACATAAGTATATTTTCTATTAGTTTTCGACCAAAAAACAGCAGAAAATCACAACAATATGCAAAAAAAATGACGTTTTTAAAATCCATGGGAGATTATTAGCAGGCCGTAGCTGAGTAACAGGGAATTACTTGTGAATCTGAGCCTACTACTTGGCTCACGAGAAGTTCACCGATTACTTGGCAGGTCAAAAAATGCAGGGTAGTTAGGAGTTTTAAAACAGATTAATACTATTATGGAAATAATCATAACAAGTGCCCCTCTACGCTTTGAAAGAATGCTTCATTATTGCACAAATAAGCAACTCTATGACATGAACTTCCAAATCACTCCTCTTTCTGTCGCTTATGAATTTGAACCAAGGTTAATACAAATTAAATGGAGTTGTGAAGCAACCTAGATTATATTACAACTTCAAAAATGGAAATTATGTACAAAAATTGTCACTCATCTTACTTCTTTGATCTTTGAAATTGCCCATGAAAGTGTGAATGAGCCGTACAAGTGTGAAGAAGCCCCATAAAAGGGCAAAGAGGCCAAGCATATACGATGTCATGATCTATGCTGGAATGTGAATAGATAAATGGAGAAGTGGGCTGACCTGGAGCTCCCCAGATAAGATAATTGGAAGTTGGGCATTTTGATACACAGACATGCATATTAAGGCATTGGATCCTGCATAAAGTTCCCGTCTTTTCCTCTCCTGTCAGTGCGTTTATGATAGCAAATAGGTGCATATAAGATCTAAAGTGACACCGTTTTCAGCCCTCTATGATCCAATCGATTTGGCTTTCAGTCAATGGTTCACTTGGCAGATTTCTTAACAGATTTGCATAAAATAGCTTTACAGCATTGCTGAAGATGATTCTATGCTATTTTTAGATGATACTAAACACTAAATGACGCCATGGTTGCAATTTTGTTTTGTTACAATTATATGCTAAAATTGGGATAAATACTGAACGTCATCTCCGAAGGCTCACATCTCCGTTGATAGAAGTATGTTCAATAGCAGTTCCAATGAATTTATTTGGCTATTTCATCTAAACAAAACAAACAATATTCAGTTCTGAGTTGCACCTAAAAAGTCATGGGATCAAAAAAAGCCGTGGTTGTTGTGGAGCCAAAAAAGGGAGCTGCCCATCATTATTAATGCTGCTATGAATGTTTTCTAGGTTGAAACTATATCAACGTTCTAACCTTACCCATATCTCATTTCTTTTTGGAATATTGTAGTTTGATTATATCTCATATTCAATGCTTACATTCTACGATATTCATGGATAGATAAGATAAGATAAATATATTAATGTCCAACTAATGACCACAACAAGTAGGTCAAAGGGACTGCAGATTACAGAAATGTGTCAGGGAAAAGTGGGAAACCAAAAAGGTCTCCGAAAGCAAGAAAAACAATGCTGAAAGAAATAGTATAAAACATGGCAGAGAGTTACCACGCCCAGAGCCAAACCACCAAAGGACCCAACCACGCTCAGGTCCAAAGAAGGGAGCAAAAGAAATGAGCAGTGTCCAAGAATTTGTAAACATCGGGAGCACGAGGATTATCCCTAAGAGAGAAGAACCAGTGAGGGAACCCATCAAGAGTTCGATCCAACTCTCCTAGCATTGAAGGCTGATGAGAAGAAGCTCCGAATAGAAGTCTGACCCGAAAAAGGGGAGGTATGATGCTTGGTCTGTCCTCCAATCCTCTGCCTAAAAGGAAAAGTCCTCTGTGAAGGTCTGGTGGATCTAGTCTGCCTCTTGATGCCGGGTCTGAAGTGAATATGCTGATGAAAACTCGGGGAACTGTGAATAGTGTTTTTGGGTCTCACTGATTTGGAATGGGGTTGTACTGATGTCAATCTGTCGCTTAGTGTTTCTCCTCGAAGGTAGCACCGTGAAAAAGGAAGTAATCCGCTGAGTGAAGATTGGTCTAGTGGGTCTCTGAATAAAATGATCACGAAGCTTAAGAGCTTCTTGTATATATAAAGCCAAACATCTTTGGTCCTTATATCTGAAGAAGTTAGAAAGAGTTTGTGTCCTCCTAAATAGGCAGTAAAAGCTCCCTCTGATCTCATAGTAAATGGGACAACAAAAGATGAAGTGCTCCTTAGACTCCGTCTCTTTTCCCAATCCTGTTTTCTCGATCTCTCTGTTGATCTATCTCAATCCTAATCCTATGAGATCCCACTCGAAACTGTCCTAATGGGATGCGAAGAGTGGACGAATGATAAGCTCGTCACTAAGCTCCAAGAAGTGCTCTGCATAAAATGCCATCTTAGGGTGTAACTGTTGACAATTTTGACCCTACAGGTCAAAATTGCAACCTCTACCATTCGAAACTTTGTAGTTCGTCTTGTGAATCAGTTTTGGGTCCTGAATAGTTCGAAGGAATTGTTCAAGTCTACATGGTCTCTTTCTTTCTGGAGAATTGTCCAAACAAAATTCTCGAGGGGCATCTTTAAAAGCAAGGGCAATTTGGAAAGAATTCCTTCGGACTTTTTGTCTGAAGGAAATGAACAAAAGCAAAAGGTGCTTTCAATTTTTTCCGAAGGTCTATTGCATTTTCTCAAGAATTCTTTTCAGTTTTGCCGAAGGCTAACGATCCCTTCGGAAAAGATCATCGACAGAAATCCCAAAGGGTAGAATCCCTTCGGGAAAGTTCTCTTTAAGAAGATCCGAGGGGCACTTGGAAAAGTCCGAAGGGCAACTTGAAAAGTTCCGAAAGGTTCAAATCCTTCGGACATTTTGTCCGAAGGAAAGGAAAAGGTTCACTTGGAATGCCGAAGGAACATTTAAAATCTCGAAGGGTATCTGCCCTTCGGGAAAGTTCAAAACAAAAACTCTGGAGGGTCACTTAGAAAGGTTGAAAGGACACTTGGAAAAAGTTCAGAGGGGCAAAAGGGACATTACAAGAATTCCGAAGGAAATAAAACGCCGAAGGATTCCTTCGGGCAAAAACCCCGAAGCGTATCTACCCTTCGGGAAAGTTCAAAGCAAAAATCCGAGAGGCACTTTAAGATTTCCGAAAGGAATCGTTTCGAAAAGCTGAAAGTTCAAAAATCCGAAGGAAACGGTCCATTTGGAAACTCCTGAAGGGTCACTTTCCCTTCGAGAAAGTTCATTTGCAGGAATCTCGGAGGGTAGAGTCCCTTCGGGAAGGTTCGTTTCAAGGAATTTCGAAGGGTATGTGCCCTTCGAGAAAGTCACTTCGCAATAATTCCGAAAGAGTTATTTTATACTTCCGAAGGGTTTGTTTGAACTTTCGAAGGGTCACTTGGAGAAATGTTGAAGGACAGTTTCAAGGCTTCTGAAGGGCAATTTCCTTCGGACTTTTTGTCCGAAGGAATTGTCCATTGCATAAATTCCGATAGAAAAGTCTAAGGCAAAAAAGGGCTTCAGACAAATTGTCCGCAAGAAAGGAACCTTTACAATTTTTCCGAAGGGTTACTTTACCTTTGGAAAAGACCATTCAAAAATTTCCGAAGGGTAGAATCCCTTTGGAAAAGGATTAAGAACAAAAATCCCGAAGGGTATCTGCCATTTGGGAAAGTTCAAAACAAAAAATCCAAAGGGTTATTAGCCCTTCGGAAAAGGACTTTACAAAAAATCCGAGGGACGTTTTATAAAAGCCCGAAGGTCAATTTGCTAAGGCCAAAGACAGGGACAATTCCTTCGGCCATTTTTCGAAGGAAATAAACAAGACGACAGGGCATGTTCAAATAACCCGAAGGGTCACTTACAACAATGTTGAAGGGTATGTGCCCTATGGAAAAAGGCAAGCCGAAAGGAACGAATTCCTTCGGACTTTTTGTTCGAAGGAAGTTTATGAAGGGAGTTGCTTGACAAAAGCCCGAAGGACAAGAATTCCTTTGGACTTTTTGTTCAAGGGAATTGTCCGAAGGAAAATGCCCGGAACAAATAAGCCGCAGACGAAAGCCGAAGGAAAGTGCCATTTCAAACGACCCTGAGGACCATTGCATAATCCCAAAGGCAATAAGTCTAAAGGAAATGAGCATGAAGGAATAAGCCCGAGACAAATACATGCAGAAGAAAAGTCCGCGGAAAAGACACAAACAAATTCCATATGAAGGAATACATGCGAAATACGAAGCGTTGAGAATGGAAGGTAGAGAGCTAACAAGGAGTTCAATCTGAATGCACCTCTCATCGTCCATGCAAGCAAAGACTATTTACAGTTGATTGGTCAAAGCTTCAATTGACTGGTTGTTGAAAACAAACTTATCTCCTAATCATCTCATGCATTCAACAGTCCAACTCAGCTTAAAGATTAATCAACAGGTAGTGGCTTTCCATGCAAGAGTTTGATTGGTCAAACTTAGGTCCACCTCATCCCTTCTACGCCAACATGGACTTTCATGCATGTGCCCTTGTTTATCTTGTTGAAGGCTTTCAACGTTCCAGTAGTTCAAGCGGAGTTCTAAATTCAGTTTTGGCGTTGATTTAATGCAAAGGAAAGCTTTTAAACGTTCCAGCAGCTCAAGAGGAGTTCTATAGTTGGAGATTGGCGTAGCATCATGGATGTTGAAAGTTTTGACTCAAGCTTGGGCCCACCGTCCATTTTCAACGTCAAAGAGCTTTCATGCAAGGCATAAGACAAAAATAGATTTTATTTGAAGGCTGAAATAACACAAGTTGGACTAAGTTGACCTCTTTTATTTTTAGCGCCAATCTCTTGGTTGTTGTATACTTTTCTATATAAGTTGGCTTTTTAGTCTTGAATTGGATCCCTCTTTTGGCAAGACCAAAATTCTACCAAAGATTGAGTTGTAACCTTTTTCAGATTAATAGGACTGTTTTCAATTTTCAGTGGTTGGTATAGTGTATTTATGTCAATGATTTGCAAATGTGATAGAATTTTTCGTCCTTGTCAAGTCTTAATTCTTGCCTAGTTACTAGTTGATTAGATTATGCAGGTCATGCTCTGTGTTTTGATGTTCTTTGGCTGAAGTTACAATGGATGCAAGTGGGTTGTTAGTGCCTTAAATCAGGCATATTCCATCATTTTCCTCAAGCTTTGATCATAAGATAGAACTTTTTCATGAAATACTTATGCATAGTGGTCAATTGGAGTTGAGAGTTTAGCTCTTTTCTTGTCTAGATCAGTGTTTTTTGGAGCTCTCAAAATTCAGGGGTATCACTATCATTAGATAGGATTTTTCTTCAATTTTTTTTTTTTTCCAACAGTTTGTAGTGTAGAGTAGAGATCCTAATTGATACACCAAAGGGAGTTAACCCTTATAATCTAGAGATTCAATCCACTGATTAGGTCACCCACAACCTATGATTGTTTTCATGTTTCAGCAGACTGTGAAGCCCTGAAACTATCTTCATAAGGGTGCGAGTCTGATTGACAACAGTAACTACCCAAGAGGGTTTACCCAAGTGGTATGGATAAACTATCTATAAATATCATCCCTAATAATCCGGTTCAACTTCTGTTTAGTGGGTATAAGATGAGTTGGTGTGTCCAAGGAGTACATAAATGGAGGAAGTCGGTCCATCTTGATTGTCATAGACTCCAACAGATTAGAAACCCTTGTATACCAACAACGTCCGCGAGTCGAAGGCACTGAGAGAGCAAGATTCTCTGAAGAACAGTATGCTAAGTATGGGTATCTGTCACGTCCACCTGTAGAATCAACAAACCTCTGTATGCGATGTATGAAAGTGATCGGATCAAATATAGTCTCCAGTCAGAAGGGTCGGGTTCCAAACTCTGCAAGAATAATGTGTTGGGAACTATTTGCTTACATCTGATCATGCGCCGAAGGAGAAGTGTAAAGGGCCCCCAAACTACAGATCCATAGAGAATTGTGGGTTTGATAAGTGTCCATGAGTGACACCTTGGAAGAAATATCCTGAAAGTGATACTGAAAACATTGTCGTTCAAGGAGAGCTAAAGAACCATAACCTTTGTTTATTCTAGGTTGGAGTGCCTACCTCAAGCTAAAACGTGGACTAGAGAATTGCACTCCCAAATAAGTATAGGAAGTGGTAATCTCAACCTCCTTTCCTCTGAAAAAGAAATGGAGGTGGGAGGTCTTCAAACCATTAAATACCATGACCTTGGTTTTCCCCAAGTTAACGGTCAGCTGCTGGAGATTGCAAAAGAGATCCAAAGCATCCAACTGTCGTTGTAAGCCCTCAAGAGAAGAGGCTAGGAGAACCACATCATCCGCAAACAAGAGGATAGAAATCAGAACCTGGTGAAGTAGACATCCATCACTACTTTGAATATGTTCATGAGGAAATGTCTCTAACTCATCAATGTATATCCCAAATAAGGTTGGGGACAAAGGGCATCCCTGCTTGATCCCAATGGTACTCCTAATAAAGTTTGAAATCGCATGAACCGTGCGGAGACGACCAAGAACATTCTCATATAATCTCATAATGGCTGCCAAGAGGGTCTCAGAAATGCCAATATTCTTAAGTCTCTAAAAAAGTGCCTCTCTCGGAACATAATCAAACACTTACCTAAAGTCTACAAAACAACAATAGACTTTGGATGAGCAATGATGTGCCTCCTCAATAATGGCCCCGAGTGTGAAAATATGATCAATGGTCTTATGCGTTGGTCTAAACCTTTCCTTTCCCCTAGCTCTAAGGTGTTTTTGCTTTAGTTCTCTCGAAAGCTGCATATGTAATATAGTAGTATATGGTTTCGAGAATGTGTGTCCAACCATGATCGTCCTGTAATTATTAGGATCTTAACAGGAACCTGATTTGTGTATCAGGTGAATAATGTGATCTGACCAAGAGGGTGGGAACCCTGAACAAACCTCGTGGTTGAAAAGATCAACCAAATAGCTTTCAAAAGCTCTAAAACCATGTTTGAAGAACTCGGCTTGGAAACCTTTTTCATCGGTTGCCTTACTACTATTCATCACTTTCATCACCTCTCTAACATTCTTGTATGTGAAAAAGTGAGAAGAAGATGGTGGAGAAGCAACATGGGTTTGCGTTTGGCCAGGGATATCATAAAGGGTGGAGGTATGGAAAATCATGGATATGGGATTAAGCTCAGTGGGGAGGGGAGAATGTTGTGGGAGGATGGTACGCCAAAAGAGTTTGGGGGAGTGAATGTAGGAAGCCCGTAAGATCTGTCTCCTTTGAGAAATAGAAAGGTGTTTCTTATGTTGGATAAGGCAACGATAGGATGATTTTAAGGCTGGGTAAGAGGGGTGAGAATGGAGGAAGGCGTACCGAAGTTGACAGTGGAGAGTCCTATAGTGATCATCATACCACTTGTTCATGGGACAAGATCTTTTAGATTGATGGGAAGTAGATGTAGATCTGGTGTAGTTAGGAAAAGATTTGAGGGCAACTTCCCAAATAATGGAGGAAAGACGTGTATTTGGAATTAACACAACCAAGTGAGAAGAACTGGGGTTTCAGAGGTAGAAGCTGATGGAAGTGAGAAAGGAAGATGTCAGCGTCCCCATCCTCAAACTGGAAAATGGTATGTGGTATACTGAAAGAGGGGGTTGTAACAGGTGGGGATAAATCATCTTGAATGGAGAAAGAGAGAAGAGCATGGTTCGCAAGGGTAATGGGGAAAACGAAAAAATGATGGACGAGGGGCGAAAGGTTCTAACTAGATAAGATGTAATCCACCACACTTCTACCACCCCCATGAGGTGTACATGTGAAAGAGTGTGAATTTGGAAAGCAAGGCAACCCATTAAGAATCAACAAATCATGAGATTCCCCCAACTGTAAGAGGTGTCTTTCGTATGCTGTGTAAGGACTTGAAGCATCATCTGACCTCCTATGCAACCCCACTGACTTTGAATCAATCTTTTGTGTGCAGAGCGTATCAACGGAACGATTGTGGAGAGGTATCTGAAAGTCTTTGGTATGGGCATTGAAGTCACCAACAAGGATAACTTCTCCAATAGCTGAAAATTGAGAAATCTTGGTATACAAATCTATAAAAGGGCCCCCCTTAGGACCATTATGAATGGCATATGATGAAGACGCTGGAGGAAAGTAACAAACAACAATGTAAATGTCTCTGGAAAGTGGGGCAGTCCCATTAACCTGGACCCACATGAATCTAGCAAATTCATCAGACACCTCCACTGAAATTCTACTTTGGAGTGAGTCTCTAAATAGACAAGCCACCCCACCAGAACCTTTAACCCCACCAGAACTCCTAGTCCCCTAACGACAAGTTGAAAACCAACAGTATCCTGTAATGTCTTGGAGAGGCTGTATTGGGCTCTCTTGAGTCTCTGTAATAGAAAAAAATGTCTGATGACCGAAGAGTGTCAAACATTAGGCCCGGAGAAGATCATAAAGCGTCGTTGCAATTCCAAGAAGCAATGGAGATGTTATCACTGCCCCTTGAGACCCGAGGTCATCGTCATGCTGATGGTCCAGGGCGTGACCTCCCCGATGGGGGAGAATCACGAATGACAGCCCTACAATCTTTGATAATAGCCCACTTGTTCTGCTTCTTGGCAGCTACCACCTGAATACAAGCTTTTCGAAGCTCTTTGACTTGGAGTCGTGTGAGATCAACATCTAAATAATTTTTTTGTGGAATGGAAAAGAGCTTCTCTTTTGCTTTAAGAGCTTGCAAACACTCTTTAGTAGTTTGAAATTGTATAACAAGGGTGTTGTCTGGCAATGTCCAAGCTTTTGTAAGGGGGATATCTTTCAAGTCCAAGGATTCATGCAAGAACGCATGTCTTGCCTGTAGGGGATCAACTGATTTAGGGAGGCCATAGACACGAAGGTTGAGTGCCTTGGTTTGACGTGCCTTTTCTTCAAATTTTGCTTGGACAACCAGTTCCACAACTGGAGGTGCTTTCTTCCCCTTAGCCACTTGAACCCATGAATTGTGTTCCTCAACCTGTTTTTGGATAGATTGTTGTTGGATTGTGGTTTCTTTTGTAAGGTGTTCGCGTTGAGTTATTATCTCAGATTGCTTGTTCTGAATTTTTGAAACCACTTCATTGAGCTGTCGTAGTCATAGAAAATCTGTGAGGGTGGCTAGGGTTTGTTCAAGTTTAGTGATTCGAGCTTGCAGACCAGCAATAATATCATCTTTCTCTTGCAATTGTGCCTGAAACAGTGACAAGAGATCTCGAAGTTCTGAACCTAGGACTTCAATGCTAGACATCTGGGCGCAAATGCTAGTGTACTTAAGTTTTGGGATCAACACCTTGTGATGGCGAGGAGTTTTAAACTCCTGTGCTGTAGTGAACTCCATTTTGTTCACTGTATGAGCCTGCCGATACACAAAATATGCAAATTGATGTGGTTTAGGACTGTATGGTCTTGGTGGTTTAGGACTTTAGAGTAGAACGCTGTTGATTTGGTTGCCAGTGCATATCCTTAGTTTTGTCACATTGTCTGCGTTCATAAGAGTAACGGTTGTAGACCCACAAAAATCACAAAACACTACAAAGCTCGTGACTGGGAAAATTGCGATTCGAACTGGTCTGCAAATGCGTGCTGTAGAAACCCTGGAAGTAGAAATTGCGATGTGAAGCGAAACCTCCAACCGTGTAAAATTCGATAGGCAACTCTGTGTGAGACTTGTGGCGTTACTATCTGTGAAGCCTTGGGAAGTTTGAATGAAATGGTTGGTGCCGCCTGTTAAGCCTGAGTTACCAATACCTTGTGATCTTTGCTCCCTTGTGATCTCTGCTCCTTGACAGAAACCTAACGCTCAATGTATAGATCCGTCTCTCAAGGATATTTCACGATTTTCCCCACAATCTCATGCAATAGTACTTTGTGATCTTTGCTCGTGCTATCTACGGAAAATGCTGTCTCACGATCCGGACGAAAATCCTTGGCCACACGACTCAGTATGTGCTGCTCATGAAGGAAATTTGTTTGAAATATGCTCGCGACGGAAATCTACTCTTGCTCACGATGGAAATCTGCTCTTGGATAAAAAGTCTGATCTTATATATATAGTATATACATACACACAACTACATGGTATTAATGCATTTCTATGTTGTGTAATCCTGAATTAAGTATTAGGAAAAAGCCCATGAATTCTTAGTATGAGTTGGTGAAATAAACTAGTTAGATAAAGAGAATAGCAATTGAAAAGTGATGCAAGGAAAGCCCTGATCCTTATTGACAACAGAGTCAAACTATCAAAAGAGGGTATCATTTGCAAATCATGAGTGACTAACAAACTTGCAACTGGAGGTAATTATGAGGGCCAAGATTTTTCTGTTCCTTCTAGTTGGTCTACAACTTTCATGAAGCTTTTTTTAGAATTAAACAAAGACAGTGGTTTAAACCGATTTTCTGTTAAACCTATTGTATGATCCGAGAAATGTATTTGGTAGTGTTTAACCAACAACATAAAAGAATGATAGAAAATGTAGATTTTGATCCATTTTGTCTAATCTTGGTAAATATCAAACTTTTGAACACTGAGAGCAAGCTCCCAATTAACCCCATGATAGGATTTTGCCATCAAATTTAGCTTGCATACATGTAGCCTCATTTCTCACATTCCAGTGGGATTTCATTCCGGTCTTATATTTGTTTGGTTTGTTATTATCACTTTATTGCCTTTACTATTGGACGTGGTTTTGTGTTTAGCAGTTCTTCTATAGTCATTGCGAGTTTTATTTGTAGTATGTATTATCAAGGTCCATATGATTAGCTAAAGAAGGTCAAGTCTCTCAAGGATAAATAATTTATTTAATTGGGAAACCTCTTAGTCTAGGTATAATTGTTTGTATAGAAGGTTGTAGGGCTAAAAGAAAAACAACCCAATATGTTTTAAGGCTATAAAATTGGTTGTGGACATACAAGTTTTTGTAGATTTGAGGGATTTTATAAGTCCTAGGGATTTTTTGACCACTTTTCAGCATTTGTTGCACCTTGTGTTGTGGACACGGTGCTTCCTTTTGATTTTGTTTTATTACTTTTGTTTGTTCTTCCAACCTTGTACATGGGGATACATTCAAAAATGTCATAGTGGCACATTGTTCGTCAAATGCATTAGATATATTCCTTATATTACATTATTTTCTTATATAGGATAACCTAAATTTTGGGGTTTGTTAATCTGGAGTGTTTCAAATGTTAGTGACTTATTGTGATGGGGAGGGGTGAAATATCCCCAAATAGGGATAATAGAAAAATAACAATATTTCCAAAACTAGGGCACAAAAAAAATCTGAAACTTAATTTGCATATAAGAATTTCAACAACAAACTCAAATTTACAATCAGATTAATAATTTGATTTTTTTGCTAAAAGAAATAAATCTCTGAGTATTATTGAACTTAGGAAAAGTACAGGAAAGCCTTTTATTTCTGCCCAGAAAGTTCAAATATGCATTACAATGATTTTTCTTCTATTTTTATGAGATTAAACTGAAATTAGTATGCAGATTTAACATAAAATACCTTAGACCTTGATCAAACCCTAGCCGTCTTCAAATATGGCGTCAACTCCCAAAATAAATCAGCGCTAGGTCTGATTTTCTATTGCCATCCTCAAGAATGCTCAGAAATATGAAATACCACGCTGAAGTTACTCCAAATTTGAACCTTCAACTCTGAATTTTATCTCCAATTTGGCCTCCAAACCTGATAAACAATTGCAGCCCAGAAAATATGATGTGCTAGAGTTTCACAAACCAAAGCTCTTCCACCGAAACACACCCTTCTGACTAGGGGGAGCCTGTATGTCTCTCCAAAACCAGGGATACTCAAGTGTTTTAGACCTTAAGCTAAGTTGCAACAACAATAAACATAAAACTCACAACATCACCAGCGCTAAAAGACCCCTAGAGAGTTATATAATAACTCCCAAAGAGATGAATTAATCTCAGCACTAAAATCACCACCTCTTAATTCAAATCTCTACATTAAAAACCTAAAAATTGAAACAATTAGTTCCTAGAAAACCCATGCCCCCTTTGCCTTTTTATCACATGCTTTTTAAAAGTCACTTAAAGTACATAAAAATGCGACAACTTAAACCTTTTGGTTAGGAGTCACTTAAGTTGCCTAAAAAGATGTGCCCTCAACTTAAAATAATTTAAGTTCACTTATAATAACTTAAGTTCACTTAAGTTGCATAAAAAGACGTGCACACAACTTAAAAATAGAATTGAGAACAAGCCAAAGACTCCAATACTTATCCAATGATGCTCTTAAGTCCTCTTCCTCTTGGGTAATCCAAGGAAAGGACAACTAATGTGCTGCTAATCCTCATGATTTGAGTTGGGGACATTATAGTCCTCCCCACCCAAAGAATGCTTGTCCTCAAGCATTTGTAGACTAGGATGCTTAAGAATCTCCTCTCCTACCCATGTTGCATCCTCTAAAGGCAAGTTTTTCCATTTGATGAGATATCCAGAGATTACATTATTCCTCAACCTTTTCTCACTTGCAAAATTGTTTTTGGAACGAGTATCAATTTACCTTCTTCATCCATGGGAGGCGATTCCGTAGGAGTCACATGCTGTCCAAGAGCCTTCTTGAGGCATGACACATGGAATACATTGTGAATTTTGCTTGTAGCTAACTCTAACTCATATGCTAACTTCACCAATTCTTCTGATCACCTTGAAAGGCCCATAAAACTTTGGTTTAAGCTTTTCCACTCCACTTACTTTCAATGAGGATTGTTTTTAAGGTTGAAGATGCAAGAATACCATGTCTCCCACCTCAAAAGACCTCTCAATTCTATGGTGATCAACATATTTTTTCTGCTGTTCCTGTGCAATTTGAATATTATTCTTAAGTGCCTTAAGGATATCTTGATTCTCTTTTGCCCACTCAAGAGCTTTTGGAGCTCTAGAATCTGAAAAAACCAAATTCACAAATGTAGGAGCTTCATAACCATACAAAGCTTTGAAAGGTGTCATCCCTGTGCTCATATGATATGTAGTGTTGTAACGGAATTCTGCCAATTGTAACCACTTTGCCCATGCTCTTTGCTGTCCCGAGACAGTTCCTCAAGTAACCTTCAAGCCAGATTTGTTTACAATTTCTGTTTGACCATCCGTTTGAGGATGATAACTAGTGCTATGATCGAGTTCTGTGCCAGCCAACTTCATTAACTCTTGCCAAAAAGTGCTGATGAATATGTGGTCTCTATCACTTACAATTCTTTTTGGCGCACCATGAAGTCTGAATTCTTGTTCAAAAAACAGACCAGCAACTTGTGGTGCTTTAAACTCAAAAGGCATTGGCATGAAATGAGCATATTTAGTGAGTCTATCCACCACAACAAAAATACAGTCTTTACCATTGACTTTAGGCAGCCCAATAATGAAATCCATTGATATTTGTTCCCACTTTTGATTGGGAATAGGAAGTGGTTGTAACAGCTCTGTTGGGAAATAAACTTCAGCCTTGTTTCTTTGGCACTCTATGCATTCCCTCACATGTTTGAGAACATCATCTTTCATACCTTTCCATGAGAATCTTTCACGAATGTACTTGTATGTCTTCAAATAACCCGGATGACCAGCAAGCTGATTGTTATGGACAGCAATAAGAATCTTATGTTTGAGCCTACTTTCCGGTACTAAATAGATTCTATACTTATAATATATGATGTCATTCAACACTTTATACCTTTCATCATCGATTTTATCATCTAGAATATCACAAGCATGCTGATTTTTTGAATACTCTGCTAGTATGAGATCCTTCCAAGAAGCTGAAATTTCTGAAAGTGAGCAAAATGAAGGGTTTCTAGATAATGCATCAACAACAACATTATTTTTTCCCTTGACAAATTCAATGTCAAAATCATACCCTTGAAGCTTACTTACCCAATGTTGTTGTCTCTCATTTAATCCTTTTTCTTCCATGAAATACGTGAGGCTATTGTGATCAGTCCTCACTGTAAACTTGCTGCCCACAAGATATTGACGAAACTTTTCAAGTGCATGCATGATTGCCAACATTTCCTTGTCATATGTAGAGAACTTCCTTTCAACCTCATTCAATTTTCGGCTCTCATAAGCAATTGGATGCTTGTCTTGCATCAAAACAGCCCCAATACCAATACTGGCTGCATCACATTCAAGCACAAAAGGTTTAGAGAAATCTGGTAAAGCCAAAACAGGCCAAGTACTCGTTACTTTCTTAAGATGATCCATGTTTCTTTGAGTCTCAACCATCTAAACAAAGACATCCTTCTTAGTCAAATCTGTCAAAGGAGCATTTAATGAAGAAAACCCCTTCACAAACTGTCTATAGTTTGTGCATAGACCAATGAAGCCCCTCAATTGGGACATGTTCTTTGGTGGTGGCCAATCAAGTATAGATTGAATCTTCTCTCTATGTGCTTTCACTCCACCTTCCCCAATGACATATCCCAAATATAATAGCTCAGTCATATCGAACTCACACTTAGAGGCTTTCGCAAAAAGGGAGTTGGCCGTTAAGATACCTAACGCCTCATCAAGATGCCAAATATGCTCCTCCCATGTCCTGTTGTATACTAAGATGTCATCAAAGAAAACCAACACAAATTTCCGCAACTGCTTGTTAAATACTTGGTTCATGCAAGACTGAAAAGTCGCTGGAGCATTTGATAACCCAAAGGGCATCACCAAATACTCGAAATGTTCAGAGTGGCACCTGAAAGCTGTTTTGTGCACACCCTGCTCTCGAACCCGAATCTAATGGCATCCTAAACAAAGATCTATTTTGGAGAAATGGATCGCTGCATGTAGCTCATCCAACAACTCATCAATACGTGGAATAGGATACTTGTTCTTAATGGTCTTCTTATTTAGTGCATGATAATCAATGCACATCCTCATAGTACCATCCTTCTTCACCAAGACAACAAAAGAAACGAAGGGACTAGAACTAGGCCGTATATGTCCTGCATCCAACAACTCTCGAATAGTCTTCTCAATCTCATCCTTGAATTGTCTAGGATGACGGTAGGGATCTGTAACAACTGGGTTGTTATCCACAAGCTCAATAACATGCTCAATACTACGATCTGGAGGTATATTTGAAAACATCACACTATGCTTGTCCAACAAGCCCTGTATGTCAATATGATATCCACGCTGTCTTGAATCAGTAGTCTTATCTGAAATGAAACAATGTATTTCCCACTCAGCCTCTGAATGCTAACAAATTCTCTCCATCTTAGCTGAAATGATTCTAGGTGCATCTGAAGATAAGCCTTGTAATACCACGTTCTGACCATTTGTTGTGAAACTCAACTACATAGTCTTAAAGTCCGTGACATAAGGACTTACAAAATGCAACCACTAATCGCCCAACACAACATTGGTATCCTCAATGTCAACCACATAAAAGTCATCAGTAAGGGTGTAATTGCCCAAGGTCATAGTTGTGGGACACGATTAACACAACACAACATTGTGCCACTTGCTGTCTGCACTTGGAAATCATCATGCTCCTCAGCATGCAAGCCTTGCTTCTTCACCCACTATCAATTAGCACAACTCGTTGTCCTTGCATGATGCCCTTTACTTTGAAGGCGTTAAAATGAGGAGTGGTAGTGAGGGTTGCAATTGCACCATCCATCTAGGGCAAATCATTCTGGTGGTCATCTGTGTCTATCTCCCCATCCATCTGCTCATGCTGCTCATCAAGAACTTGTGTCTCCTCCAACTCATCATCACTAGGTTCCTCGAAGACCTCAATCCAATGGGCCTTGCCCCCACTTTTACGCTTCCATCGCGGTGTCCAAGGCTCACAACAATCAAAGCAAAGCTTCTTTTGTCTCAACTCATCTCTCAAATCACAAGATGCACCACCAACTGGGTTAGACATCTCACCTGTTGGTCTAGTATAGTTTGGTTTCTTGTCTTTTGTGGCAAACTCTGCGATAAGGGTCTCTGCAGAACTTGCAAGGAAACCTACCCTGTGGTGTAGATAGCTCCATATTCCTTGCACGCTTAATAGCATCCTGCAAGGTTGGCGGATCAAAAGCTTTGACCCAACCCCTGAGAGGTTCTGACAAACCCTCTATGAACCACGAAATCAACCTCTACTTGGACACATCAGAAACCATTATTGACAATCGCTTAAATTTTGAAATGTATGCATCAAGTATCCCAACTTGTCTCAATTGAGCCAATTCTCTAAAGTGTGCGTCTGAATCCTTGCAGTCAAAAAGCTCTATCAATGTAGTGCAAAACCATAGTTCCACGGTGTTTTGGGGACGAGGGGACAAGGGATTTTAGGGACGGGGGGACGAGTGGCCTAAGTTTGGGGATGGCGGCCGGGGGGGGTGGCAGGGGAGCGGTGCTGAAATACATATAGTACTTAAAAAATTAGTTATAAAAAGATGTAGAAGGATTAAGTATTTGTATATTGCATTGAACATCAACAATTTAACATTGTGATTTAATCATTTAAGTTTCAAGTTTGATCTATTGAACAATGAACATTAACAATTTAACATTGAACATTAAACAATAAACATTGATAATTGAACATTGAATTTTCAAAATTTCATAATAATGATTCATGATTACAATCAAGTATTAACAATGTACAAAAACAAAATACAATAGTGAAATACTAAAAGTAAATATTAAATTTTTTTGTCAAACTCACCAATGGACCTCTATTCTTTTTCCAGTCTGTAGTTTCTATGGCAACCTTGGAAAAAAAAACTAGACAAAAAACTTGAAATGCACCTAACCTGAAAGCTAGTGTCCATACTAATTTTCATATTCACAAGAGCTCCAGATTAAAAAATTACAAGTAAATACAAATGACTCAATGGCTAATCATCCCCAATGTGGAACTCCTCATCACTAGAACTGCTGGATTCCACATGCTCAAGCTCCTCCAAGCTAATACCAACCAACCCTGTATGTGTAGCATCATCATCAATCTGTGTTGGCTCCTCTAGCTCTACATCCCATCTGGCTATTGGACTCTACTTGTACGCAAGTGTGTTGCGGTCAATGAGATGCAAGGCACTATGTAGTATGTATAGCCACAAGATTCTTTGCCCTCTTAGAGGTAACCCTGTTCCTCTTCATGGAGTGAATCCAACTATAAGTAGACCAGTTCCTCTTAGCAACAGAACTAGAAACCTGGGACAACAAACGAAAGGCTTTTGTGAGGCCTTAGGGGTTGGGGGTCGGTCCCATTAGCAATTAGGGTAAAAAGCATAAAAATCCATTTTTTTTTTAAATTTGAAAAAAAAAAACACTTTGACTTTGTATTGCATGGGGGACGCCTAGATGTCCTCGAGACTTTTGGACGTCCCCTGGACGTCCAGGGGACTTCTCGGCGTCCCTAGGGGACGTCCCTCCAAATAGGGGACGTCCCAAGGACATCCCTTCTTAGAGGGAGACATCCCCGGGACGGCGGTGGAACTTGGCGGAGGGGCAGCATGGCTGGGGGATGTCCCCTTGACGTCCCCAAGACGGCGGCGAAACTTGGCGGAGGTGGCAAGACGGTTGGGGGACGTCCCCACGTCCCCGTCCCTGTAACGCGGGGTTTTTGAGGGGGACGTGTCCCCATGGAACTATGTGCAAAACTAATCATAAGAAACTATTGCACCATGACCCTGTGTCACTAAACCATGATACCACCATCCATGTGCAGCGCCTTCAAGGTGATGGGTAGCAAATTTGATGGCCTCAATCTCCTAATTCAGGGCAAGGTAAGTATCCAATTTTTGAATCCAAGCTCTAGCTGTACCTTTGGATGATCCATCAAAACGAGGTAAGGATAGACGTCCCAACCTCTTCTGCAACCCATAATTTTGCTTTCCTTGATTCCATTGTTTATGCTTTGGCTTTGTGCATTTGGTGACCTCCAAGTAATCTCTAAAAGAGATCGCTGACTGCAAATCTTCCCCCAAAGCTTGATACTTAGCCAGAATCTCAACATCCTCATTGTCCTCCATGGGTTCCTTTGTGTAGGCTCATCCTCTTGTATAAAGGTAGGCATGAAAGGTCTGGATTGTGATGAACCTGTATATTTGTTGGTAGAATGTTCATTGTTTATTGCAGCTTTGCTATTTCCCTCTCTCTTTGTATGCACCAGATTTCTTCCATTTGTTGTGTTATGAGCCATCTGACTCAAATAAAGGTTGGTATTTTGTAGCTATCTTAGCATTTTTGCGAACTTTTGTTTTGCCTCCACTTCACTTGATGATGGTGGTTGTTCATTGTCAGCCATTATTTCATTATGTTTTTCCAGGATATGACCACCTTTTTCACGCATTCAACCAACCCAAACAGGTTGCCAAGTCTTGCAGCTCTGATACCACTGAATATACCCAAACAGGGATAATAGAAAAATAACAATATTTCCTAAACTAGGGCACAAAATAAATTTGAAATTTAATTTGCATATAAGAATTTCAACAACAAAATTCAGATTTACAATCAGATTAATGATCTGATTTTTATGCTAAAAGAAATAAATTTTTGAGTATTATTGAACTTACGAAAAGTATAGGAAATCCTTTTATTTCTGCCTAAAAAGTTCAGATATGCATTACAATGATTTTTCTTCTATTTTTCTGAGATAAAATTGAAATTAGTATGCAAATTTAATATAAAATACCTCAGACCTTGATCAAACCTTAGCCATCTTCAAATATGGTGTCAACTCCCAAAATAAATCAGCGCTAGGTCTGATTTTCTATTGCCGTCTTCAAGAATGCTCAGAAATATGAAATACCATGCTGAAGTTACTCCAAATCTGAACCTTCAGCTTTGAATTTTATCTCCAATTTGGCCTCCAAACTTGATAAACAATTGCATCCCATAAAAGATGATGTGTTAGGGTTTCACAAACCAAAGCTATTTCACCGAAACACACCCTTCTGATTAGGGGGAGCCCCTATGTCTCTCCGAAACTAGTGATACTCAAGGGTTTCAGATCTTAAGCCAAGTTGCAACAACAAAAAACAGAAAACTCACAACATCACCAGCTCTGAAAGACCCCTAGAGAGTTATATAATAACTCCCAAATAGAGGAATTAATCTCAGCCCTTAAATCACCAACTCTTAATCCAAAGCTCCACATTAAAAACCTAAAAACTGAACCAATAAGTTCCTATAAAACCCACGTGCCCTTTGCCATTTTATCACATGGTTTTTAAAAGTCACATAAAGTACATAAAAAGGGGACAACTTAAGCCTTTTGGTTAGGAGTCACTTAAGTTGCCTAAAAAGACGTGTCCTCAACTTAAAATAACTTAAGTTCACTTAAATTGCATAAAAAGATGTGCACACAACTTATGAAGAACAAGCCAAAGACTCCAATACTTATCCAATGATGCCCTAAGTCCTCTTCCTATTGGGTAATCCAAGGAAAGGACAGCCATTGTGCTGCTAATCCTCATGATTTGAGTTGGGGACGTTGCAAGGGGAAATTGAGTGATGATTGCTAATAGGTTTCACTAGTGGTTGGTCCTGTTTTTGAAAATTATTCTAATATCTATTCATAAAATTTGACTATCTTGTGTAATTGCAAAGATGTGAACAAGCTCTAATGCTAACGAGTATGGACTTTGGAGTGAAAAGCAAGCAAGGATAAACTTCACTGACCCGACAGTAATATTGTTGGAAGTACGGGTCCAAAATTAACATAGGATTAATAAAAGAATAGAAAATAGACAAATTAGGGTTTGGTTTTAGATCATTGTTTCGATGAATGAATTGTCTTTGGCCTCACAAAGCTAGCAAGTCCCAATCAAAGAGAGCATTCATGCAATTCTATTTTACAATGAAAGTAAATGCACAAATGAAATTGACATAAATAAAACCCTAATCTAACATAGAATGCAAACTTGGTATATACTTGATTTTTAATTTTATAAAAAAAATAGACAGGGTTAGAGAATGTACCATTTACATTCCCAAATCTCAAATGAAAGTGCAATTTTTAGAATTTAAAAACCCCAGATGAAACTAAACGCAACACACTAAATGAACAAAACTCAATCCAATATGCAACACTAAATTTAAAGGAAAGCTGCTAAACATTTGAGGGTACCTCCCTCCAAGTATGATTCTATTGAAAATGATTCTTAGAGTCCCAAGGGGTGTTGGACTACTCACCTAATCTGGTATTCTGATAGTTAGGTGCAGGATGAGGGAGAGAATCTGTCTATGATCCTAGAGAGGATGTCTAATGGCTCCTTAACTGCTTTTCTGTGTAGCTGAGTGGACAGTCCTAGAGCAGTGAGGAAGATACAAGGCTACTACGGTACCTATGACGCAGAACTATAGATGATGTATAAGTCTTTTCTAATATCTTCTAGGATGAAGTTGAATGACATCACCAGATGGCAGAATGCGAGTGCTGGAGATGTATGTAAATGAGTGTGGACTTTGGCAAAATAATCAGTCCTGCTGTTGATGCCTGAAAATATTGATCATGCGCAAGCTGTCTTAAGATTAGGTTGTGTAGTTCGTAGACAATTTAGGGTGAGAGGGATGGGCAAGGACGGTGTTATGTTTGCCCAAAAGAGCAAAATGTATGGGGAAGTGTCATTTGGGCACAAAAAGTATGCCGAGATGCAACCTGTGGCGACCTTGCCACTGTTTTACAGAATTCGTGGTGTGACAGTGTGCCACACAATGAATCTGCATGGTGACACTGCAGTTTCAACATTTAATGGATGACAAGGCCTTTTAGGGGCCCGAAAACAGGTGCAATGGTTTGCCATAAACGGGGGCACATCTCAGAGTGTTGTAAGTTGAGTCGAAAGACTCAAATCATGTCTAGGACAGTGGTCAAGAGGCATGATGCTCTCAGGGTAAATCATAAGATGACTCAATCGAAAAGAAGGGGAAAGGATGCTGCTGCTATGACTATTAGGGAGGACTTCGGGACACAAGTGGTGCCTGTGACAAAGTTACTAAATATGAGAACTCATCAAAGTGTGCCGGTAGAACCCAAATGTATGCCCAACACACTGTTTTTTTTATTGGTAAAATAAGGGTTTCTATTGGGGCCCTCACCCTTTTCGAAGAAAAGAACAGAACAAAGTTAACAACATGGCAGAACAGAAAGAAAGATTACACAAAAATCAAAACAACAGCAAACAACAAAACATCCCATATACAGGCCACCTCTGAACCAAAATGGGGGCAAAGTTAACCCAGACCTTTGTTTGATATGAGGGACATATTTCTGGAGGAGGGCACTTTCCCATGCTCCTTTCTATGCTTGAATTTTGTCCATCCATGATTAGAGGATCCCGCAACAAGTTCCTTAAGGGGAGATTGTGAGGAAGATCCAAATCCTGAGGAAGTGGACACAAATCCAATAGCTGGCGGCGCCAGAAAGATCTCCACATCCTGCACATTGGACTGGGAGGAGGGAACTAGGGGCTTCTCACTGGGGGGAGCCTCGGCAAACATCTCCTTAGAATCAGAACGAAAACAAGCCTATGAGCATGGGGAGCCATACAATACAGATTCCTTACTGAGACCAGTATATGAGGGGCCACCTTTCTTCAAAGCAACAGGACTGATATCAATATCAGGAGACAAGGGCACAGACACTGAAGAAGGTATAACAGGAGCCTCCTCTGGAACAACTAAACCCACTTCTGAGTCCAAGCCTTTAGATGCAGGGGCCACCAAATGGTGGCAGGCCTTTGCTCTGCACCACCAAGTCGGTGGAGGCTTTCTTCCTCTTTTCCATTTTCCACCAAAAAGTTTGGAAGCAAGATAATTTTTTGCCACCAATTGGTTAGGGCAGGCTGCAGCCAAGTGTCCATGTGAAAAACAGGCCCTGCATCTAAAGGCCACATGCTCACAATCTAACTTTTTCTTTCAAACCTGACTGTCCTTGAGCCATATCTCCTCTGGCAAGCCTTTAGCGAAGTCCACCTCAACACACAGCCGAGCAAAGGTTGGTATATATGCCTGAGAGCAGTGTCCTTGGAGTAGAAATGAAATTTCCCCAAGCATCTCCAATGGATTGCGAATTGGGGGCATTCCAAAATTGCAAGGGTGTGTTTGGGAGCCTCACCCACATCAGAGTAGAAGAAAAAATATCGTAAGAGAGGTTGAAGGAAAGGAACCATGGTTTCATACACGAACGTGCTCTGCCCTGGCAGGAGAATGAGGCCCCTGTCATCAGCTGAGTCACATTCAACGATGAAAAAACCTTGAGCGCAAGGATAAAGGTAAATCTCTTGAGAAAGCAGGGGTGTCCAAAAGGACAAAACCCATTTATGGAGGTTAGAGAGACTAGGCCAAAAGCCAATAAACCTGTAACTCAGACCGTGGTACTTTAAAAAATCTTCTTGATCTGTAACCCCCGAACCAAACTCAATAACTGGAATAGTGGCACCCTTATCTACCACATAAGTACCAGATTACTGTTGAAAAGAAACATCAGCTAAGGCTGAGGAAGGAAGCTCCAGGGAATGCTGAGAGCCTTTCCTAGAAGACAAGTGAGCAAAAGCAGGAGAAGAGAGGAGGGAAGCAGTCCAGGGCAAACTTGAGGAACTTGGGACACAGATCTGATCAGAGGTTGCAGGGGAGAGTTTAAACCCCAGAGCAGCATGAATGGTGAGGAGAGATGGAAGAACTCTCGTCATTTGAAGACGAGAGGCATGGATGCCATGAAGAACAGGGCTGGGAGGGCTCTGTATATTCCCTAGCGGCGGCAGCAGCACCACACACTCCATTGCACCATTGAACCTTAATCGTTCAACTCACAGTGTTACATGTTGACTATTTGATTTTTTATTAACATGTTTCTTTTGGCATTTCCCTCCATCTTTTGGTGAAATCAAAGCAGTCACTCAAATGAGTCATATATTGCATGATAAGTTCAGTCCAATAGAAGATGGAAATATGCATGACCTCTAACATCTCGTGTTTCTAAATGCTTTGTTGTTTTTGTTTTGCTTTTGTGGGGTTGGCTGGTGTATAGGCATTTTATGTCGGGTTTTTCAGGTGCAAAGACAGCATGGGATTTACTTTCTGAAGAAAAGACCATGAAACGCATTATTACATCTTGTGAAGAGTTTGATGTGATATTGGGTGGGGGCTTTAGTCACAAGGAAGTTACTGAAGTTGGTAAGAGTAACATTTTGCACTAAATTTTCTTTCTATAATTAATAATACTTTGTTGATATTTTATGTTTTAACAAAATCTTCTTAAACTTGAATGAACACAAGCAAACATTTAAAATTGCCATATATTTTTGTGCTCAAAAGTTTGAGCAAAGCTGCTTCACATTTCTAGTGATGATTTGCATCGTGATGAACTTGGGAAGCAATCTTTGAATTTACCTCAAAGATTGGAACTTTTTGAATCCTTGCCAGGTGGTGTACCAGGTATCGGTAAAACTCAGCTTGGGTACGGAATCTTGTTCCTTTAAGCTAAAAGATTCTTGCTATCTGAGAATTTCTCTATGAATGCTGGTTCTGTGCATGCCCATACACATGGCTGATGATGATGCTTGCAGGATTCAACTTGCAATCAATGTGCAGATTCCTATGGAGTATGGTGGGCTTGGTGGCCAAGCAGTTTACATTGGTAATGCTCCGTTTGATGGCCAAAGCACACTTTTGTGTTTGTGCATATTTATACATGCTGAACTTCTTTTAAAAAATGGGAAACAAAAACTAACTCCAAGTGATGAGTTTGTTCTATGACAGACACAGAAGGGAGCTTTATGGTTGAGCGTGTTATTCAGATTGCAGAAGCATGTATCCAGAAACTAAAATGCATTCCTCGCACTAATGAAAAAAAGGATGAAGAATGTCTTAGAAAACTACATGTTGATGACTTTTTGTCAAACATCTTCTATTTTCGTGTTTGCAGTTACACCGAACAAATTGCTGCAATAAATTACATGGATAAGTTCATTGAAGAACACAAAGAGGTAAAAATGCACTCACTATAATTTCCTGAATGAAATAATCCTTAGATGCATAACAGGAAAAGGCAGAGTAGTATTTCATTGCTGTAGTATATCTAATAAAATAAGTAATCAAGAATAAAATAAATTTTGAATTTCAAATCTTATCATCTACATTCTAGTTTACGTTTCCTTGTCAATTTGTTTGTGCTTCTCAGCTTTATGACCTTGCTGTATTTATGATGCCATAATAGATCTTTATGGGGCAGAGCAAATGAGGAAACATGAAGTTTTACTTCCTAATATGCACATATATGACTGAACTCTATCAAACATCAAAAACGACTGAATGATCTAGCATCCATTTAGTTAGTCTACAAATATTTATCTACAAGTGTTGTTATTGCCCATAAATAGAAGAAAGACAAATATCCTCACTATTCTCACATGCAAAAATATTGTCTCAATATAACATTGGCCTTCTCTATTGATGGAGGGAATTCATATTGACCCATCAAGTACACAAGTTCTGATAGGTGCCTCTGTTGGACACAATTGCCCATATGTAACCATGTGTGACTAAACAAAGTAAACAATTTAAATAGACCTAAGTATGTTGCACTTTATTTAATCGTTTATTTTATTAAGCTATGTGCTTATGGTTATTTGCTTCACACAAATAAATGTATGTTGGCATCCTAGGCCAACTATATGATATAATGTAATTTTTGTATAAATTATGGCACAGTGATCTACAATGTTGTAAAGGACATTGGACCCATTTTGTCGCATGGGCCATGTACCTAGAATAGCTTGCCACATTCATATATATTTTGGGTAGAGCTTAGCAAACGAGTTAGTGCATTGGGATAAAGCATTTGGTATTTGTACCCAATTGCCTTTGATGTTCTAAGCCCGTGCCTATACAAGAGGCCTCATGAGATATAGTAAGGTTGGATGAGCATTAATGCTATTTGTAGTAATGATTATCGAATAAATAGACTGAAGAACTATAATTGTGCATATATCTATTAGGGTTATTGATATGTGGAATGATTGCTTCAATGCATTTTGATATATTATGTTGATTTCATCATTGCACGGTGTGCTTTTTTGTGAATGCTTAATCGAGGGGGTTCCGGTAAGCAATTAGATGCCTTGGGCTAGTGGTCTATAAGGGGTGATATGCCGGAACATGATAGTAAATAAGTGTTGGCTAAGGTCATAATCATTGTAATATAAAGTTAGCTAACATTTTGGTCCCTTTTTCGGGAACCTTTAATGAACTTTGCAATTGTAGGATGTTGGTATGCTATGCAAAATGAGATCGATGAATGGATAGATCGTAAAACTTTGAAGTTTGTGCTACAGGGGGCACCTATTGGATACAATCTACAAATGTGGTTTGATCATCATTTGTAGGGTTCATTGTATGAAGCTTTTTGTTGTGAGCTTCCTAATCATCTTTTTGAGTGGATTGTATCTTGGAAAAAGAGGTGATCTAGTGTTCACAATCTGGACGTTGTGTGGACTCTTGAGAATACTGCATTGTTGAAAGCTCAAGATGGACTCACGCAATAGTCACCTTTCTATAGGGTGTGGTTTAGAGTTATATTGTGGAGTTTTTAGTTACCACCTGTACATTTGTGGACAAAGCCTTATATAATTTTGTTACACCACCTCAAAAGAAAATTATTAGGCAATTGACATTGTGGATCAAGATGCTGTTTGTTGACTAGAAGGTGGAATGGCTAGGGATGGAGTAAATCCCTATTTGGGTAGAGGCTTGAGCATGGTGGAAAGTTAGGGGAAGAGAGACATGAATATGATTCAAATCTAAGGGCGCAACATTGTGGATATAAGTTGGCCGCATCAATGGATCAAGAGAAGACCCTAGTACATCACATGGAAGGAAAGTATATCTAGAAGAGATTTGGTTTGAAGAATCATATGGCTTTAAATTGTCAAGAGCGCAATTTAGATTGGGAATGACAGTTGCTTGGCCAAAGTAAGGGGTGTGTTGATGTGTGGGGTCTCGTCATAGTGATTAAGGATGTAGATGGAACTAGGTCTCAAGGAGATAACATAGATTCCTACCCATGTAATTAGAATTTGAATAAGACTTTAGGTGATACCAAGGAATCACATTAGATCATTCAAAGAAGGTTAAGTGTTAGGATATTAGAGGAAGATAAAATACGTGTTAGTATAGAAGAGTTGATTCAAAAACAAGAGCAACTGGTTTAGTGTAGCGGGGTCCAAAAACCTATTAGCATGATGGGAGGAGGATCTAATAGTCCCCATCTTGGAAGAGGCAGTGTCGGGGGTGGTGGATCTGGAAATAATAGTTGAGGTGGTACAACTCCTCTTGAGGAGGCAAAGTTTGTGGTGGCAGAGGCCCATTTCGAGCTGGGGGTGTCTTGGGTGGAGGTTCGAGAGGATCACGAGGTCCAATAATCACAGTGATTTATGGACCTTCATAGTTATCAGTCAAGACATTTACTGAGGTGGAGGATGTGGTGCGCCATTGGCAGGCATGTGAGATTGCCGATCTCGCAAAGAATATTAGAGGTCTTTTTCAAAAGATGCATTCGTTTGCAGCCATTTTGAGTGGCCATACCTAGGATTGTTATACTAGGGTTGACCCTATAGGAGTGCACAAGTGTCTGGAAGAGGTCAAGAGAGTATTTATATATGATTTTGAGTACCTTGAGATGGAACATCAAAACATTGTCACGCTTAAGAATATTAAGTAACTGCCAAGAGGTTTTGTATGTTCTTATGATCAAAGATTCAAGGATCTATTAGCCAAGCTATCATACATTCTAGATCCCTCTCTGCATTAGGTACGGTCTATTGGAGGGTTAGCCAACCATTTGTAGTGCAAGTTAGTTCGACACACTATTGTCTCTTAGGAGGCATTAGAGGCTGCCTTGAGATTATAAGTTATTGGTTATCGGGCAAACTATCAAGGGATTGGATTTCGATTGGAGACAAATTGGGAAAGTAGCAATGAATTTAGAGAAGTTTCCAAGCATTGCACAACTTGATGGGTAGTGTGGTTTGCAGTGCGTTGATTTGTAGACAAAGAGACATGTGTTCATTGTCTTTTGACTAGGGTGAAGATTATTAGGTTTGTGAACTACCAAAGGCTTGCGTCGATTCCATACAGTGATATTTGCTATGAATGCCATAATGCTTCAGCACGTCCTCTATTGTAGAAGATTAAAGTGATCATTGTGAAATTTTGGTGTGAAGTATACCAATCTTCCACTCATGATACAACATGCCACGTTATGGAAGCCTTGTGTGAGCGGCAAGGAAAACATAATATGTGACCATTGAGCACCTAGAACCACCAACATGTGGAGGTTGGGAAGGAATAGGAGGATATTATAGAAGATTTGGCGCCGATGGCGAAGGGTGTGACCCTATCATTTGTTATAGTTCTGGGGAAAGTGACCATTATATAGGCGCTATCCTAAGTTTCCCAGATGCTGCTCTTGTCATGGTGAGCATATGACAGAGGAGTGCCCTGATTTGCTTCAAAAATGGGAAAGCATCAAGTAAACACCAGCATGATCCATATCAAGCTCAATTCTAAGGCTCAAACATAGGTTTCTTCTTTGTGCCCATTGTAGGGACTGACAAGAGATGGGGTGAGGATGGGAGGTGATTTTGGGCCAAGCCATTCTTTTACAAGAAAGGTGCAACATCAAGGAGATCAGGGAAAGGCACTTAACCCTTCGCACCAAAGGTAGATCTATCATGTGAAATATACATTTTTAGGATTTTGCAATATTCTCATTTTTTGTTTCGTTTTTCTGAATATGATAATTGAAACCCTAGGTAAATACCCAATGCAAAATTACACAAAATGAGAAAAGCCCAATTGAAGATTTTTATTTAAAACTGCTAATTACTATTGACTGAATATAACCCTAACTAAAAATTCACAATCAACAAAGAAATACCACACACGGTCCACCAAAATGAAGTACAACAGTGATGGATGCTCTGATGGGCAACATCCAGGTCTGGAAATGAATACTGGCAACCCAACAACACTGAAAAGGGTGATGCCCAGGTACAATCGTGAATAGTGATGTGAATAGTTACGCTGCTTTTGGTTATGCTCAAGTACCTTTGTAATCCCTCTTCAAACCCTATGCCTTGGCTGAAGTATGATGCTCCTACTAAATGGGCCCCTAAAGGTGATTTTCCTTTGAAACGGGTAGCACAAACGTGATCCTTGGGTGGAATCCTCAACTGGGTATAAGGGGTTTTGTCCTACTTGCAAATCTGAGGGTTTTCGTCCTTGGATGTAGAGCTGAAGCTGCAAGCTTTTCCTCTGGCAAAGGGGTGTTGGTTTTTGTTCAGGTGTTTGAATAATGATTTCTTTTTCACCCAATTCTTTTATTATTCACTTTTCCATTCCAACCCTAAAAGAAATTAATATTTCTTCTAATTGAATATTCACCTTTTTTCAATTTATGAGTATTAATTACTTTTGGGCCATGTATCCAATATTTACTTTTGGCCCCATTTAATAATAATAAATTGTCATTTTCCAAAGTTATAGCTTAAAGTACCTTTTTGGACAACTTAATAAATTATTATTAGATTATTTCCATTTTAAATCTCCCCCTTTAGCCTATGGGATATAAAGATAGGCTATGGGTCCTTTGATTTCATTAATTCGAGAAAGGGGACATTACATCATGAAGCCACACATCTCTCCTGTGTGAGACACATGCCAATGTAATGGCCAAAAGGGATCGCGGGACCTGAGATCCGAAAGATGATTTGGTTGTGATTCTAAGATTGCTATGCTTAGATGGTGTGCTACCTAGATTAAAGGTTTGGTTAGAAACCACATTACAAAATTTGTTACTTGATCTTGTGCAACAACCATGGCAGTTATTGTGAACAAAGAATGATGGGTATGATGCTGATTTACTTTTTAATCTTTCTATGAATGGGTAGGATGTTAAATATGTGGTTATAGATACAAGTTCTAGGGTAAATGTGTTAACTAAAGAAGCATGGATGGTCATGGGAAGTCCTCCCTTAAAGCCCTCCCCTCATGTGTTGTTCATGGCAAATAATACTCATAAGCAGCCATTGGCAAATTATACTGCATGATGTTGAAGTGGATACCATGGGAGTAAAATTATGTGGATTTTGAGGTACTTGAAATGGTTGAAGCAGATAACTACTCTGCACTACTAGGGTGCCCATTCTGTTTTAAAATTGGTGTTGATAGGAGATTCAAGCACCACACTAAGTTTTGAGAATGACACCAAGTGAGTCATAGTGCCCTTCGATTCTTCTGAAGGACTTGTGTATGTGAAACCAGTAGATATCTTTGGAGATGATATTGATGACATTTATGGTGTTACTACAAGGAGAAATTATTACATAGCTCCCACACATGATGGCATTTTGAGTTGGCGTCGAGCTTTAGAATTTGATTTAGAGGTTGTATTGGAAAGATGTGTTAAAAGCGAGCATGAATTATCTAGTCGGTGATGTGTTGCATTGAGACATGAAGGGAAATATGTGCCCCAAGTGTATGTTGCAAAACAAGGTGATGTGAGTAGTAGATTGGAAAAGGTTGATCATGCCAAGATGATGATGTTGACGTTACCACATTTTCACAAAGCTAAATATTTTGCAGTCAAGCAGATCTGAGCTCAACCTATCTATTGCGCACAACTTCTAGAACATCTTTCGAGAATGTTAAATGGGTCCCAAGTAATTACAGATAAAGAAAGTATTTCAGATTAGTTTGGGGTAGCTTGCAAAATTGCCACACAATGAAGAATCTAACTAGGGCACCTACTTTTTGTAGACAAATGGAGATCTGCTTGCCGTACAAGAAGAGGATGCCTTGCCTTACACACTCGGCGTGACATCAGCTAGATGGTGGGCCACCCATAGAGAAACTTTACAATGCTGGGTAGAAATGAAGTAATCCCTTCTAGCCAAAATTTCTTGTGATGATAGCTATGGTCCTCTTCTACCGTATATAGGAGTGGTTACCCCACAAAAGTATATTGCTTTGTGTGAAGATGTATGGGGCCCGTTGACATGAAACATTGATCTAGTATTACGGGTGCATTTGTTTTATGGTAAGAGAATTGGTCGTGCGCTTGTTATTTTCCAGGAGAGATTCCACATGAGACTATGGATTGGTATAGCTTGAACGGTGATTTCACTCGTGTTTTCTCATTCTTTGATACTAATAATTTTGCAAACTTTGGTCTTCAATTGTTGTGTAGTGTTGTTTTGGAATATGATTGTCAAATGGAAGATCACCTGTGTGCTATCAATAATGAGGAGGAATTGTGCACAGGGGCTTTGTTTCAAGAAAAGCATGGGGAGGCACAACAATGCAAAAAGGCAACAGGTAGGGCTATATTGATCGATAAGGAGACAAGAGGACCCTGTGTTAGGATAAATATGCACTCTGAGTATGCCACCCTGAATGATGAGCACTATGTTTTTAGTGAGAGACAATCTAGAAAGGTTGACAAGGAAGTAGAACCAGGACAAATGATTTGTGCCTCTTGAATGTTGAAGCTAAAGAAGGTGAAAGGACAGTGCACAAGAGTTAGGAGCACTATGTGCATGCATACTATAAACAACCGTTGAAGACCAAGCAGGTCAATATTGGTAGTGAGGATGAGTAAAAAATTACTTATATTAGGGATTATTGGTCTAATATAAAATATTCCATGGTGGTGGACCTTCTAGAGGAGTATGCAAATCTATTTTTGCGAGGCTATCAAGAGATAAAGGGTCTGCACCCTTATTTAGGAAAGATGTAGATTAGGTCAAGTCTAGCTCCAAGTCGATCAAGAAACGACCCTATAGATTGAATCCCAAATTCCACGCTAAGGTGAAATATGAGATTGATAAATTTATGTAGTCAGATGTGATTTTTCTAGTTGACAAACTTGAATGTGTTAGTCTGCTGGTTATTTCCATAAAAATGGACAGGCATATTTGGATTGTAGAATTTTGGGCATTGAAGGCAGCATGCAACAAACCTTTTCTTACCCCATTTAAAAAAGAGATTTTGGAAGGAGTTGTAGAAAGGGAGGCATACACATTTACAGATGGGTTTTTAGGTTATAATTAAGTAAAGATTGAGGAGGATAAACCTATGACTACATTTGCTACAAAGTGGGCATCTTTTGCTTACAATATCATGCCATTTGGTTTGAAGAATGCACCTACAATTTTATCTAGGATTGTGGTGGCAGCTTTCAAGGATTTAATCCATGTGTTTCTACAAGTCTATTTAGATTATCCAACTATTTATGGCATGTTGTGTCATGCCCGCTTATCAAGTATGAGAGATTGAAGCTTTGTAGCCTTATTCTTGGTTGTTTCCCATAGGCTAAGAGAAGGAAAAATCAAAGGGGAAACTTTGGCTCTCTTTCAAGTTGTAAAAGATACTTTTGATAAATCTTTTCTAATTGTTAGCTTAAGAAAGGGACTTATGGATCATGGGTTAACTTAACCCTTAGTGAAGATTATAAGCATTTACTTTTAAAAAGTGTTGTAATTTTCCCTCCTAGTGGAGCACTCCTTTTGGGAAGGGCTTTTTGAAAGGGAATGATATTAAAGGGGAAGGAGGTTCAATTTTGAGGTTACCATGTTTTTTGAATTGAATTTAGAGTTTGAGCATGAAACGCTTGGCTTTCTCCATTGAAGATGACAACGTTCATTGTATACTTGGAGATAAGGATGAAAACGCTTAATCTTCCTTTGGGCAGCCTTAAGTCAAAGGTTGTATCGGGCATTAGTGGTCAATTTGAGGTGTGTAAACACCAATATTGGGTTCAGCGAAGCAGGAGCTTCAAGGTTTGTGGCGAAGAGGTTTTGAGCGTCGGCGACTTGGTTGAAGAGCCCTAGAAGAGCAATGAATGACCTAGGATGGGCAGCGAGCCTTTTTGGAGGGTAGCGAACCCCCTCTTGGGTTGGACGTAGCACTTCCAAGGCTGATTTCTTGCCGAATTGCTGTTTGAAGGACAAAACATTTTTGGTATTTTTTATTATATTATCTTGCCATATAATTGGGCTAAAAATCAGGTTTGAAGGTGTTTGGTAAGCTGGAATTATTCTGGATTTTTTGGCAATTATTTAATGATGAAAATATCGCAAGTTGTGCCCTAGTTTCATATTTCCAGAATTCTGAATTTTTGTTAGGGTTTGATATAAAAAAATCAGAAATTTCTATTGTTGGTGTTAGGGTTTGTGGTTGATTTCCAGATTTGCATAATATGCCTTAAAGGGGATATTACAGTGGTATCAGAGCCAAATTCTTGGCTAGCTGTGGGGTGTTGAGTTGGCTTTATGACAAACAGTGATAGGGAAGCGAGGTACTACGATAGGGAAAAGAAAAGGGGTCTAGAAAATCAGGGAGAAGATCAAGAGCAGCCAAGGCAAGATTTGGAGCAACCAAGGCATAGTGACATGGGTGACTCGGATAGGACTAGGTTTGAGAAATTTTCTCAAAATTAAGAGCGGTTGACAGAGATGATGGTTGAATTCATCCAAACCATGAAGGATGTGAGTGGACATAGGCCACAAAATGGTGAAGGCAACAATTCAGGTACAAACAACAACCTTCTCCCTACAACAAGGGTGACGGTTGGATCTACACAAAGGCCTAATCAGCCCAATTTCGTTCGGAGAGAGGAAGTCATTCCATTAAAGGAGGATTAGCCTTCTATATGGGATGATGTGATGACAATTTATGATGAGTATATGATGTTTCCACCGGAAATCAAGGGGAAATGAGCCTTGCAAATTTTGTGGGATTGAAGAAAGGCAAGGGCGGTTCAAGGGTTGGTCATAAACCAAAAAAACAACCAAGAAGATCTTCAATATGCATTGGGAAGGCTCACACTTTCCACTTTTGATGGATTTACCAAAAGTTCAGCTAGGGCATAGATACGAAAGGTAGACACATATCTTACACTTCAGCCTATGATGGAAGATGAGGCCATAAAATTTGCTACTTTGCATTTGGAAGGAGCTGCCCATGAGTGGTGGTACCACGGTTTGGTAACACAAGGGCACCACCTCATAAACACCTATGAGGAATTCAGTAGGAGAATAATTAAAAGATTTGATAGGGCTAATTAATCCAGAACTTCATTTTAGGGAATTGGCTTGGCTGAAACAAAAGACTTTTGTGGAGGAGTATGTGGTGGATTTTTAGAGGGTTTCAATTATGGTAGCGGATGTTTCAAAACGGAGACTTGTAGTTTTGTTCACTTAGGGGTTGGCTGACCCACTTAGGGGTTAAGTCAAGGCTTTCGGTCCTCTTACACTTCAAGAGGTCAGTCAAAATGCGCTTGACCTTGAATCTACAACTCCTAGAGGCAAAATTCTGCCTTTGGGACCACAAAAAATTAGTACTTTTGGGCCCTCTGGACAGCAAAGGACAAACTTTTTGGGGCAGCCTAGGACGACAATTGTGGAGCAGCCAAAATCAGTCCCTTTTGGGCAGCAAAAGAAGCCCTATTAGCAAGGGTTTGGGTAGCAAAAAGAGGTGCCAAAGATAAATACAGATGGGGGAGAGTCAAGCAATGAACTAAGAAGGAAAAATTTGTGTTTTTCATGCAAAGATCCATGGACTCTAGGGCATCGCTGCCTTGGAAAGGGCCAAGTTCACTACATAGAAGTGGTTTTGGATGGATAAGAAGAAGAAGAAGAGATGGGGACAACCACCTATGAGGAGGAACACGGGGAAGGGGAGAAGAGGACAACTTGGATGGCAACCTTGCCACATTATTCGGAGCTCGTAGGTACCACCCCTTTAGAGTGAGAGGGGTCTTGCAAGGTAAGAAGGTCACCTTGCTCGTTGATAGTTGGGCCACTCACAACTTTATTGATGAAGGATTGACGGCGAGATGTGGGCTGCAAACTACCGATTTTATAGGCTTCTATGTGACCATGGCAGATGGCTTCACCATCCCTTGTACGAAGAAGATTTTAAGGTTGAACATCATATTGGGTAAGCATAAAATTGAAAATGATTTCTTTGTGGTTTGCATAGGAGAAACTGATTTAGTTCTTGGAGTACAATGGCTGCACTCAACTGGGAAACTCACCCAAAATTATCAAACAATGGAACTAAAATTCAGGGCAGCAGGTAAGGAAATGGTGCTACATGGGTTGAGCAATGGAGCACCCATGGTTCTGACTTCAAAGAGGATGGAAAGAACCTTCCATAGAGGGCAGGTTGCTTGGGCAGCCAAATGCTTTGTAAGTGCTACAAATTCTGATTTGGGACAACAACCTCTACACAAGGATATTCAACCCATCCTTAACAAGCATGCTAAGGTGTTTGGTAGTATTCCTCATGGGCTACCTTCGGATAGGGGTTTTGAGCACATCAAGGGCCTATAAGGAAGAAATTGAAAAGGGTCACATAAGGCCTAGTTCTAGCCCTTTTGCTGCTTTGATTGTGCTTGTGAAGAAGGATGAGACAATGACGATGTGCATAGATTATCGCTTGTTGAACAAGAAAAGCATCAAGAATAGGTATCCCATACCTAGAATTGATGAGTTGATAAATGAGCTCCATGGATCACTGTACTTCTCCAAGATTGATTTGAAGACCGAGTACCATCAAATCCGGGTAAGGGAGGAGGATGCGCAAAAAATCGCTTTTAGATGCCACTTTGGGCATTATGAGTTTTTAGTAATGCCTTTTGGTTTAACCAATGCGCTCGCGACTTTTCAATCATGCACAAATCATGTTTTCCGGCAATTCTTGAGAAAATTTGTATTGGTCTTCTTTGATGATATTATTGTCTATAGTAAAACATGGGAGGAACATTTACAACATTTGAACATAGTGTTGGGAGTGTTGGGATAGCAAGCTGTCTTCACCAAAGCATCCCATTGTGAGTTTTGAGTTTTTGAAATTTTGTATTTGGGAAACATAATCAATGCCCAAGGGGTCCATGTGGACCAACAAAAAATACAAGCCATTGTGGATTGGCCACCTCCCACTATTAGGACACATTTGAGGGGATTTCTTGGTTTGTGCAGTGACTATAAGCAGTTTGTGAAGGGGTTTTCACAGCTTGTTGCCCCACTAACGGATTTGACGAAGAAAGGAGCATTCATCTGGTCAAGAACAGCCATGGAGACCTTTGAAAGGCTCAAGGAGGTGATGAGTACTTGCCTGGTACTCTCTGTTCCAAATTTCACCATTCCATTTGTTTTGGAATGTGATGCTTTTGAGGAAGGTACAGCGGTTGTCCTAATACAACAAGGACATCCTATTGCTTTTGGGAGTAGAAAACTCAAGAAAGTAGATTGTAGATTCTCCATCTATGACAAATAAATGTTGGCCATCATGCATGTTTTGGCCAAGTTCAAACAATACTTGATTTGTGGTGAAAATGGATTACAATAGCTTGAAGTATTTTCTCAGCCAAACTGATTTGAGTGATAGGCAGCAAAAATGGGCGAGTAAATTGCAATCTTATGATTTTGACATTGAATATGTCAATGGAAAAAACAATGTAGTCGCTGATGCACTGTCTAGGAAACCTTTTTTATGTTCTATGAGTGAAATTATAGTGGATTGGAAGGCTGTAATCACAGCTGAGTATGCAAAGGATGAATTTACTACAACTGTCATAGAAGTGAAGGTTGATGACGAAAGGTACAAGGTAATTGATGGGCTGATTTTATACAAAAAATAGGGTCCTTTTAACCCCTAATTCCAAGTTGAAACAACAAATAGTGAAGGTTGTACATGATACTCCCATGGCTGGTCATCCGGGGTACTACAAAACGTACAAGCGAGGGAGAGATTCTTTTGGATGGATCTTAAGGGGGAGATTCTTCAATACATCCGAGAGTGCATTGTTTGCTAACGAAACAAGGACGAATACACTTTTTCAGCTAGTCTTTTGCAGCCCCTACCGATTTCCATTCAAAAACGAGAAAGCATATCAATGGATTTCATCACGGGGCTACCCATGGCACAAGGTAAGAATATCATGTTCATGGTGGTGGATAGACTCACCAGATATGCACTTTCTTTTGCACTTCCAACCAAGCATAATGATCCTACAGTGGCTGATATCTTTTTCAAGGAAGTATTCAAACTTCATGGGCTGCCTAGGAACATTGTAAGTGACAGGGACAAGAAGTTCATGAGTCTCTTTTGGCAATAACTCTTTCGTTTGGTGGGCACGTAGTTGTCTCCTCGTACTAGCTACCACCCCCAAACTGATGGGCAGACTGAAATAGTGAACAAATGGGTGGAAGGATAACCTCTGCAACTACGTTTCAGGGTAGCAAACAACGTGGAATAAGTGGTTGTACATGGCTGAGTATTGTTACAATACGTCTAACCACATGTCAATTGGTGTGTCGCCCTTCAGGGCCTTGTATGCGTGTGATTCTTTTTTCTTTATGGATCTGATTTTAACCGATAGTAGAGTGCCCAGGGTTACTGATGTGGTACGACAGAGTATTGAAACTTTGGGACAACTCAAAATAATCTTCAACATGCACAAAACCAATAGAAATTGTATGCCGACCAGCATTGGGTAGAGAGAACTTTTGAGGTTGGTGACATGTTATTTTTGATATTGCAGCCATATAGACAATCGTCCATCAAGCAAAGTGGAGCGGAAATGCTCAAACCTCGTTTTTATGGTCCCTACAAAGTTCTAAGGAGGATTGGAGAAGTTGCTTACGAGCTAGAGCTACCTGAAGGTAGCTGGATTCATAATGTATTTCATGTTTCATGCTTCAAAAAGGCACTTAGGAGGCACATCACTCCTTCCATTGATTTGCCACCACTTGATGATGAGGGTAAGTTGATTTTGGTTTCGGATTCTATCATCGAGTTTCGGGAAAGGAAACTTAGGAACCAAAATGTCATGGAATACTTGGTTCGTTGGAAGGATTTGCCTCTTGAGGATGCTACTTGAAAAGGGGCAGCCATGTTGTAGCATTCAAACATGCAATTGCTTGAGGACCATGTTTCATGCTTCAAAAAGGCACTTGGGAGGCACATCACTCCTTCCATTGATTTGCCACCACTTGATGATGAGGGTAAGTTGATTTTGGTTTCGGATTCTATCAGCGAGTTTCAGGAAAGGAAACTTAGGAACCGAAATGTCATGGAATACTTGGTTCGTTGGAAGGATTTGCCTCTTGAGGATGCTACTTGGGAAGGGGCAGCCATGTTGTAGCATTCAAACTTGCAATTGCTTGAGGACAAGCAATTTCGAGAGGGGAGGACTGTCATGTCCCCTTCTCAAGTATGAGCGGTTGAAGACCCTTTTAGCCTAATTCTTGGTTGTTTCCCATAGGCTAAGGGAAGAAAAAATCAAAGGGGAAACTTTGTCTCTCTTTCAAGTTGTAAGAGATACTTTTGATAAATTTTTTCTAATTGTCGGCATAAAAAGGGACTTTTGGATCACGGGTTAACTTAACCCTTATTGAAGATTATAAGCATGTACTTTTAAAAAGTGTTATAATTTTCCTTCCAAGTGGAGCGCTCCTTTTGGGAAGGGCTTTTTGAAAGGGCATGATATATAAAGGGGAAGGAGGTTCAATTTTGAGGTTACCATGTTTTTTGAATTGAATTTTGAGTTTGAGCATGAAACGTTTGGCTTTTTCCATTGAAGATGTCAACCTTCACTGGAAACTTGAAGATAAGGACGAAAACCCTTAATCTTCCTTTGGGCAGTATTAAGTCAGAGGTTGTATTGGGCATCAGTGATCAATTTGAGGTGTGTAAACACCAATTTTGGGTTCAACGCAGCAGAAGGAGCTTCAAGGTGTGTGGCGAACAGGTTTTGAGCGTTGGTGACTTAGAAGGGCAGCGAATGACCTAGGGTGGGCAGCGAGCCTCTTTGGAGGGCAACGAACCCCCTCTTGGGTTGGACGTAGCACTTCCAAGGCTGATTTCCAACCTAATTGCTGTTTGAAGGACATAAAACATTTTTAGTATTTTTTATTATATTTTGTAGCCTATTGGGCTAAAAATCAGATTTGAAGGTGTTTGGTAAGCTGTAATTATTCTAGAATTTTTGGCAATTAGATAATGATGAAAATATCGCCATCTGTGCCCTGGTTTCGTATTTCCAGAATTCTGAATTTTTGTTAGGGTTTGATATAAAAAATCAGAAATTTCTATTGTTGGTGTTAGGGTTTGTGGTTGATTTCCAGATTTGCATAATATGCCTTAAAGGGGATATTACATGCTGCATGACCATGTTCAAACTTTGCGCTTGATGTTTCAGAGTTGTAGGAAATTACAGATCGTGTTCAACCTCAAAAAGTTTGTTTCCATGACACCATTTGGGACTTTTTTTGGCCATGCCATCTGCAAGGATGGCATGTTGGTTGATCTTGCCAGGATTTTTGTTCAGTCAGTCACAAGGTTCGCCGAATTTTTACCTAAAAATTCGGAATTCGGCGAACTTAATGCCCTTCACTAAAAATTCACTTAAGTTCGCCTTGTTCGGCGAATTTCATGTTCGGACCCAACAGTATATAAATAAAATAAACATTTAAGTATAAGTTTATGGACATCTAGTTTCTTATACTTTAAGTTATATTTTATTTATATACTTTTAGGGTGTTTGAGAGGGGTTTCGGACCGCTAGGAGCTATAATGCAAATTCTAGGTTTTGGAGGATCCCATCATATTTCAGAGTTAGATTCCAGGGTTTCAGGGTTTCAAACTTAGCCATCTTTCAGGGTTTCAAGATTTCAAGGAGACATCATAGGAGGTATGAAGGTTGCATGAAGAATAGTATGAGAATATCTCTCGCAGAGTGCCACAAGGCGATCCCACCCCATTCCCAATGCACCCTTTAAGGCATGCATTCTGTGAGATTCAATGCACCGATGAGTCCTTGTGAGAGAAAGTGTCAGTAAATGAGATTGTGCCTGCGAGTGGTCTCAACACTAGGGGAGAGTAGCCGAGTGGTTTAAAGCGGCACAAGAAGACATTGTTAGCATGGATCCCCATTTATGGCGGCAGACGTATGGTTCTTCTACTCAAGAGTTACAAAAGCTTTCCGTGCGTGTCCACAGTCAATGTGCTAGTGCTTCTGCATGTGAAAGAAATTGGAGCACGCATGATTTGATCCATACTAATAAGAGAAACCGACTAGGGGCCAAAAAGTTGTCAGATCTTGTGTTTGTTCATAGCAATTTAAGATTGCTTGAGCACAATCTTGCAAAAGAAGATGACAATCTTCATCTTGGAGAACCATCCTTTGAAGGAGTTGAGAAAAATATAGATAGTGTTGATGAGCTGGATGGAGGATTCGTTGATGGTGCTGGTGCTAGTGCTAGTGCTAGTTTTGATTTTGAAGTTGGGTTTGATGTTGCAAATGTTTAAAACTTAAGTTCTGTATCAATTTTGAGCTTAGGCTCTAAACTATGAATATTTTGATATCTTTTAATGTAATTCAAGTTTGAAATTCTTATGTTTATTTTCATTTTATTTATTAAATTAATTTTATTTTTTATTTTATTTATTTATTTACAATTATTTTAATTTTTATTGGATTTCTTTTTGATTTTTTTAAAAGATTTTTTATGTTTTTATATAAGTCGAACTTAATGGCGAATTTTTTTTCGAACTTTATCTATTGGCGAACCCGAATCGAATTTTATCCTTGTCGAACTCGAACTCGAATCCGAACCTTGTGACTATGGTTACAGTTGGATGTGCTAGACACCTAAGGAGGTTTGTGCCTTAATGGGACACATGTTATTACATAAACTTCATCAAAGACTACTTGTTTATAGCCATGTCCTAGGAGGAATTGCTCAAGAAAGATGAACTATTCTCTTGGTCTGATAGGCAACAAGTGGCATTTGATACTTTTGAAGGACAACTTGCATTTGCGCCTATTCTCCAATTTCTTGACTAGAGCAAGCCTTTTCATGTGCATGTGGATGCTTTAGCTATTGTAACTGGTGCTATACTGGCACAACCTAGGGAAGGCAATATTGATCACCCAATTTACTTTACGAACCATAATTTGACAATTGCAAAATAAAAATTATACTACAATAGAGCATGAAACGTTGGGTGTGGTGTATGCTTTGTAGAAAGTTCATGCAATATTTGTTGGTTATGCCATTCACATTATTTACATATCATTAGGCATTAAAGTGTTTAGTTAATAAGCCAATGCTACATGGTCGAGTTTGTAGATGGCACATTTTGTTTCAAGAATTTGACTTCAATAGATCGTGGTTAATCTGGGTAAGAGGCATATAGGACCAGATAATTTATCTCAATTTAACATTGGGGTTGCTGCAAACAGTGCTATTGAGGATGACTTTCCAGATGCTCAATTGTTTACAATAGATGCATGAAAGGAGTTAGAGGAGATGGATGTGTTCCTAACATCAAGGTGCGTGTTGACACATTATACCACAAAACACAAGCAACAGTTGGTAGTTCGTGACAGTCCATTTCAGTTGGTTAATGGATGACTATACAAGATGGGACTGTATGAGATATTGCGTAGATGTGTTCCAACACATGAGCATGAGGTATTCTTGCACGAGTGCCAAGAGGGTGTTGCTTGACATTATGTAGGAAAAGCCACATTAATGATAGTGCTTTAATATCGTTTATGATGACTACCTTTGTACAAAGACGTGATATGTGCCATCATATAGGGAAGCCCAAATGGAGAGATGAAATGCCATTGATGTTTGTGAGGATTAGGATGTGGCACTCCATTGAGAGATGTCATCTTGTGAGTACGAGTACAAGAGATTTAGTGATTTGATGTAACGGGATTCACACCACTATGATAGTGAAGAACATGTCACTTTTTGGACAGTTTGGAGGGAGCTCACAAAAAAAATAGGTAGCATTTTAGAGGGATGAATTTTTGATGTAGAGAATTGTGTGCTTAGAGAGGTAAAAAATAGTCAGAGGAGAAGAAATAGAAATTTTAAGTGTTTTATGTAGAGTAAGCAAGCTACGCAAATGTTTCCACATGGTGTACAATGCGTGGGAAGCTGGGTAAAAGTATGGGGACGCCTGTGTGACTTGAAGAATATTATGTGAAAAAATGGAAGTGGTGTTGAGGCATTTATTATGTATTCTCACCTTAAAAGTAGGGTTTGAGACGTTCTTTTTCACCAAATGCTTTTGAGTATTCAGAACAATTAGAGTCCTAGCCTCAAGTGTTGTGATAGTGAGGTAATTGAGCTTTTTTCTTTGTGGTCTGTGCCATCGAGAGTTTTGTAATGGCGCTGAAAAGGATTCTCTGTGCAAGGGGAAGGCAAACTTAGATGAGTGGTGCTACATCGAGTGGTGGAGTTGTTGCTCGAACCTGAGAAAGCGGATGGGGCCATGGTGTCTTGCAAGTTTTGAGTTGGGGATGTTGAAAGTCGCCGTGGTGTGCATAGAGGATTGGCATTGACCATTTAGCTTATGAGTGCGTTGGAGTAGTGTGATGTCACTAAAGACCTCCATGGCCATTTAGAGCATTGTAATATATACAATCACTATGAGAGAAACTTTCACACTGATATTCTATTTCCCATCGTAGAGGACATTATTTTTTCAAATGGTTGGAAAGGTTGGATGTTTATGCTTTTTGGTTGGAGCTCAATAAAAATGTTGTGTTGGTGTTGTTGGCCAAAAGCCTTGAATTTTTTTTTCTCTGTCGATTCCCTCATAAGGTGTTTTGTTTAAATGTGTGCATTGTCATATGCGTCAACCCACATGCCATTTATGAGCTCATAAGACTCAATTGTGGAGTGATGAAGTGTGATGAGGACCAAACATATTTTGATTTGTTGACCATATTGCACACAAAATTGAAGTTTGAGATGGCGTAGAGTTGGAGAGGTGGCTGTGGTATGTTTATTGATGAGATGTCGGATGTGAAGGTGTGCATAACATGCCAACTTCTCGTTGTGAATATTTTAAGGAAGGCATGTCGTGATACCACCCTAGTTAGCAACACAAATGCAAGATACAAGGTTGGAGCCAAAGATGTATGGTTTGGCTTCTTTTAATATCTGGGCAACGAGCTCATTGTTAACGTGTAGGAATCCAATGGCATTAAGTTTTGCTTGGGTACACTTATGATTTTGCACGTGCCATGTTGTTGACCCAAAATTGCTCTCTATGTTTTGGTTTACACATTTGTTCTATACTTCGTCTAACGAAAAGGTACAAGGCTAGCATAGGTAGTACACATAGCAGTGGGTGGGCACGCTAAACCTTCAATTTGTAGATTCATGGTGCGTGATTGAGTGCTTGGTGCAAGAGTTGGTTGGCAAGGTTGAGTTTGTTTTATAATGCCATCATATTGAGATGAGACTTACCAAGGTAGATGACAAGTTTTGGTTAGATCAATTGCCATATATGTTGGTGCGCAATTGGATTCTAGTGGAGCTGGCTTGGCAATGTCATGGTAGACAACTACTTGTGCATTTGCTACTAGAGTGGCACCCGGTTGATGAGATGCGCCCTCGGGTCTGTAGGATGAAGAGGACAACAAGATTAATGGATGAGGATGTCGCATATAATGAGACTGAGATTGCAAAAGGCATCGGTGTGAGCAGAACATGAGGAAACCTTGAATGTGCTACAACCAAGTTTATCAACCAAAGCAACCCTGATCTCCAAAGCAGCTTGGGCATCAACACAAGTAGGTAGTGTAGGACATGTTGGCCGAGATGCGCTAGTTTTGTTGGCCCCACAACATGCCAAACTAAGCAAGGTCAAAATGGTTAGCAACGCACCTAGGAGGATTTCTTTTTGATATGTGTCAAGACTTTGTTGGAGGAGCTTGGGCCAGGCACCCAACCACAAGTTGCCCTTGAATTTGGGATCCCCTAGAGTGGAGTTTGGGAACGTTGACAATGGGAGTCCCATTGCATGCTTAATCCTAGAGGTGGACGAGGACGTTGCAATTATTCTTATCTGGCTACTGCAGGCTTGTTTCCAAGGGATATGGGGAGCCCACAAGTATACTGGTCAATTGGACACACAATTGAAGTGCATATAGGAGGAATGAAGCAAGACTCAAGAAGATGCTGCACAAAGTAGACTTTAGGCGAGTTGTGAGCAGAGCAAGCCTAGTCCAGTATTGAGAAGGGTGTACTAATAGAAAAAATGCAAGTGTGATTTGAAAGTGTGGATTTTGTTCACTCCTAGTTTCTTAGTGTGTGCCTTGAGGTGGTAGCGACTATCTTTGCAGATCCTCTTTCTATTGAAGTTGTGGACATGGTGCACCAACTTTCTATTATTGTTGCAATCCCTTCTCTAGCTTACACGAAGCAAATTGATGGAAAGCTGGCAGATACAATGTCAAAGGCAAGAACGAAAAAGATAGTGCAAGTGATATCCAAGGAGTAGATTGAGACAAAGAAGGCTACAACCATCCAGAGCATGCAAGACATCATGAATAAGGTTGTTATCAACGTGACCATCTCCTTTGGACTAAAGAGTTGGATTTTGTTAAGGAGACGACATGTATGGCATTTAAACATTCAACAACGTGGCGCGCCTGGGTATAGGAAAAGACCAAGGATATCAAGGAAAAGATCACCACGCTTCAAGGGCAACTTGGAGATATAGACCTTGATGAGGTTGACATTGCATTGTATCGATGAAGAGTTGCAATTTTTAATGAAAACTTGAAATGTAATTCAGATTGAAAGATATGGCATTTAAGCATACATCTGAATTAAAATATTTAAACTGATTGCAATTATTCTACAAGTGGCTTATGCCAAATATAGTAAGTACAACAAAGGGATGAGTACTTAGCTTTTTTGGTTGATTGTCTGACCATGACTATGTTCTGGAAGTGGAAATTAGGTAAAAGGAGGCTTGTGTTTCATCCGATTTGGGAGTTATACTTTTATTTGTTTGGGGTCAGTTTCATCGATTTGGGTCAATATTGCTAGTCGATATTGAGTTATGTTGGTTGGTGCCGACTTGTGCAAAAATGATGGATTGTGATCCTACGGTCACATTCACCTGTCTCTATATGCTCTGTATGAGTGATATCGAACCTTGATGTTGCGCACAACTCTAGAAATCAGCCTCCTTCACTTTGAAACCCGAGGTGTGTTTGAGAGGACTAGAAACTTGCAAAAATTAGGAAAGTGTAATGGGCTGAGCTGACCCCAATCACCCTTGTTTGATGATTGATTGATGCCTATGTACTTGATTTTTTGAGGCGGGAAATCAAGCCGCAATAGTTCTCCCACCTAGTGTGATTGTGCATTTGTACTTCTTTGCTATATGCATGCAGCTAACGATTTGGCTCTGATACTTGACAATTCTTGCTTTGACTTGGCTTTGGTGTCATGTCCCCTTTTTCGTGGACATTGACAGGCTTGATGATTAGCCTATTATGCGACCTTCGTAGGCTGATTGGATGGATAGAGGGTCATGATGGAGATTGGCTTGGCTTTGATTTACAGAATTCCTATAGTTGGCTCTCATTCAGGTTATTTCAGACACATTGGGCCTGAGCTCCTATTATTTAGGGATATTTGACATACAGCGGAGCACCCTTGTTTTGATATGGTCATGTGCAGAATCACTCCCTGATTCACCAGCTTCAGACGGTTCGAGGATCCGACATGTATTGAGGGAGATATTAATATTTGATTGATTTAATCAAATATTAATTATTTGGTCTAATTTTAAATTAGATATTAATTAATTATTAATTAATTAATTATTTGGTCTAATTTTAAATTAGATATTAATTAATTATTAATTATTAATTAATTGGTCTAATTTTAAGATCCAAGTTCTAATTTGAGGAATTCTAATTTTAGAAGCCCAAGTTCTAATTTGAGGAATTCTAATTTTAGAACCCCAAGTTCTAATTTGAGGAAATCTAATTTTAGCAAGCACACCTTTGGAAGGGTATAAGAGTTTCTCATGGGAGAGAGTTTGTATGTATGAATTGATTATTGAAATTGGAGAAATTCTTCTGTGAAGACTGAGCCAAGGGTTCCAGGATTCCATTTGCAGTGGAGAACGTCAACTCTTCATTGTGTGCAATTCAGAGGTTGTGAAAGATCAGCCGATCTATTGCCAAATTGAGAGATAGCTTCATCCAGAAGTTATCACAGAGGTACAGATTTGAGAGATAGCTTCATCCAGAAGTTATCACAGAATTTCAAGGTTGAGAGATAACTTCACACAGAAGTTTATCACAGAGCTTTCCAGGTATTTTCTTATTTAGTTTTTGATCTAATAAGTTATACAGAGATAGATCTTGTGTTAGAATCTATATTCGTGAGATCAGGCTGTTCAGCAATCAGGGGTTAAGAGAAGACAGGTTGGCGGCCGTACCACATCCGTACAGGTCCGTTCAGAGCTGTTCAGGCACCGACATCGGCAGATATAGGGCTTCCATTGACCGACATCGGTCGACTGAAGACCGACGTCGGTAGAAAGCCGACCAACAGAGACCGACATCGGCGAGATATCGACCGACGACGGCGACTGTGTGTCGACACAGAAAGGCCGAGACCCTTCCAGATCCAGTTTTCATTTCCAGATTTTGCTAAGTCAGGGTTTTCAAGACTGTATTTCATATTTATATGCATATTAGAGGACTGCAATTGTAATAATTTAGGACTAGTGATACAATCTGTAATTTGTTATTAAGAGACTATATTATTGTGATCTTTCTGAATTTATTCAACAACGATTATATCTTGGTTCAGATTTTTTGTGTTGCTATATTTCCTGTTTAGAAGGGGATATTACAGTGGTATCAGAGCTTATTGTGTAGATAAAGGAGCCCCTAAGTAAGGGACATTACAGTGGTATCAGAGCTTTGGTCTTTGGTATCATAGTTTTGTGTCTTTCATATATCTCTATTGGTAGGGGATATTACAGTGGTATCAGAGCTTTGGTCTTTGGTATCATACTTTTGTGTCTTTCATATATCTCTATTGGTAGGGGATATTCCATTTGGTATATTTAGACTTGGCTTGTTAGTGATAGATTTGCAATTTGGGAAGATTAGGGCAAATCTGCTCAATGCACAGTTGTGTATAGATGTGTACTAGATAAGTGCCAAGTCCCTTTTGAATGAGACCTTGATTTGTCTGTATATGAGTCCAATTGGGTATTTTCTCATGCCATTGACACGCTAGGGAAATGGGCCATCCATAAGGAAAGGTTTGATTTTAAAAAGTAACCATTGCTGGGAGAGGGTTGGTTTCAATTAGATTGAATCGATATTGACTGGCAATACTAATTAAAATTGATGAAACCGACCCGTGTATAGTTGGATTGGATTGAGGGTTTGCAGATGTTTGTGTAGGATATTTCGTAGATTTGAAACAGTGAGGTTCCTGTAGGTGTGTAAAAATAGAATGTAAGTGTCAACTCATAAGATAACATGCATGTGTGAGAGAATGGTGGATTAGGGATTTATTTATACGCTCAAGTCCTGCATGGTAAATGTATGTAAATCTTTTCATTGTCAAGTACTTAATACCAAGTTTTAGTATGTACAACATGCAGGTGAATGAGCTACTTCCCAAAAGTCATTAGTAGTTGAATGACTTGGAGATTGCCTTGTTAAGATCATTTGCATTGTGTTATGAAGCTATGGAAGCATATAAGCATGTCATTGACCAAGACATAGCTGCAGTTGAGGCCTATTTAGGAAATTTGAACACGTTGAAGGTGTGATTGGATACAACTTTACAACATTGGCCCAATTTTGTGAACAATACTATTTTGAATGTGGTGCCGGAGATGGCAACTATGCTTATCCTTGCGTCATAAGGAGCTTTGAGGATGAAGCTCATGATTAGGGTGGGGGGATGTTGTCACCAAAGGCGAACTATATGATATAATGTTTTTTTTGTATAAATGATGGTGTAATGATGTACACTGTTGTGAAAGGACATTGGACCCCTTTTGTGATATGAACCATGTGCCTAGAATAGCGCGCCACATTGATATATGTTTTGGGTAGGGATTAGTGATGAGTTAGTGGATTGGGATAAGGTAGTGTGGTAGTTGTACCTAACCATCTTTGACGTACCAAGTCTGACTCTATATAAGAAGCCTCGGGATATATAATGAAGATGGATGAAAGCTAATGCTATCTGTTGTAATGCTAATTTGATAAATAGAATGAAGAATTATTATTGTGCATATTTGCATTAGGGTTATTGATTTGTGGTATGATTGCTTAGATGTATTTTAATATATTATTTTTATTTCATCTTTTTGAGACATGCATTTCTCTAAATGCTCAATCAAGAGGGTTCTAGTAACCCCTTGCTCACTTCAGGTGAGCGGCTTGTAAGGGATAATATGCCAATGCATGATGGTAAATAATTGTTAGCTAAGGTCATAATCACACAATATAAAACTAGCTAACAATGTTTAACTAAAATTATCTTCCCTTTAAAGAAGTTGGCATCCTTCTGACAAGAGTTAGAAAGTAGCGCGGGTTCTAGAAATGTAAGGTCTGTTTGTAGGTAGGAGTGAAATTGGAAAACTGAAGTCAAATAACTTTGTAGTACCAGAAGAGGTTGTCTTGAAGTCAACAACTTTTAAATAAACTTTGAGTGGCCTACTTGGTGGTGTCTAGGACACACTTGAACAATCTAATGGTTTTCAATGAAATTAGGATTGTCCTAGAAAGATGGAGACACGCCAACTATTTTTGGTTCCTCTATTGTCTTTAATTTTACTATTTGATCAATGTTTTCACAATTTTAAGAATGTACTCCCCCATTAGCCATTGAAATCCTAAATTCAACACAAGAATCCTCTATTTTATGTGTAGTTTTTTCTTTACTAGAGGTTCGTCTGTAGATGTTAGGAGAGGTTCTAGGGGGAGTACTCGACTCCCTCCTAGGATTGCATGCCCTACCCTCGTTAGCCCTAGAACCATAGTTTTAAAACTCGTACTTGGCAGTCCAAAATTTTGATCCATACTTAGGAATCGACAACTTTATCGATACTTTAATAAAATATATATATTCATAAAATAAATTGAAAACTTGCAGGCAAACTAGGTTCTAGGTTCCTTCTCTTTCCTTTGTATTGAAACCCGCAGGCAACTTTGAGCCTTAATATCGACTGAAATGATGGATTCAGGTTGTGATATTCACGTGATTAGATGACAATGATAAATCGTGGCGGAAGTTTGCAGAGCAAAAAATTACGATATTAGAAATTACACAATGGCATTTTTTCTGCCCTTTTCCCTAGTTCAGGAGAGAGAAAATAGGCTAGTTTATAGTTAGAAGTTTAACTACTCGAGTAAGTCCAAGATGAAATCCCATTCAATCCCCACATTCAAATTCTTGTTCGAATTTGTGGAGGTTAATATTTGTAACAAATTTGTTGCTAAAAAAATTAGCTATAAAATTTGTGATTAAATTCGACTGAAAGAAATATATGCATATATATTTAAAAAATCGACCCATGGGGGATAGCCTAGCGATGTGTGAGCTGAGTGCTAGAAGTGGGAGGTCTTGGGGTCCATTCTCTAGGATGACCACCTCTATAGTGTCGTTCCCACACTAGACTTTGGCGGGTCAGTTGTGAGGGAACCCGATGCGGTGGATTAGCTGACTCGGTGTTCAATGCGATGTGGGTCAGTATGTGGCTTGAACCCTGTGTTCATTGGACAAGGCAAGTCCACAGCCATGGCTAGGAGTATTCTTCACATTCGGTTCTGGGTCTGGTTAAATAAACCCTATTACCTTACATTTTAAGCCAATGAGATGTGTTTGAGTTGGTTAAGTGGCTTGGTTGTTTTAAACTCCACCTAAGTTCAAATCTCTAGAAAGGCATATGAGGCCGGTTGTGGCCGTTGGTTGTATTCTCGAGGCTGTTAATGGTTGGTGGTTATTCTCGAGGCCGGTGGTGGCTATTGTTGGCAATTGTTGGTATACATGTGGTATTATACGGGTATCTGGCCCCCCAATTGTGTCCCAGACCAGTTCACGCTCAGGTCAAAAGCCGTTACCTAGCTAAAAAAAATAAATAAAAAATCTATAAATAATAAATTTAAAACGATTAATATATATATATTAATATTTTTATAAATTATAAATATATTAAATTATATATAACTTGGACTATATTATTATATTATATTTTAAAATAAACTATAAATCATAAATAATAACTATAAATATATTATAGTTATATATTTATATTTTATAAATTATAAATATATTATATTATATATCTTATATTATGTTAGTGTTTTATAAACTATAAATTTATATAGCTATTAATATATTTATTATATGCAACGTGTGTGTTCATTGTGGATATTGAATGGGTATGTCGGGAAAGTCTTATTAAATCTCAAACTATTATTGCCAAATGATAACGAGGTGCCTCCGCATTATAACAATACAACTCGACTACACCAAAAATTTTACCACTGACAATACTAGATTGTTTTTTGATTTATGTCTGTTATTTAGGTGGACGTGTGACCAGCGGACGAGTGGTTTCTTGGACAACACTTTTATTGTAGCTTCTATAAAGCTCAAAGGAAATCAACATTTTGAGGTTTATTTGCTTTTGAGAAAGGAAATCAGCATTTCATCTACAATAAATATCAGCGTTTCGAGCTCAAAGGATGTAATGTTCTCAATTTGGGACAACTCAACTATATTGGGGTTCTTCCTGAAACCCTAGCAGCCAAGTACCAAAACCATACAAACTTTAAACAAGCTGAAAATAAGTAACCCAAACCCTAGCCATCAAATGTGTCATCATAGGAATGTTTTTTTTGATAAATGAAAATAAGTAACTCAAACCCTAGCCATCAAATGTGTCATCATAGGAATCTTTTTTTTTGATAAATACGATTTTTTATGGAATCCGAACCATTTATTAACACTGAAAAACCAAAACAGAACCAGGGTAAAGACACCATGATCCAAGAGAGCCAAATACAATAACTGCCGAAAGGCAAAAGGATTCCTTAAAGCAAGCCTAAAGACTACCCAAAAACCAGTATCAAATATCAGTTAGTGGGATAATAATCTAAAATATTAGTTATCTTGCCTTTTTTACCTTTTTTCTTTTTAACTTCCTACTATATTTCATGCTCGGCATTTACAAGAACTAATTGCTTATCTAGACGCTGTATTTCCAAGATACTATTCTCAAGCAAATCCTTGTCCGACTTTGAATTCTCAGACTCATGTCCTCTTTTAACTCCCCGGATTGGTTGTTTCACGGGAGAGATTTGAATAGTTTATGTCACCTCTTCAATGGGCACTTTTTCATTCGCCGAATTAGCATTTCCTTCTCTGTTGCTATCTTCCATTTCTGTTGCAACTTGTGTTTTTTGTATCTTCAAAACAATTTTCCTCCACTATCGATGAATTTGCTACACTCCATTTGTTTGATTTGGATTTTCCTCCCATCTTCTTCATCACATGTGGAGGCTCCTTAGGACAAGCTGCATGAAGATGACCTGATAATTTGCAATTATGACATCTAAAAGCAGTATTCTCATAGTCAAGAATTTGAACATGCTGAGTTTTACTATATTTTAAAATGATTTTATCTGGAACCCCTTTGCATAAATCGATCTCAACACAAATACGAGTGTAAGTGCATAGGCCTGCAACAATTCGCTCAATATCATGCTTTAGGAAAGACCCCAAAGCATTAGCTATATCTTTGAGAACATTCCAAAAGTGAAGAGACAAATTAGGGAGACGGACCCACAGTGGCATCTTAGTGATAGAGAGAGTGAGAGGATTGAAATCCGGAAACCATGGAATTAAGAAAAGCCTTGTCGTGCTCCAAAACCAGGGGACTTCTGAGATGCATTTTTGGTAATCTTGTTGATCGGGGAAGAGGACAATGAAAAACCCTTTAGAGCACAGGGAAATTTCACAATGTTTCGACCAAGTCTCATGAACCCATTTATATAAAGTGTTTGAAGACGGATATAAACCATTAAATCTACAAATGACTGCAGCTTCAGCCAAGGAATTAAAATATTCATCCACTGACTGATTCTCGATCTCCACAAAGGGAACTTCCTTTGCTTGATCAACAATATAGACTTGAAGAGGTGGAGATCTTTTCATCAAGTTTGCCAAGGGGGAAACATTTCTAACTGCATCTTTGAAAGATGTAGGTTTTGTATTAAAGGAATGCTTTGGAACAACCATCCCTCCCTGCAATATGGAGGTCATGGAAATAATTGAGTCTTTTCCTAACAAACAAAAGGACAAAGGAAAAAGATTTTGTAACTCCTTACCCTGGTAAACTAAACATTGATATTCAGTTGGAATATCTAAAGAGACCTCCAGCCTCTATTTTAGATCTAACACGGCATCATTCCCTTTAGCCCAAATACAAATTGTAAACCTAGATAAGGAACATACCATTAATTGGTAACCTGCGTTCAAGGTTGTTGGTGTCATCATAGGAATATTATTTAGGGCACAAATAATATTTTCTTCATTAAATCCACACACAACGACAGCTCTGATATACCTCAGAAAACTACTCAAAATCCTCCTTTATCCATCCAACAATTAGCTAAAAATTAGGAATTCTAGAAATGATCATTTCATGAATTATTCTCAATCAAACCCTTGTCGAGTTAAACTCCAATCCCTCAGAAAATCACAGCGAAGTAAATACCTTGAAATCTGAAGTGTTATGATCAATTGAAGCTGAATAGCCTCATAACAAATATGTAAAAATTGTACAAATAATAGCTGAGTATGTAAATTATAATTTGGCCTCAATTGACCCCTCAAAATGCTGAAATAATTCCCCAATGGGAATCACCCCTCTGCTGTAATATTTCTGCCTTTTTCCCACTATACATAATACTGAAATTTGGCCAACAAATGCCGCTAAACCCAACTCAGAAATATGCTTGTTTATATGCTCTTTTCCCTTGACACACAGCTGGAAATTAATACGAAATATAATATTAATTTTCAGAATGAATAGATGGTGATTTAGGCTTACAAAAATCCTTCAAACACCCAATCAAGCTTCCAACTGAAGTCGCCCAGCTGCCCTAACCAGTCACTGCTGTAAGTAATGGGTTTTCGCCCTTCTAGGGCCTTATCCACAGCTCTAAACCTGCACTATCAAGCCCTTGCCCTGTTCGCTGCCCTGACATACTATTAGAAGTCCTTAAGTGCAATTTGCTGCCCTCTTTTGAGCTTCAAACTCTCACAATTGTCTTCCACACTCCACAAACCCTAGGCGCTACTCTAGGTTGCGTCAAGACCTTAAAATGGAGCTCAATTTACAAAACCAAACAATGAGAAATCAATGCAATCCCCTAGGTGAGGATGCCCTAGTAGAAACAAGGGTTTTCGTCTTTGCTTTATTCCAAGCTTTACATGCTTGTTCAAGTGTTACATGCTTGATATCAAATTTATTATCCAAAACATCCATCCCTCAAATGAATTCCCAACTCCCTTTATTTACTTGCCCTTTTAAGTTATGAAGGTAGAGTTACGATCATAAAGGTCGGTTAGCTTTTAAAACCCAATTAAAGGCACTTTATGTCCTTTAAGTCACAAAAGGGCCGTCCTCAATGCAAAAATAGAACAACTTAAGTGACCCCTTCACTTTTACCTTTCAAAGGGGGTAGTATGTGCTTCATTTATCTCTCTTTCCCTTAGCCTAGGGGAAACACCAAAAAATAGGCAAGGGGGCATGACCAAGGCCCTTAGGTCAAAAGGGGGGACATTATAGTCCTCGTCGAAAATTGCTTGTCGTCAAGCAATTGCAGTATCCAAAGGGGTATTCCAACATTCCTTATTATGTAGTGTCCACCTGTAATTGTTTCGTAAGGAAGGGAAACCATCTCTAGTTTCTCCTTGCTGCCGTACTTGTTATTGTTAGGCATGTACCATCTGTAGTCAATCTCAAAATCAGTCACTGATCTCATTCTTCTTTCACACCAATGGCTGACCCGGCTATAGTATTCAATGTGTAACGAACAACAGCTGTTAACTCTCTTGAAACTACCTTCCAAACTTGTCATTTCAAGTTCCATAAGGGCTGAAAACTTCCTCATAAAGGCTGTCACCCAATCTTTGGCCTCTAAGCTCAATTGACCCCTTATCAAGAAGAGGATACTCCCAACAACAAACCTATACCTACTGACATGTGGGCTGTATATGTAATGTACAGCCATGCAATTGCCCCCATACGTCAACTTATTCCTTATCAAGTTGACCTCCTATGAGTCCATATCTATATTCTTCAAGGATGCCATTATGAGCTCAAACACTATGCACAAAGAGCTAGGGCTGCCAAAATGAATCAAACTGAAATGTGTGATAAGGCTGACCTTTATGAAAATTTCCCTTTGAAAGTGTGATAGGGAGTGTGTGCTCGCATGGTATGCATTCCAAACTTGTTAGGGTCTTCTATATGCCATGCTAGTCTCTCCCCAAACCAAGATGGTAGCCCCCATATTTGCAAAGAGAAAACAAACTTGAGCCAATTTGAAAGCATACCTTGTGAGGGGATGTCGTGGGTATGGAAGTAACCTTGCAATGATGTCCACATGTGTGCCTCGTGTCTTTCTTCGTGCTGCCCCTTGTCAACATGGTCCAGCATGTAGGGAATACATTTTGAGCTTAACAAAGATCCAAATTTACCAAAAGAAGAGAGTTGTACCTTACTTGTGCTCTTCAACCTCTTGACATGCAAGAAGTGCCCCCAATCATGAGCATTTCCAGAACTTGTTAAGGGCTGTAACAAGTCAAAAAAATCAGATTCCTTACCCTCATGAAGCGGCTGAGTTTGCATCCATTATTCAGAATTTTCTGAGTGCTTAAATTCAAATTTGATTTGTGCACTACTCCCTACGAAGTTGAGTTGTAGCGTGCTCAAAATTTCAACTTTTATGACCTCAATAGGCAGCTGTAATTGACTTATTAACTTAGAAATTGCTAAGCAAAAAATTTCAGATTTTGCATATGCACTTCCAGAATTTATGTAAGGCTGTGATATGCCAATTTTTTCATAAATTTGAGAATTCTTGGTCAACTGAGTTTACATACATCTCTTTACTCTTCTGCCCTCATAACCTCCAGAATTTATCAAACTCTTCCAACACGAAGTTGGGTGGTTTCTACCACCTCCAATTGGCTGCCCCTGTATGGAAATCACAGCATTCCTTGTATTTCTCAAGGCCATTGCAATTGATCTCCTTAGTGATCCTACACATGGAACAAACACATTAGTAGAAACAATAGTGTTTATCAACACTTTTACAATTACTCCATCATGCCTTATGAACATGATATGGACTTCCTTTTGGTGTCTTTGCTTTTCCTTATCATGGCTGTAACAAGCTTCTTCTTTCTTCCAATTCCCCTTTGTAGTGGATGGAAACCCACTTATACATGCTTGAACTGTTTCCATGGTGTTGAGGTGTGAGAAGCACACCTTCCTAGGGCCAATACTCTCCATGGCAACAAGAAATCCTAAGGAAAGCAAACTGAAATTGTGGAAAACAGCATTTAATGTGTTACAGCCCTCCCTTTGATCCTTGGATCATGATATCTCTTGCTTATGCTTCTTCCCATGATGGTCCAAGTTTTATCCCTTGTCTCGTCATATGACAAAATAAAAAAATATATGCTTGTAAGGCTCACCTGGATCCCACATCCATGATAGACATTTGCCATGCCCATTCTTTGAATTCTCTTGGGAGAATCTCTCCCTCCATTTAGTGCCCTTCACCTCAACCTCATCGTTAGCTAAAGGCTTAAAACAATGAAATAACCAAGTATGGGGAGAAAACAATGAACACTTACCAAGAGGATAACCCAAATGCTTACCTTTATATGAATCTGATTTTTCCTCTTTCATTCCTTCCTCTTCTTCTTGTTCTGTTGGTTGCTCATGAAGTTGTTGAACAACTGCTTGTTGGCTGTCTTCTTCTGCACAAGTGGCTGCCTCTAGAAACCCTTCTATCCCATCCTTGTTCTCCTTTGGCTGCTCTATTTGCTGCCAGTTGTCATGCTGAATTTCCTCACTTGGCCGCCTATCAAACTCAGATTTGTGCAAGTCGGAATTTCCTTTGTGCAACTCAGAAATCTGAGTCTGTTGGCCTCACTATCAGCTGGCATTCTGTCAATGTCTGTTCCACATTTCCTGATTTTAGGGGTTCAGAATTTTCATGTATGGCTACCCCTTACATAACTGAAAATTTGCCTCTTGCTGCCTTGAAACTTCTGATTTTTGAGGCTCAAAATTTTTATGTGTTGGCTGCCCTTACCTAACTGTAACATCTCCTTTGGCTGTCTCAAATTTTCGGATTTATGAATTTCAGAAGATTCAACACTTGGCTGCCCCAAGGTGCTTGATTTTTCTTCCTTGATGCCTCCTATTTGTGGCTGCCCCTCAATTTCAGTTTTGCATGCCTCAACTTTCTGAATATTCTGATTTTTGAGCATTAGGAAATTGATCCCATGGCTGCCCCTTGTATAGCTGGAAACCCTTATTTGGTTGCTCCAACAATTTTGCTTTTTGAAACTCATTCTTCCTTCTATTAGGCTGCCCTTTGTGAAGTGGTATGTTATGTTTTTGCTGCCCAAAAAATTCAGACCTTTGAAGCTCCCTATTTACTTGTAACTCAATTTTATCTCCTCCCATGAGGGACTCTTGGGGTTTAGGGCCAAACCCCATAGACTTAACCAAATTGTTGGGCCTTAATGCCCTTAGTTCTCTTCGAAAATCCTGCATAGCTTGTAACACATTCTCCAAAGTTTCTTCCATTGTCCTTATTTTCATCCCTGCATTTTGAATGGGATCTTTGTAATCTTCTTTTGGAAGAAACCTAGGCTTCTACATCATTATGTACAATTTGAATCCCATAGTTGGCCAAGAAGTTGGCTCTGATATCACTGTAATGTCCCCGATTTGGAACAATTCAACAATATTGAGGTTTTTCCTAAAACCCTAGCAGCCAAGTACCAAAACCATACAAACTTTAAACAAGCTGGAAATAAGTAATTCAAACCCGAGCCATCAAATGTGTCATCATAGGAATAATATCTAGGGCACAAATAATATTTTCTCCATTAAATCCACACACAACTATAAATATGATATGAAAACTACTCAAAATCCTCTTTTATCCATCCAACAATTAGCTAAAAATTCAGAATTTTGGAAATGATCATTTCATGAATTATTCTCAATCAAACCCTTGTCGAGTTAAACTCCAATCCCTCAGAAAATCACAACAGAGTAAATACCTTGAAATCTGAAATGTTATGATCAATTGTAGTTGAGCAACCTCATAACAAATATGTGAAAATTATACAAATAATAGCTGGATATATAAATGATAATATTTGCCTCGATTTGCCCCTCAGAATGCTCAAATAATTCCCCAAAGGGAATCACCCCACTATTGGAATATTAAAAGCAGGCCAGTGGTTCGTGTAGATCTGACACTGTGCCTATATGTGTGTAGGGTTAGTACCATCAGGCTTGGGTGGGTACGTTAAGGCTATTGATTGGGGTTGACGTTACTGTCATGGGCAAGTTTGTCTTTATGTGACTGTACAGTGCAGTGCCCTTGTCTAATGTCTTTGTTTATGTGATTTGACCTCGATTGCATGTACAACTTCATAAATCAGTTTCCTTCTCCTTGAAACACTAGGTCCGCTTGTTAAGGATGAAAAACTGTAAAAAGTGAGGAAGTGTAATTGGGCTGAGTTGACCCCAATCACCCTCGTTGATGATTGATTACCGCTTACGTATTGAATACTTTGAAGAGGAAAGTCAAGTCACACATAGTTCTTCCCCCTAGTGTGAATGTGCAATTGTGCTCTTTCACTATATGAATGCACTTATAAATCTGACTTTGATCTTGACAATGTTGGCACTTGACTTGGCTTTGCGCGTTTTAGAGTTCACTGATGACTGCTCCTTCTGCGTGATTTGTACTTTGGGAAGAATAGGGCATATTTGCTCAATGTGCAATAGTGTATTTGAGGATTACTTGAGAGTCCTAGATTCATGAATAAACTTGACCTTGATTTGTATTTATATGCACTCAATCGGCTACTTTCCCACACCATTGACATGCTAGTTGAATGGGCCGACCTATGGGAAGGGTTTGATTACGAAAAATAGCCGTTGCAAAGCAAAGAATGGTAATGTCAATGTAAGGACAATAATGTTGATGTTACTGTTTGGGAGACATAAATGCCATTGTGATGATTTGAGAATGTTTGATTATGACATTTCATTGATTTAGCACAATTTGGAATGTTCTTGCATGTGATTGATAACAACTCAAAATGGACGGGGCTCATAACTAGCATGTAGGTATGCGGGAATGGCAAGTGAGAACTGTTTAGAGAGTACAAGTCATGTAGGATAAGTATAGGTCAAGATTGACATTACCAAGTGTCAAATGCCAGATTTTAGTGTCTACACTATGAATGAAGTGTCAAGCCACGGCATGTTTTTCAAAAATCCGTAGAGTCGTGAGCCAAGTACTAGAAAACGAGTTAAATGGGCTTGACACACGAATCACATTGAGTCCATGGGCAAATCCCGATTGAAAGACTTGTTGATGTTAACAGATTGACCTTTTTAACATAAAAACAAAAAAACAAATCCCCTACGTTTTTACACTTCAAACATGTTGTGGAGGATTGAGAGAGGTTAGGGTGTTATTGAAATGAGGGTATTTGATTCAAAACACAATTTTATTGGTTGTCTATTGTGGAGATTCCATTTGCAACTGGGTTTGTGCTCTTGGTGGCAATCACCTTTAATTTTAAGCCTCAAGATCATTATCTCAACTTCATTGATTATAGGAATCAAGTGAGAACATAGTATTTCTGATCCAAATGACTGCCTTCATCAATTGAAAGGATTTTTTCTGGTATTTGAAGCTTTCTTTGACTATTTTCCCCATTATACCCTACTTTTTAGACTATTCTTTTTCCATGTATTCTTTAGAGTTCTATATTCGAACCCTAGGTACTTTTCTTTTCTCCAAGTATAAAAATTTCAAAATGCCCTAAAAAAGGAGATCTCTCATGGAAGCATGCGATTGCAGGTGAAGAAAAGGGGAACATTGCATACAATATTGTAAAACACTTGTACATGAAGCCATAAACCATCGAGTAATACAATGCCACCAATATAATTAGTAGTGGTTGTGCCATATTATAGTGGTCTCATGTTGGAGGAAATTGGGAAAATGAGTTTTGTCAAACTTATTGTGGAGATAGCAAAGAACTTAACGAAAAACATCAACAACCACACCTGGTCCTCAACTTGATGAGGAGGTTCATGGAACAAAAGGAAATTGTTTGACCAAGTATCACAAGATTTGCCATGACTTTTACAATGCCATCGATATAATCAGTAGTGATTGTGCCATATTGTAGGGGTCTCATGTTGGAGGAAATTGAGAAAATGAGTTTTGTCAAACCTATTGTGGAGAGAGCAAAGTAGTTAACGAAAAACATCAGCAACCACACCTAGTCCTCAACTTGATGAGGAGGTTCATGGAGCAAAAGGCAATTGTTCGACCAGGTATCCACGAGATTAGCCATGACTTTTATCACCCTACAATCCTTATGCGAGGCAAAGGCAAGTCTCAAGAGTTTTTGTTAGTGAGGAGTTAAGGTCTTCCATGCATGCAAGGAAGATATACGGGATCAATAAAGTAGAATTGTTTTTGATGAGGAGTTTTGGAGCAAAGCCATTGAGACTGTAAAGGTGAGTGGTGACTTATTTTTCTTTCCACTTTTTTCCAACTCGCACTTCTAGTTTCTTATTTTCCTATCTTATTTTCTCATAAGTTCGTTATCTAGTTGATTGGGAAAAGTCCCCTATGGGCATTGCATATGAGCATGGCTAAGGAGGTTATTAGATCTTTCTATTAGAGTGAGGAGAGCCAATACCGTCCTATATGGAATATCTAAGACAATAGGTGTCATTATCATTTTCATAGGTTGTTACATGTCACGGAGTATTTTTGAACCTGAGATTGTATATCGAGGAGACATTCAAAGATGATTTGGAGGCTATGGGAGGCCTCTAGATATGCTTAGAGGATGGTGCTTGTTGAGGAGATCGGAGAAAACATCCAAACATAGATCATACTCTATAAGAGGGTTGAGGGGGATCTCTTTGCTTGTGCTATTTTGATCAAAGGAAGGACAACCGTGCAACAAGGTAATTTTTTTAAGTCTATTTAAATTTTAATTCAGCCTCATAAGTTGTCTTTCATCAACTTCTAAAGTTTCATTAATTTGAAATAATTTCAGTTTTCTACTTCTCGACTATGGGTTTGGGGTCCTTAATCCTCAAAAGATTGTTATTTGAGTTTCTAGTCAGTCATGTAATGCTTCTGGGTATGAATACAATTGGAGTAATGTTTGAACACGTACATCCCAAGAAGTGCTACACTTAGCCTAGAAGGGATTGAATGATTTGTTTTGTGCAACCACAATCTACGTCTCCACCGCAAACAAGTGATGGGGACAGATTTCGAACTTGTTCGATTGGGTGAGGTTAATCGACAATCAGATTGTATCCCCAAGACTAAGGAGACCCTCTTTATAGAGGATCTCGCTTCAATCAATCAAGTAAATTTGGAGATAGAGGCAGTGTTCATTGGGGAGCAAGAGGCACAAGCAAAGGTGAATAATAGGTTACTGTTTCCACTTCAAAGACCACCTTGAGGCACAAGAGGTGTGAGGTGAGTGGTGCTGGAGGTATTATATCCTCTTGTGCATAGTAGATATTGTGAAGTTTATGTTTTTGATGCCATGTATATCATAATCCATGAATTTTGTACATTGTAATCATTTTTTGAACTTCAATACGGAATTGAACCTTCTATGGTGCATTTGTATTATCCACTTAAATTTTGATGGATATTGTATTATAGCATGTAATTGATAAAATCTGCATGTCATTGAACAATGAAGTTAATTTATTGCGGGATGAAAAATTATGCATTTTATGAAATATGCTATATTCAATATTTTTGATTAGCCGAGTGTTTTTTAAGTTCGTTTTGCCTATTCTTAAATTGAGTATGAGCCCAAAAGAGGTATTTTGTGTCTGAGTCTCAAGACTATGACTGTAATCCTCCTCTAATGGATTTGGATCACTAACCTCAACCCAACAAGCCAAATTATGACATTGTGAAGCCTAACCATGATTTATCAGAAGTTGCATTCCATTGCCTTGGCAACTGATAGTCTACATTGGTGTCTTGAGACTTTATGAAGTTTAGGTTATTTAAGATTTTGAGTTATTTTCGTGTCAAGCATTAAATGACGAGTGCCAAATACTTACGCAACCATTTTAGTTACGCGATAGTAAACTTAGGATTGGTTATTTTTAGATACAAGTGATCTCCAAGTATCGAGCAAGCTACTTGGCATCTTGGCACTTGGCTTACCCACAACCTTACTTGAGCTACTCGTGTTGTTCACTCTTTTGAGTTTCGAGTGACGAACTTGGACTTAGAAGTCATCTTAACCTACATGGGCACTTCTAAAATGCTTAGCATAGAGGGTTCCAATTTCTTGATAAAGACTGGATGCACTACATTATTTTCTAATTCCCTTAATGTCCACCAGTCTTATTAATCCCATGTTGCAATATTTTGTAATGCATGTGGTATGATTGTCTTGATACTATGTTACCTGAGCAATGCTTTGTCAAGATTTCACTTTTCCATGTAACAAATGCTACCACAAGGTTAATATGCGTAGTTACAAACTAGGCAAAGAGCTCTCAATCATATATAACTCGGTCGAATTGGTCAGGTGCATCATTTTCCATGATAGTCCTGCAAAGTTGTTTTTGAGCAACTTCTGGCCATATGTTTGCTGGTCAGGAACAATGAGATGTATGAATTTGATAGTTAACGTGGTGACATGACGATGGATTAGTGTTGGGCATAGGATTGTGTATATGATGAAGTTAGCAACAATGAGGAAGCAAGCATTTATTTTCCTTTGTATAGGCTTTAAGGATAAATGATTAGAAGCATATTCCCAGCATTATCACGTTCATGCAAATTGGTGGGGTGGGTGTTTGTATTAAGACTTGTTATGATGCGTCATTAACAAAAGGACTTGTTTTGACGAATCATCAACAAAACAATCTCTCCCAATTTTCTTAGGCACATTTTGGATATTTACATTCATCTGCTGAGGCAAAAATCATGAGCAAATGCCACTTTTATTTCCTAGCTTATGTATTGAAGTAGTCATCATTAGAGATTTTTAATGTTGTCCGTCCTTACGTGGAAATGCCTATAGGATTTTTGCTTGAATGCCACTGTACTAAGCTATTCTTCAGGTACATCTGAGGTTTTGAAGCATTTCTATTTTGTGGGTGATATTCTGTTTTTAATTTTTCAGGTCAAGATTATAATAGTTGACAGTATAACATTTCATTTCCGGCAAGAGTTTGAAGATTTGGGCCTCAGGACTCGTCTGCTTGGTGGAGTGGCTCAGAAGCTAATGAAATTATCTGAGAAATATGATACTGCGGTAAGTATGTCTATCTGGCTAAATGAATAATTTTTTTTTCTGTTTTTTAGAGCTCTAGTTATCAAAGGTTATTCTGTAATCCAAAATTGTCCTTGAAAAACTGTTATATATAGTTATAGCTTTTTGTGATAAAAAGGAAAATCAGAGGAAGCATTGCAAGGTACTGAGTATTCATGTTCTGATTCTATGAAGTGATATTCCACTGCTTGCAGTTCCTCAGCTTTGCCCCTTCCAAATTTGAGAAATGCATTATATAGTGATCCTTATGGAAGATACACAGAACTACGAAATATATATTTTTTGCCCACAACGAGGAAATGGGTATACTTTCAGAGATGGGGATGTCAAGGAAACGATGCATCCCCCAATATCTAGAGAATGAGGAAAGGGGAATTTAATAATTATGAAAATTTTAAAATATAGGAAAAATAGAAAAATACCATAGTGTTATAACCTCACAGTTCGCAGTGTTATACTTGAAACATGTATATTAATGCAAATAGTTGCTGAAGGAAAAAAACAGGGGCCTTTATTGTTTCATAGGAAAACGGAATCTGTATTTTTTTTTGAATGTTGCAAAATTACAATGTTGCTAAATTGCTAATGATTCCAACAATCCATGTGCAAGTCAGACTTGCTACATGCATTCTTTTTTCTCACGGGATTTACATGACATGATCCCTTGGCTTTGTCACATCTTAATCTGTTACAGGACTGATCCTCTGCTCTTTTAACTATCATTTCCAATAAACTAGGTCTTTTTTCAGCCAGTACAAAGCTTTTTTGAGAAACGAAATTGAAAGCTAGAAGATAGGGGCACAACAGACATTAAGCTGCAACATATTGACATTGAATTCTTTCACTGGTTGCTTGGTATCCACTTGATACTTGGTCTGCACTGGTTCTGTCATGTGAAATTGGTCCCTTATTTTGTTTCTCTATTTCTTTCTTTTTATTTTTCAATTATTCTCACTGAATAATAATGTAGGCATTATGATTGCTTAATTTGTCATCCATCTTTGCAATGGACTCCATAAGGGCATGCTGTTCGCTTGATATATTGGTTAGCCTTTGTACTTCGTCTATGTGTAGTAATTGATATGCCCTATCAGTGGTAGTGGTTCCCATGCTATATTTCTATGAACATTATGCTTGTTTCACATTCTTTCACTTTTCTGAGACTTTGACAACATGTCGGATATTTTTTTTGCCCTTCTAACTTTTGCTTTTCCTCTGCAAATTTTATTTGATCGTTCCTTCTGAACTGTTCACTTTCACCAAAGAACTTGGTGAGATGGAATTGGTCCCTCTGTTATCACAGAAATGTTTGAACAAGCATAATGTACCAATGCATTATCTTCCTTTGTAAAGTAGGAGGCATGTGTCTGATATCCTTCCCACAAAGTTGTATCGACCTGCCAATTTTTTCAAGATCACAAATCTTAGCTTGGTCGGGCTTTTCTTTCAGTCACAAAGAATATTATATATCGAAAAGTATATCAAAGAAAACTCAGCCCAAGGGCAGGAAACACAGAAGCAGAGCTCCATCCCTGGAACATCTTCGTTTCAAGCATCCACATAAGGCAGGACAGAGGATTGAAGGCAGGGAGGAGATAAAAATTAAAGAGGGGCTACAGGCATGCTAACCACACAGCAAAATAGAGGGTGCAGAAAGGCAAAAGACATTGTCCCTGGTTCTTCAGAGAGATCCATCCCAATTTCTGAGGAAAGGCAGTAATGGGTGAACATTTGGGTCAAATCGCAACCTTGCATCAACCAATAACATATGGTGTGTGTTTGTGTGTGTGTGTGACTTGTTGGCGGTGTCGATGTAACCATACGTTCATGTAGATAGATGGTTGTGATGAAACCGCTGCTTAACAGAGATGGTGGTTCGAAACTACAGGTAAAAACAGGAGGCCTTTTCGAAACTGCTGGTTAAAACATCAGTGATTTCGAAACTGCTAGTTTATATTGACTGATAGTTATGTAACCTTCGCAGCGGTTTTGCCCCCTTTGGTGGCAAAGAAAGTAATACCCAAAACGATAAAATTTTACATTCAGATCATTTTCCAAGAACATGGGAACTTGAAGAGATACTCTAGATGTTAAAAAAGAGACAAAGGGGATTAGAATGAGTTAGGGAAGAGTTGAGGAGAGTTAGTCAAAGAGTTAAGAGTGTGGGAAAGACAGCACCTACAATTGGGCAAGCGTGGGTGTAAACGTAAGAGCAAGGAGTAGCAAGAATTGCTCAAGTCCATTGAGGGACTGTGTTGTATTGGTTTCATCTTCATGTTTGTATTTAATAAACTAGACAAGTGTGTGTCTGTGTGAGAGAGAGTCAACCTTTGTAATAGTGTCATTTGAGTGCAACAATGTGTTTTTATGATCATCAATTCTGAGTGTGCTAGGTCCATTGGTGAGTGTTGAGTCTAGGTTGTGGGGAAACGTTGCCACTAATTTGGTCTCCTCTTACTCGTCTTGCATCATTTTGGTATCAGAGTAGGTTGTGTATGTAAGCCTAAAGTGGTCTACAATATAAGGATCCTTTGAAATAGGAAAAGGTAGAAGACCATTCTAGATCCAACACACATACATGACACCGGTCCACAAAGTGGTGTGGGGATTTAGACAAGGGTCGTGAGCATTGGAGGCTGTAAAGGATCTAAAAGGGAATCTACACATACAAGTCCAAATCCTGAAAGTTAAAACTTAGACATAGCTGACGCCATCAACCCGATTAATGGCATTCAAAAGGTTTCCAGCAGAAACAGTACTCCATCGGCCCAATCATTGACATTGGCTAGACCAGGGGGCATTGCAAGATGTCATCGACTTGATCAATGATGTTGGATAAAGGCATGCCAAGAGGAGTTGAAGGGGGACCGAGAACCTTGGGGGACAAGCAAAGTTGATGTCATGGTGATATGAAGTTGGTTGTAAGAATGGTAAAACATGACAAATTCTCACAAAGTGCCATAGCCAACCCATCCTGTTCCTATTGTATTCCTTAGGACATACACTTAGGGAGATTAATACGCTGATGAGTCATGCAAAAGAAAGTGTTAATAAGCGAAAATAAAGTGTATACATATACCCCACCCAAAGCTCATTGCGTGTCAGATTAGTGTAATGCAGGATGATGCTTTTGGAAAAGAACACAATACCACAAAGATAATAAGCAAATGTTGCAATAAATGCGGAAAATGAGAGATAAATGAAGTAACATAGTACCTTGACTTACCTCTCTATTGACATGGATGCATGCACATACCTTAGTCTTGATTGTGGTGGGCATAAAAGATGCTTATGTTAACCTTAATGATACAAGACTATATGAACTAATGCAATGCTATTATACACAAATAAGTCTAAGAATGGAAGTATATGAAGCTCTCTAGGAGGATGGTACTAGGACGGGTCCGGATAGCTATGAGGTAAAGGCTAAATTAGGTCTGAAAGATATAAGGATAGTAAAGTAGGAAAAGATGGGACTGGATAGACACAAAGGAAAGGCTAGATTATGTTTGGATGGCCCAAAGGAAATAACGTGATAAGATAGGACCATATAGCCACAAAGGAATGCCTAGATTAGATACAGATGACCCAAAGGAAAATCAAGGAGGTAAAAGCACAAGATCCCAAACAACTAAGAGGAATTTGAGAAAAACAAGGGAAGGGCTGAGAGAGCATCTTGTTGCTTAAGAATGGATGGTTCAAAGGGAATGTTTGGTTGATTCCCTAGGTCTTATCATCTAAAAACATAATTACCAAGGGATGGGTACAATTATAGGAAAATGGGGACGGGTATGCCATTTTTCAAAAAATTAGGAGACGGGTACTCAAAGAAATCAAATATATATATATATATATATATATATATATATATATATATATACTATACTATATATATGTAAAATTTAGAGAAAAATAAATTATACAACATAATATAGCCTAATATATTAAAAAACACACTGAAATGCAAGTCTCTTAGACGAGTAATGGTGTCCAAGTTGTGTCTAGGGTGGTAGGAGATGAGTCTTTGTACAACACTATCTGAAACCCTTGAAGCCTAATGCTATTGTGATGCTATCATGTTGGACAGAGATGAAGAAATAGGGAGTAAAGAAATGGGCGGAACATGGAAACAAGTTTATTTGTCAAAGGAAAATAATGAACAGATGGAAGAGAGGGTTCCACCAAGGCGAAAACATATTCTTTACTAAAGACAAGAAACTCTAATCAGTTTGGCAAGACTAAGAGTTTTTGACATCGAACAGTTTAGGAACTCTACTTAGCCAATCCAAAGATTGGGCTAACTATTGAAGTATATATAGATATATCCCATGAAGGCTATGCAAGAAAAATAAAGGTGCCTACCTTCCCACAATGCGTTCTTCATTCTTGACGACCCCATCGAAGCCATCCACCAACTGCAAGGATTGAGTATTTGTGTGAAAAGGCAGGCAACGTAAATGACAAATATGAGGCCTTCTGTTCTAGTCTACTAGCCTACCACACTCCAATGGACCTCTGACTCTACTGCGAGGCCAATTGTGGTGTTCAAGCTTCAACTCAGATAGAGGGCGTGCCAATGATTTTGCTCACATATTTTGGGGGATTGAATTTTGAGGTTTTTGCCTTTTGACTTTATTGATTTTGATTTTTGCTATTTCTCTTTGGATTTTGATTTCTTTGTTTTCCTCCATATGGATTCAAAATGTCATTCGATGGGTTTTTAAGATGACAACACTTAGAGAACTTACTCCTAGCCACTAAAGAGGAGAACCTATAAACCAAGACGTGTACATACTCCTAGACGTGCACCTTAAGAAAAGAGTATGATCTTGAATTTGACCTTGGTGTGCCCAATAAGGTGTGTGAAATTAAGGGGAAAGATATGATAATGAGTGGGTTGCCGCAATTAAAGATGCATAAAGGGGTTGATACAATGACGAACAGACTTGAGACTTTCATCACAAGAGAAGGTAAATGTATGTGAGAGACATGTAGATAGACTATAGTATTTGTACCACAAGGAATATAACTGACTTTGGAATAAAAAACAACACTGTCGGCCATTGCCCTATCTTTTTGAGAAACACTTAGCTATGTGGTTGGGAGTAGGAGCAAAAGAGGTTGGGTGATATAGGAGGTGGGCATTTATGAGGAAGACTTGGTTGATTCCCCAGGGTCTTACAATGCAACTCACAAATTGGGAGCTTAGAGGTGTGCTAAAGTGGGATAGAGTTAGTAGGCATAAAAATAGGAGGTAAATCCAAGAAAACAATAAAGAGGAGCCCCCCCTAGAGGCGCAATAAAGTAGATATATAAAGTAAGCTAAATTGCAACACAATAAAATTATAAATATAATGCAAATAGTGTGAGCATGAAATGTGTATTAGACAAAATGTCTAACTAAGTGCAAGAAAAGATACAAATGAAGAACATGGACAAAATCAAAACTGTGAAGAACATACCTCAAGAATAATACTTCTTAAATAATCGAGTATTGGTGGGTTCTTTGAAAATGCATCCTTCGTTAGTTTGTAGTTGATAAGTACTTGGTCCAAGGACGTCTTTAGTAATATGGGGACCCCACCACTTTTGGGTATATTTCCCCTCTTTATTGTGGGTGTAATCTAATTTTAATGCTAAATCTCTTACATCAAATTTTCAGATTTTAACTTACTTCTTGTGTTGCTTAGAAATGTGATTTTTTATATAGATGGTTGTGTTGGAGAGTGCTCATGTGTCTCTTGTTAAAAAGTCTAAGGCATGAAGGCGGGTTTCAGAGAGCTCTTCATCAAGAATAATGTTGTGAAGAGAAATGTGCAATGAAGGTAACTCTACTTCTAGTAGTAGGACGACTTTGAAGCAATATACTAGAGAAAATGGTGTTCCCTTGGTGGCAAAACAAATACTAGTGTGATATGCCCAATGGGTGGGATAGAGTTTGAGATACCAATTTGTGCAGGAATTCTTAGACAATCTTTTGTAAAATTTTGTTAAGAATTTTATGGGTTATTTTGGCTTGACCATTGCACTATGGATGATAAGGGGTGGAAAACTTGTGTGTAATTTTGAATTTGGTGCAAAGTTAGTTGGTTTTCAAGGTATTGGATGATGTCCTTGTAGCAAGGGATTTGTCTCTTGGTGACAAACTCAATGTGACAAAGGAGGGAATCATCCTTAGACGTTTAGGTGCAAGGGGATTTCCAGAGGTTGACAAGAAATTGATTCTCGTGTAAGGCTTTATGTGGATGAAAGAGGAAGGATGAAGAAGCAAGAAAATTGGTGATAGTGTATTGTTCTTTTGGGATTGCCTCGATAGTGAAAAATGCAAACTCTCTGGTGAGGTTGGTCGCAAACTCATAATATGCTTTAAGGTTTTTACTTTTGCATTGGTACTCTCCATTAACTTGTCCACAAATAAGTTGCGAATCACCTAAAGCATGTAAGTAAGCTATGTCCATATCGATGGATGCTAGCATTTTGAGATTTAGAGCTTTGTATTAAGCCATATTGTTGGTGACATTGAAGTTAAGTCGAAAGGTGAGGGGTATGATCTTGCCGAAAGGATCGAAGAGGACACAACTTGCCCCAACTTTTTTGTAAGTACTTGGCTCCATCAAAGCGGAGGGTCCAAGTTTCGTCATGTAATTTAACTGTAGCCTCTGGTTGTTCTTTGTGTTTAGTTTGCTTTGTAATTTTGGGTTGAGAAAGTTCTATTTCAGTTTCTTCGAGGGCATGAGCCTTGAGATAAGCCGTGAGGTTATGGAAATGATCTTTGAGAGATATGTCTTGATCGACACTTTCGATGAAAAGAGATGTCTTCATTGGGAGCATATCTTGAGTAAGCCTTTTGGCGGGAATGAGTGCAAAGGCAATTTGATCAATGATCACTTGCCCTTTGACTGATTTTTTGAGTGACAATTTTATGTTAAACTCCATAACATTTCTATCACTAGGCAAGAAGGCCTTAGAGAAGAAATGGTGAGGAGGTTCCATATGGAAGATGACATAGGTTTTTTGATAAAGCATGTGATGCTGAAACTTGTTTGCTGTGAAATAGGCAACGAGATAGTCACACTCAACTTTGGTGTAGCAGGACTTGTAGATGATTGATGCACGACTAATATAGTCTATGGCACACTCTTTACCAGATTCATCTTTTGGTGCAAGTTAATGTTGTCTTATGTCAATATTCGGGAGCGATTTGAACTCAATATCTAGAGAAACCATCCATGCAGGAAAGCTTGTCATAGGCAGCTATAGAATCAACAATAGCATCAATGGAGGGTAAAGGAAAGTTGTTTGTGGGACATGCTAAGTTTATGTTGCGGAAGTCAATGCCAATGCGAATGACCATTGTGACTTTCTTGTGAATGGGTATTAAATTGGAGACCCATTTAGAGTAGTCCACATGTTTGATAAACTTAGCATCTAGGAGTTTAGTAATTTGTTTGTGACAAAGCTTGAAGACTTCTTTAGGTAACTTCCATTGCTTTTGAGAGACAGGGGCTCGCATCGGGATAGGTGATAATATAGCGAAAAACGATTTCAGGATCGATACCAAGCATGTTATATTATAGCCAAGCAAAGATGTCCTTGAATTGGGAAAGTAAAGTGCGATAATTGTCTTGCTCTTCAAGTGTGAGAGAAGATCCAATTTTGACTATGCGAGGTTCTTTAGTTGCTCTTTGATTGGTATGTGGTGTCCTCGGCTAACATTGCATGGCCGACCTCAAAGTGATATGGTGCAAGTGGTAAGTAAGCAGATTCATTGTTAAATGAATCGACACTAGTGATAAAATTGTGAAAATAGGGAGGTGTTTTTGTAAAGCGTCTGAACTTATGGTGTTGGCGAGGGCGTTGATCTTCCCTTGCGTGAAGTAGTTCTAGAATGGCCTCATCACTTGGTAAAGTATGTAATGGACAATTGTATTCTATGTCAATTGCTAGAATGATGTGTCTATTATCTTTTTTGTCATTTTCTTTGTGACTCTGTCTTACATCAGTGACTTTGACATCCAAGGTAATGTCTTGAGTTGTAGATGGATATTCAATTTTTTTTAAATAGGTGTAATAGTTTACCCTCTTTGATTTAACAATTAAAATTTGTCTAATAGGTGTAAAACTTGAGAAAGATCAAATTGTTAAAGATATACAATTATTAATGTTTCTACTTGCAACTTGTTAAATTTAGAAACATGTTAGATTTGGAAAACACTAGAAAGAAATGAAGTTAGCTTAGATCCGGGTTTTTGGTTGATTGTTTATGATGTCTGACAGTAGAAATCGACAAAAGATAGGATTGTGATTGTCTATAATCAGAAGCAAAATTTGAGAATATTCCTGCATAGGATCGCGCTTCTTGGACAACAGTGCAGGCAAGTCGTATCCTTTGATTGTGGACTTGTCCGCGTTGACAATGATGAAAATCTGTCTATTCCGCCTTCTGCCCCTGTGTCTGTTGAGAGGGTTGAGATATTGAGATTCTGTTTGTGCCACGTGGAAGTCATTATTTTTCTCTTCTTTACTTTGGAAACCCTAGGGGTCTTTGTGAGAGCTAGAAACCTGCAAAAAGAGAGTGTGAGTGTAATGGGTTGAGCTGACCTCAATCACCCGCTTGATGATTGACCGTTGCCTATGCATTCAAATAATCCGAGGAGGCAATCAATCCACATGTAGTTCTCCCACTTAAAGTGATTGTGCAATTGTGCTCCTTGACTCTAGGTATGCAACTAGAAATATGGCTTTGATACTTGACAATGATAACTTTTGACTTACTTTGAGATGTTTTAGACTTGGCTTGTGATTGCTTCTTGTGAATAATCTTGAATTTGGGAAGAGTAGGGCAGATTTGTTCAATGTGCAATAGTGTGTAAGTGATCAATAGATAGTACCAAGCTAAGTATAATGAATGACCTTTTATTTGTATTTATAGTAAAACCTTTTGACAATTTTTTTTGGTCGACCTTATGAAACGTGTGGGAAGACCCAAAAGAATATTTTGAATTTGGCATCTGGCTGTTATTTGACACAGAGACAAGGCCAGTCTAGGTGGACAACTGCCCTGAGTTGGAGGCAATCTAAGAGTGATGTAACAAAGGTTTGAGCATTACCTTGGAAAGTTATGTGTAATCATGACAACGAACAGAGGGCTCTGCCCGCATATAGACAATTGGGCTAGAAGAATGGTGAATAAAAGTCATATATTTGGATGCAAGTTGAGTGGTTTAGGATGTATCAAGAATTATAACTTTCAAGTACTTGTGACTAGAATTAGGTATCTATATTTGCACCACTTTATTTTAGTAATGGAATTGCTAGAGTAAAGGAGAAAGGATACCGGAGTGTGTAAACACACTTTGTCTTTGAAATGAAACTTCGATCGTGCAAGACACTCAAATTTAGCAAAACCTGCAACAACACATGAAGTAGTCATTGTTCATTTTTGAAATTTGGAAAAACTGAAACTATGAATTTTGAAAATTGAAAAAAGAGCAAAAACAAAGTACACATCTATGGAGATGAAACCACATTGCTCTGTAACTTGTAAAAGACGGTGAAGCAATGGAGAAATGTGCCCCCTTGTTGAAGCACTTCGAGGGATGGCTCCTTATGTTTAAACCATTGACAAAATTTAAGAGTGATCAAGTCCCAATTTTGAATAACTCATCAAGCCTTTGAGTTGAAAGATGATATTCCAACTCATGAATAGGGGAAAATACCCAATGTACTAATCCAAAGAAGGTGGAACCACGATGGGTTCGTTAGAAGTGATGCCAAGGCCGTTGAGCGTCACTAAACTCGAACATACATCTGCAATAGAAGGTGGGACCACACAATGGGTTCACTAGAAGTAATGTCAAGGCTGTTGAGTGGTACTAGACTCGAACGCACATTACCTATGAACGAATCACACCACTGCAGACGGATCTAGATTATATTTGCATGCTTGAAAGAGAATGAATAATATTTATGCCCACATCATGATCACAGTGCCAATAGTTTTGAATTGAAATAACAACTATTTGTTTTTGAATTTAAAAACTATATTGTAGTAGATATGTGCATGAACTAGTAGTATGCCTTTTGATTCTGAAAAATGTATGCATGTGCATGAACAAGTATCATGCCCTTTCAATTTGTGCCAAATGATATAGAATGGCATGCATCTATATGTTCAATTGTCCCTTTGTTTGAAAGTTGTAACTTTCATTCTTGTAATTGCTATGCATAATGCCCATGCATAAGCGTTCAAGTGTGTATGAATCTGTACTTTGAGTCTTTGTAAAGTGAATGCATATACATATCATATGCCTGTGTAGTCTGTATCACTGTGCCAATATCTATCATGTAATTAATTTTTGAATTGCTTTGAATTTTTGAACCTTGTATTCTGTCATAGAATCTGATTTGTGAGTACTTTGAATCTTTGAAATTTGTATTTTGAATCTTTAAAATCTATATTCTGTCCCAAGTCTGATTTTGTCTGTTCATAGAGGCTTGGATCTCCAATACAAGCCCACTGTAATGCGTCTCTGTTGAGATGAGGGGCGTAGCCTGCAAGTCACTCATCTCAAAAGAAGAGTTAATTGTATCATGTAATAAAGATATAATCATTTACCATTATGTCAACATGTGGAGAGTATGCCATCGTAGTAATGTAATTGTCATTGAAGCATGTAACATATTGAATGCGAGTCATGCAAGTGCTATGTCTAGATAGATATAGCAATGAGGTATGCAGTAAAGTCAATGTTTCTAAATAAGAGTACATTGTACAAAGTGCATGATATGTATCAAGACACCACTAATCAAGCTCAACAAACACAACAAACACAACACACTATGTCACACATAAGGCCAAGGGCAGCATACAAGGGACATTTTAAAATGTCGTGCATACTAGAAAACGTTGCACACATAGGGCCGAGGGCCAAAAGCAATTGATATGTTCAAATGTCGTACAAGCAAATATTGCATAGAGGGCCAAGAGACACAAGCAATGGACATGTTAAAATGTTGCACAAACAAATATGGGCCACATACAATAAACAAACAATGTCTAGCCTATTATGCAAAAAAGTAAACAACATCGAAAGAGCATAAAGCATGTGACAACTAGTCTACACTATTCATATATATCAATGTCATATCATAGCAAAGTAGTATATCCATGTAGCACAATGTAAGGTATGAGCAACAAAAACATTTGTAAGATATGTAGCTCAACATGGTGGAGAGGTCATAGAAAGATATCACTTCTGATAATGTAATCTATAGAACTAGATGCCCTCAACGTAGGCATAGCTGTTGGGTATAAGAGAATTCAACATCTGGAAATCCATGTATAATATGCTTGTCCTGTATCACACTCATATATCTCGTGAAATACATGTGTATGGCAAAAAATATGCTATCTATCAAAAGATGTGATAAATAACATATGTAGAGAAGTAAATTAGCAACTCATATCATTCTCAGGTCTTGATTTTTGATTTTTTGAGAATGGTTTGAATGTTTTTTGTATTTTTGACTTTTTTTAATGTTTTTGAAATATTTGAATATTCTTGATTTTTTAAAAATATTTAAATGTTTTTTAATTTTTTGACATTTGAATTTTTGATATATATGCAAGGGCTAGTAGCAAGGTTTCAAAAATAGAAGAATGGGAGGGATTCGAATAATCTGCAATATGTGTCAAGTCATAGTGTGCACTATATGTGATGGCAATGACAATGTGGAGAAAGTGAAAGCAAGCAATATGCCCCGATTGTATGTGTGTTTCGCAACAATGTAACTCAATATTGTATGTGGAGATAAGAATTTGTATGCTCCTAGTGGGCAAGAATCGATGTGTGCTCATGTAGTATGTAGAGGTGAGAGTATGCAATGAATGAGCAAATACCATGTTGCAAAGGATGTGCATTAGAATTATTGCAAAAAGGTGTCATAGATGCTTGGATCAAGATAGACAGTCAAGAGGCAAGGGCCAAATAAAGCAAATCCAAGGGCTAGAAGAAAGGTCTATTTAAGCGCAAGTGTACCAAGGTAGAAGAATAGAACGGATAAGCAAATTAGGCAAGCATCAATAAGCTTTGTACAATGGACTTGGTTCCTATCAACCGATGATCCCATCAATGGAATGCCCCCATGTAGGTCCGGTATCAATTAAGGGAATGGCCACTTTTCGTGAGCAAATAGAAGTATACCACCACTCATGTCCATCATTTGTTGAATCCTTCACAATATCATTGTTTGGAAAATCATTAATTTGATTGATTGTGTCTTCGTTGTACCAATCCTTGGGATTATCATAATCATTATCACAATCATCCTCTTGGTCTTGAAATTGTGATATGCCATTCTTAGCGTCTTTTGTATCTGTATATGAAAAACTAACTACACCATATATTGGAATTATCTTATTGGATTTATGTTGTTCTTGAGTATGTTCATCATTGTCAGGATTTTGCATCTCATTCTAAACTAGAGAAGAATCAGGTATCACCTCTTGAATCTTAGGAAGTGAAATGGTTTCTCATTTGAATTCTTGACTTGGAGATGTACTTATGGCTTTTGTAGTTAGAGAAGGGTTTGGCAAGAGAAAGCTTAAGCCCATCTACAATTGAATAGTATTAGCACCCAAGAAAAGTGAAATGGCACATGTGCACGAATTCTAGAGCCACCAATAAAGCTAGAATCAAGTACATGTTTCCATTGCCTTTGATGGATGACTTGATGGATTGTTGGATAGTAATTCATAAAAATTGATTTGAAGAGTGGATGCCACCAAATCAGAATTTGGGAAGGTGATGTGTGGAAGACCACATTCAATACAAATGATGGTTTATACGAATGACTATATATGCCATATGGGTTGAAAAATGCACCAAGCACATTCATGAGACTCATGATTGAAGTGTTGAAACTATAGTTTGGTAAGTTTGTTATTGCATATTTGGATGACATCTTCATTTTTAGTAAGATAAAAGAGAAACATTTACTACATTTTAGTCTAGTCTTACAAAAGCTGAAAGAAGAGAAGTTGTTGGTCAACTTAAAGAAGTGCAGTTTGATGAAAGAAGAGTTGAACTATTTGCATTTTGTGGACTCGCATGATGGATTGAGAAGGGACCCAGGAAAGGTAAAGGTCATCGTTGAGTAGCCATTACCAAAGACCATGTTTGAAGGAAGACGTTTTCATGCGTTAGCCAATTTTTAGTGGAAGTTAATTAGAAAATTTAGCGGATGTGCACCCATCATGGATACAAGGGGAGGTGATAGAAAAGAGTTCACACAAATAGTTGCATCTAAGAATAGCTTTTAGATTTTGAAGAAGGTGGTGACCAAACAACTAGTGTTAGCATTATAGGATTTCAACAAGGTATTCCAACTTGATTGGATGCTCGTGGGACGACGGTAGGTGCAGTTTTGAGTAAAGAAGGCAAGCCCATTGCTTTTACTTTAGAAAGAAAATGAATGATTCCTAGCGAAAGAATTTAGTTTATGATCAAGAGTTTTATGCTGCAATGCAAGCTCTCAAGAAATGTAGACACTATTTTCTTCCGAAGGAGTTTATGGTCATTAAGCAATGCAGTTCATAAACAACCAAGGTAAGTTGAACCAAAAACAAATGAAGTGGGTTGAATTCTTTCAAAGTTATTCATTGTTTTGATGCATTGAAGTGGGAAGTTGAATAGATTTGTAGATGCATAAAGTAGAAGATATCTTTGGTTGAATGAGGTGAGAGTAGAGGTTGTTGGGTTTGACTCATTAAAGGTTTTGTAAGAAGAAGATTTGGATTTTAGAGATGCTAGGGCAACGTGCAAAAGCCCAAGCGGCATGGATAGAACCCCATGGTTGGATTTCATCTTGCAAGATGGGTTGTTGTTTAAGAGACTTTTGTTGTTTATACCTCCAGGATCGATAAGAGAATTTGGTAAGAGAAAAGCTTAGTGGACTAGCTGGCCATTTTCGCGTGGACAAAACATTGGCGTAGTTGAATGAGATACTATTGGCCTAAGATGAATAATGTGCGAAGTAGTAAAGTTTTCCAACATTCCAAGGGTAAAAGTCAGAATATAGGTTTATGTAGACCATTGCCAATACTGGAAAGACCATGGGAGGACGTAAGCATGGACTTCATTCTTGGGTTCCCAAGAACACATAAAGGCAATGATTTTATCTTTATTGTTGTTGACAAATTTTCAAAAATGGCACACTTCGTAGCATGCAAGAAGACTAGTGATGCCAGGAACATTGCCAATTTGTTTTTCAAAGAGGTAGTAAGGTTGCACGATTTACTCAAAAGTATAATTTTTGATAGAGGTACCAAGTTTGTTTGTTCTTTATGGAGATATTTGTGGATAAAGTTGGGAACAAGGTTGGGGTTTAATTCAGCCTACCATCCACCAACAGATGGGCAAACGGAGGTAGTGAATACAAGCATCGATAATTTGTTGAGACGCTTGGTATGGAACAAGCCTAAGTAGTGGGATATGATTCTAACACAAGCTAAGTTTGCCTAGAACAACTTAGTAAATAGAAGTACAATGAAGAGTCCATTTCAAATTATGTACGGTGGCAGCCCTAGAGGTGTTACATAGTGGAGAGATACAATTGATTTGAGTAGAAGAAGTGCTGAAGCGAAGGACTATGCAGAGTATATGAAAGAAGTACATCAAGAAGCGAGAGGTAAGTTGGAGAAGAATGTCATGAACTTCAATCAAAATGCAAATCTCAAGAGAAGAGAACAAGAATTCAAAGTGGTTGACTTGGTTTTGGCTAATTTGAGAAAAGAACAGGTTCCAAAATGTCCATATAAAATTGGGCCATGTAAAATTTCAAGAAAACTTTCAAGGAATGCCTATGAGATAGAGCTACCGGATGGTATTGACATTTCAACTATTTTCAATGTAGTGGATTTGTACCTCTTATCAAGAGGGATAACTAAGTGATGAGGATATGAGTTCAGATTATTTAATTTCGGATTGAAGACAACAACTGCCTTAGAAAGAAAGATAAGAGATAGAGATGGTTATTGATTCCATAATCATCAAAAGGACAAGAGGTGGAGAGTACAAAGAGTATTCGGCCAAGTGGAGGGACAAAGTGGTAGAAGATGCAACTTGGTTGAGGGTGTTCAAGATTTCCAAGTACGGAAAACCATTAGAGGGGCTCACTAAAGGTTCATGAGCAAGAGCTTATGGATTGGTTCACTTACTCGGGGTGTATGATGTAGGAGCATCAACCAAAAACATACTTCATGTGTTTTTGTGTGCGGGACTTGTCGGCTGTGTGGACAATGTTGCGCTTGTTGAAGATGATCAACATATGCCAAGAAACATCCTCTGAATTTCAACACCCTATGAACATCAAGTGAAGTAGGTTTCAGTCATTTGACAGGCTTCAATCTGACCCTTTTTTGGCTAGTGATGAAACCGCCAATTAAAATAAGTGGCGGTTTCGAAACCTCCTGTCTGTAGTAAACGTTGGTTTCATCCGCATTGGTGGCAAAAAAGAGTAGCTGCCAGGATGATACAATTTGAAATTTGGACTATTTTCCAAGAATAGGGGAACTCGAAGAGGCATTCTAGAAGTCATAAAAGAAACAAAGAAGATTCAAATCAGTTATGGAAGTGATGAGGAGAGTCAGAGTGTGGGAAGGAGAGTAGCTTCAGTTGGGGAAGTGTGGATGTGAATGTAAGAGCAAGTATTAGCTAGAACTCTGCTCAAGTCCATTGAGCGATTGTGTTGTACTGGTTTCATCTTCATGTTAGTAGTCAATAAACAAGACAAGTGTGTGTGTGTGTGTGTGTGTGTGTGTTTGAATGCAACAAAGTGAGACTGGTCATCTAGTTTGAATATGACATGCCTAAGAGTATGTCCAATGGTAGAGTGTTGAGTCTACATGTGGGGAAAGGCTGCCATAATTTTGGTACTCTCTTACCTGTTCCGCATAAGTGTAATGCCCCGCTTTGAGACCCCTATATTATTGTCATTTGAATGCAACAAAGTGAGTCTGGTCATCTAGTTTGAATATGACATGTCTAAGAGTATGTCCAATGGTAGAGTGTTGAGTCTACATTGTGGGGAAAGGCTGACCCCTATAATATTGTCATTTGAATGCAACAAAGTGAGTCTGGTCATCTAGTTTGAATATGACATGTCTAAGAGTATGTCCAATGGTAGAGTGTTGAGTCTACATTGTGGGGAAAGGCTGACCCCTATAATATTGTCATTTGAATGCAACAAAGTGAGTCTGGTCATCTAGTTTGAATATGACATGTCTAAGAGTATGTCCAATGGTAGAGTGTTGAGTCTACATTGTGGGGAAAGGCTGCCATAATTTTGGTCCTCTCTTACCTGTCCCGCATAAGTGTAATGTCCCGCTTTGAGACCCCTATTTTGTGGATCTTGGGAGTCAAGTCCTTTTTGAAGCTATCATTATTTTATAAACTTGTGTATTTTGCTATCACTTGATGATATAAACTTATTGACACACTTTATATGATGGGAAACATATGTGAATACATATAAATATTTATGTGTGTGGTTATGAGATCATGTGTGCGTGTACACCTTATTGTTTTATGTAACCTTAGATTGTGAATTATATGAAATATTGATGTGGCATTTAAGTTATATTTGAATGATGATTTCCATGATGGACTATGGTCTTTAACAGTGCCATTTATTATTGAGATTTTGGATTCATCCTTGCCATACCATAGAAGTGCTGTCATATATTTGATTTTTAGTGCAAATGATAGGGATGATAACAACATTGTACTAATGTTGTGTGGGATCTGCATATTGTCCATTGGAGTGGAATTTGAGTTGACCCTGTAAAGTGGTAGCAATGGATTCAGCATGGCAGTGAATTCAACAACAATCGACGCTCCATGATTAGTTAGGATCACCTTGCACACTTGACACTTGGATCAAAGTGGACACTTAATGTTTATAAGAAAAAGCATAAAGGATAGCGATTGTCTGCATGCAAAGAAGACGTGGCAAGTGCCAACTAATGAATATATAATAGAATAAAGAGCAGCGAACAAACGGTCACAGTGAGAAAAAGAGATTTAGAAAACTATACAAAGGACGCCCAAAATCCATGCGTGGTGGAGAGTTATTTGTGACAATCCTCTCTTCTATCATTGGACATACTTGAGTGAACAAGCTGCAATTCTCAGTTACAGTCTGTAGAAATTAAATGGTCAAGAGAAGCTGGACAGCTTGCCTCAAAAGTGATGGCAGATCTTTGGTGAAAGAAAGGACTGTGAAGTTAATAAAGAATGTGGTATTAAGAAGAACACACGGCCGCTTAGAGGGGGTTATTGATCAAATTTAGAAAAGGAAGGAAACATCGAATTTGGAGAAGAATTCACAGTGCAGACTGTGTAGTGACAGATTGTGTCACAGCCTTGCCCAAGGTAATCTTAATGAATTTGTGAAGCCTTTTTCCATTTTTTTGTGAAGGTCATGGCTTTATCTGATGATTTGGGGATCCCACTTTTTTATTGCAATCTCCCTTGTTTTGGACGTTTGCATGTTATGCCTTTTCCATTTTTGTGTTAGGATGTGGCTTATTTCAATGATCTGTGGATCTTCTTTATTTGTAGCAAATCATCCTTTGTGATTATTTGCATTTCATGACAACAAATAGACTATCTGATCATATTTTTATATTATTCTTCAACTTGCATTTTGTTTCCATTCTCTGTGATTTCTTTGGGTGGCTTAGAAGGAGAAGAATAGGGCTTTGCGGATGCATGTCCGTGTCCACCAAAACCATGACTACCTTGCTATGTAGCATAGAGTCCTTTGACATGGTACTGGGAAAGGTGGTTAAAATCCCAGGATCGATGTCATAGGGGTTTTACTTTGCTAGGATATTTTGTCTCCGTTTTATGCAAGCTTATTTCTTATCAAGCATGTGATTACATGCCATTTAACAATGCTCAAATCTCAAGCAGCTATGGGTTTGGGGACCTTGTTTACATGTGACATTCTTCCAGTTTTGAATGATCTATTGTGGCTTGATGCTTTTTATGAATATTCTCTACTGATTGATTGATAACTATTTATTGGTTTGTCTTGTATTGCTCCTTGTGACTTTCACCTTGAGCCTACTATTGTTTCTTGAATAGGCCTCTGCATAACCTTTCCCTGCTTAATTCCTTGGTTATGGTAGGATCAAAACAATGGGTAACAATAAAAATATGATATTGATTGGGGATATAATAATGGATTGACATATAGTGGGTTGTTCAGAGAGAAATCAGCATAGCGGTCAAAGGATTCCTCATTTCCCCCTTATGGACATGTGCACTTGTCGGGAGGGTAGCTGAGTGGAACATGGCACCAAATAATCTCCTCATCTGGTATTGGTTTCCAATTATGCAGAGCTCAGCCAATGAGCAATCAAACTTTTGAGGTCAAGGTCCATGCATTCTGACTTCTAATTCAGTTTCAATATATTTAAGAAAAAGCTTAAAACTGTGATAGTCAATATTGCTTAGTGGAAGAGTTAAATTCTGAAGTTCACTGTATTGTGATTATTTCATTGAGTTCTTTTGTGATATCTGGAATGCTTAGGGGCATAAGAGAATAGCTTGTCATTTATTAAAGCATTCGAATTCACAGTGATTGTTGTCTGGTATTGTTTCTCTTTCATAAAGGATATATGTAAAAGTAGGAACATGATTAATGATTAAATCAAATGATTCCAAAGTGGTAGTTCTAGTCATATTTTGTATTATTCTCTATGCTTAATGTAATGGATTCCCTATCCTTGTGAAATGAGACCAATGATTGTCTATGAAAAGCTATACAAATGGATGGACTTTGTGTTTGAGAACTAGGATGTGACCGTGTTCTTCCTAATCAAATTAGAATGTGAGTGTCCCTAGTGAGCTATATAACTATCTCCCTATGTTTTGGGAAACCGGTATTTCAGTGTATATTATTATTGAATAAGCAGGGCTATATATATATATAGACACACCTACTTCTATGCCTCTATGATTATGTTCGAATCCAACTAAGTCAAGGCCATTCGTACTTGTTATGTCTTAAGGTGAAACATTTTCCTCTAAGAAAATGTCCTTTTGAACTTCTTGCTCTTCATTGCAGTCCTACTTGTGTGAGACCTGTCACTTGTTTCCTTTGGTTGGGATGCGACCTCATCATTGCAGAGCTTCTCTCTACATTCATGCAACCATTGTGAACAATCGCCTTAGCTTAGTGTCTCTAAGTTATGTAAATTCTATTTCGCAACATTCACATCATTTAGAGCTTCTCACTCATCCTTATAGTTTCTTGTGTTCAAATTGAATTTGCATGATTGAGGAATGGACTTCATGAATTGAGAGTTTGGAATCACACCATGTGTCGAGGATCCCGCTGCTCAGAGTAACACGGTGGTCACATGTTATAAACTTGACATTTTGTGACCTTTTGCCTTTGCAAATGTGAATATCGCAATTTAACTATAGTCGCAACGACCACATTAATATTACCAATAATGTTGAGGTGTATGCAGCGACATGATTTTTAACTTAGGCTAAGTTACATTAGTCGCTTGAGGACCCTGTGATTGTGTTACTTGTTAGTCGATCTAGCCTCACGAAGTACTTGCAATTCAATAAACACCTTGTGGGCTATAGCCACTCCTTGACCCTGAGAGGCCATGATGGCAACATGTGTCACTATCTTAGCGACTTGCTTTTGGTCCTACTCGAAAATGGCCTTAAGCCAAGGTCATCGTGTGTGGACTTGCCGCTTAACTATAAGCGTCTAGATATGCAAATAATTGTGGTTAAGCCACGTGTTGAGCATCCCATGGTCACACCTAGCCGACTTCTCCATAGGTTTAAGTGATCTCTATTTCACTTCGTGACCCTGTGCCAATGTGATGATGCCACATGGACGGATTATATCCCTTTGTTGTGAAATAAGCCATGTGCCACTTTTTTTTCTCACTCGAATAGCCTTTGGCATTGGCCGTGATTGTGACCTTAATAATTTATCAAGTCAAGACCATGTGAGACCCATTAGTCTGACTAGGCTGGATAGAGTGACCCCACTAACCCCTTGCCTCAAACACGGTACCACTATTGCAAAGTGAAACCCATGAGGCCAAGTAAGTTCATGGCCCTGTGGTGTCTGGACTATTGAGGCCGTAACTAATATGCTATTGGAATCCACAAAAGCCGTCAATATCCAATGTGATAAACATTAGCTAAGGTGGGATTGCGTGGAGAACATTGTGATCTCTATAGTTAAAATTAAATCATCGTGATCAACTAAATAATAATATGAATACTATGATAAGTTGAGAGTGGCCACAATCATAGAGTTTATAATATATATACTAAAGTGATTAAGACTGAATAAAATCTAGGTGATCACTTTGTTTGATAGAGACTCCATGTAGTATGTGGAAGTAGGTAGATCCCCACATACTTTATTGATAATTGTGACTCCATGAACTTGTGACCCATGGAAATGTATGTTAAAGTATTAATATTAAATATAATAATTCAATTTTAAATTTGATAAAATGAGATTAAACGTTAATATAATCAGAAACCTCAATTAAATAAGTGTTTTATAACTGATGTGTGATAAGGGCAAGTTAACAGATGTTCCCTAGATTTTCAGATGTTATTGAATCTGACAGTGGGGTCCACTTTGTCTTTCGAGCAACTTGGGTAAAGTCGTCTCTAAAGGTCCCTAACCATAAGCCTAGGATCGTAACCTGGCATGTGCTCAGCGAATTAAATCATAATCGAGCTATCCATATTATTCTGATAGGATTCACTATGGATATTTCGTATGTTCGTCTAGCATTGGTAAACGATATGTTAGTGTGCACATTGTGTTTGACTTTGAAGTTTTGCGTAGTCACATTTAAGTTGTCAAAAGAAAAAAATCGTAGTTGGTTTTGGATTTCACTGGGAAGGGTGCTACAATCAGTCACCAAGACAGCAAAGGCTCTAACCGCAACTGATAGGTGGCATTATGAGTCCAATACAATCCTTATGGGATTCACTCATGTCCATAGAAGAGCCAAGACTGAGAACTTATGCAAAACTGCCCATCATGGATGCTAGCTAGAAACTAGGACAACACCCTTGTAGGCACTGTACTGTGAAGCAAATCTGCCTGAGTACAAGCCTTACACAATGACACCAGCCATAGAACGCCCATGGAAAACATAAAGTATGGATATTAAAGCCACCAGGCAGCTGAAACCTTGCCAAGAAGCAGGCCAGAAATGAGGAAAATTCTTTCAAGAACAAGATGCAGTCTCAGAGAATAAAGGCACAAAGCTTCAGGGAAAGCAGGCGACATTGGGTCTCAACAAGTTAAGGGAACGTGGGGGAGAAATGTCTCAGTGTTATGGAGACATCCTGGCAGATCTTTCTCCCTCCCAAATACCTTGATCAAGAATCTCTCCCTATAAATGACACTAAAAGTTGACATTTGAGCTTACACACCAAGATGCAGACTCAGGATCTTTACTTAAACAAGTAATCTTGGCTTCAACAAGCAAAGTTGAATAAGGAATGGTCGTCTGGAAAAGTTGAAAATCCACCTACACCAGGAGTAGTTATTAAGATGCAAAAGAGATATCAATCTTACACTCTTCCGTACATTACTATGGAAAAAGACAATTAGAATCCCAACAACAAGAAGTAAAAGATTTATAATCTGACTAAATTAAGTTAGATATTCCATTTTCAAGAGATTCCCCAAAAGAAGAGGCAAAGTATAAGAGCTTAGAGTAACCATTTTTGAGCCTCCTTCAGTATTCAGACCTGCTCTCCAACTTGCTTCACTAGCTTTCCAAACTTGACCAGTATCTTGGAATTCATTTCAACATCAATACATTTATTTTAGATTCCATGGCGCTCCATCTTCCTTGATTTTCAGTATGTTCTTCTAATCACTTGTCGTTGGCTTGACATGTATGTCATATCTCTCGTGATGCGATTTATAGCTCTCCTTAACTCAAGGATCTGTGACTGATATACTGCTATGCTTTAGAAGATTGGCCTATTAAGCGGGTCACCTCTAAATCTTCATCATGAATGTATTTTGAACCATCTCAGTTTTGAAGATGAAAATATACTTCCTGGTGCAAGATGCATGAGGGACTTTCTTTGAGGGACTCAATCTGTTCCTATGTTGGCCCTCTTATTCCTTTGTGTGTAATCAGAGTCTCTTTTCTAGTAGAGTCATGTTCCTCCTCAATGGATTTGATTTTATGTTAACCCTTCTTTTCGATATTTTCGAATCTTTCAAACTTATCTTTGGAGCTCTCGAATTGCATCCCTCTTTCTTGTGGAAGTGCAGGATAGTAAAGGACATTTGAGTGTGAATACTACCATGAGCAGCAACTTAGAATACCTGTGAAATTAGGATTAAATACCTCTTCACTCCTATAGTTTTCATCTACAAACCACATTATTTGTCAACTAATTTGTTCGCATGCACTTGAGCAGCAACTTAGAGTATGTGTATAATTAAGGTTTGCTTGAGCACTTACTGCATGTGTTTGTCTCATACCCACCTGTACTATCTCCTAACTAGATGCGTATCCTGTCCTCTTTGCATGCTTTGACCTCCTTTTCATTCGTCTTTAGAGTTACCCATTTGTTATCCATTTGTCAACTATCTTGTTTAGGTTTATGGGAATGTGATCAATTCAAACCTCCTTCAGTTTCCCCATTTATTCGTGATTCACTTTCACAAAATCTTTGACAGTCATTTTAATTTTTTTCTAAATCCCCTTAACAAGGTTGACAGTCAAGGCCTAGTCCCATTCAACAGGTGTCTTTTTTTATATCTTTTAATAGCCATCAGCCTCATCGTTGGAAGCAATTTCTAAGCCTTTTACAAAATGTTGGTAACTTTTTTCTATCAGATTTGGAATGTTCTACCATCTGCTCCCTTCTCAGGAGTGTGTGGATGTTCCATCAACCTGAGTAAAGTGAAAATATACTTTTTGTATAACTGCCTTCATTTTATTTTGGCTTTCATTTCTGTCCTTTAACAGAATGCCAAATAAATATGTATCTCATTGTGCAGGTTGTGCTAATTAATCAAGTTACAATGAAGTTTAGTGGAGGCTCATTCCAACTAGCTCCCGCATTAGGTAATTCTATTATTATAGATTGTTTTTCCATTTATAGTAGAGATACGCTAGTTCCTGATTATAGAATTTGATGTAAGCCATAAGGATTTTGTAGATTTATTACTCTTGATGGATAAATCTAAGAGCGAATGGGTGGGAATTACATTGATGGATAATGACAAGCAGATTCTCTCATTTTTTTTTAATTTTTTTTTTCTGTTTTATCCATTGATAATATCTTTCCATTATATGTAGAAGAAAAGGAGTCTTACTAGGATGCTATTGGCTAATTCAATTGGATGTGTTTTCTTTTTATTACCATTACTTGTCTCCTTTATAGGAAGACAGACAATAAATTATGTAATTAGTTCATTAGAGGTGAGTGCATGTTGTTTAATGTCACACTAATAAAATCATCGTATGCATGGAATTCAATCCTTGTTTTACTTAACTTTGTGTGGGATGGTAATCAAAACCAGGCATGCTACCATCGAAATTGTGCTCCAGATCTAGTCTGTCTCCTTGATCTCAGTTGTGCTGAATATATCGGATCTTCAAACAAAAAATCCTTGGGTACATTATTTGGATGTCAACTAGTTTACTATAACGATTGGTGGATTACATAGCAAATAAAAATAAATATTATAACTGTGTCTACTACAATTCTTGTGGTTTACTTGAGTTGATTGCATTTCTATAGGTCTCGACAGTATGCCTTTGTGTTTTCAGAAGTCCATTTATTATCGGAGTGATGGAGTATGTGGGAATTAGTGGGAATTAATTTCTTCTTTGTTTCTGCATCCAAGGAAGTAGCTTCTATGGTTTCTTTAACGTTTCTCATGACAGCATTGATCAGGTTATGGGGAAATTATCTGTATCATGATGAACACAAAACTCCAGCATTTTCTCTTTTATTCACTCTCATTCATTTCAATTATTGTGTTTTCTTTGTCAGTCTACAGTACCACCAAGTTAGGATTCTTGTTGTTGTTCCTTGTAGCCTTGATTTTCCTTTTGGCAATGTTAGGTCGTGGCCATCTGCTATTTGTGAGATAGCAATTGAAGACCCATCCTAGAGCTAAAAGGAACAATCACCAGTAATGTCCGTTAAGCGGCTCTCCAGCAAAAATAGAAGAAAAATAACAAACAGCAAGATTACTATTTAATGAAGATCTGATGTAATGTCAGTAAAAAGATTATGTATTTATGGATCTTCAATACTACAAAATGCATTGGCGAATTGGCCTGAAGCCCTGAAGATGAGGAGTCTGCAAAATTAAATATTTTTGGAGCTGTTTCCCCAAAGACTCTAAAACTAAGCCTTTGATATTTAGTTGTCATACAAATTCTACATCTAAGTGTGCAGAAAGCGTGTCTTGAAGGGCATAACTGCCACCATTGAAACTAAAAGTTTAGACCTAGGAAAAGAAGAAAAATGGTGTTTTAAGAGATATAATGTTTCCACAGTTCAAAACAACTAGACAGCAACTTCTGGATAAAATTGTGTATGCTGTTTTTGATCGATGTTTTGGCTCACACTCCATGTTCCATTACAGGGAGAGGAAAAGACTAGTAAGGATAACAATCTACAATTATTATCATCTTCCTCTCCCTGATGATGGATTGCAGAGAGTAATCTGAAACATTGATCAAGAACAGCATACACGGTTTTATCCAGAAGTTGCTCTCTAATTGGTGTCTTGTTAGTTGATTGGTTACCAATCACAAATGGTAGAATCCATTAGAGGTTAAACTACATGTCTTCCAAGTTATATTGTGCTTGATACTATGTTTTAAATACAGTATGGATCTATCACAGGCAAGAAAATTCCGAGTTGGATATATTTGAGAGCATGGTTACTGGGCATAAATGATGCAAAAGAGGAAAATTGTGAAGAAAACGTAAACATTTAGGTGTAACTGATACATAAGAGTGTGTTTGCATATGAATTACTTTATTGTTGGAATTCATTTAAGGCTAATGGAAGTAACATTTCAGTAAATTATGGATGTTGAATGTATTTAATTTTTTAAAAGGGACATTTGGTTTATATGGATTCTTACTTTTTCTAGCATCTTTGGAAACTCTAGAGACCTTTGTTTTTTCATAATGAAATTGAATTATAAACTCATATTTCTTGGTAAATTGTTTAAAAAATATTCAACTTTTCTTCATCAGATTTTCCAAAAAGTTTTTTTTAGGTTTTCCATCAAATTTGCATTTGTAGTGGATCTTGTAGGAAAATTTGGTCGGTGTGTGAATAACTAAAGATGGATTTGCAATAGAGATGGACTTGTTAGGAATAAATTAGAAATTGATGCAGAACAATTTCACAGAATCACAATAATAATAGATATGAATAGAGATGCATAAAGAACAAAAATAAAAATGCACAATAAGAAGACCAGATTTAACGTGGTTCCCTCGATATAGGCTACGTCCACTATGAAACACTTGCCCATATTTTATTACAAGCCAAAAGAGTACAATCCACTCTCAGATCAGTCTTCTTATAATTACAATGTACAAATATTTTTTGGAGCTGCGTTTTACAAACTCTCCTGAATTCATACACTTTTTTTTCTTCTTAAACTCCTTATAATGTATTACCTATTGAATATCCATCTATACATAATACATCAACATAACGGTTTAACAAAACAATGGGTACCAAAACCATGGGCCAAGTCAACTCAAAACGGTTTTCCATTGAGGGGGTCCAATTGTTTTTTCGAGGACTATTGCCCTCGAACCCCCGGCAAAAATACATAAAGAGTACAGTATATTTTAAATGTAAAGTATTTGAAATACATTTTAAATTGGAAATAGGCTCCACAACATAACAATCTCCCACTTGGAGATTGATTTCCTCTGAGCAGGTTTCTCAACCCTTCACTATCATCTGTGAAGGCCAACTGAAACTGAACATAGCTTCAGTTTCTCCCTTGTGACCACCTTGGTCATCATATTTGCAAGATTATGACTGGTATGAATCTTCTTCAGCGTTAACTTCTCTTCCTCCAGAGCTGTCCCGATGATATGGTACTTCAATTGTATATGCTTCATTCTAGAGTGCAAAGCATAGTTCCTTGCTAGATGTATAGCACTCTGACTATCATTGTATAGCTTTTCTTCCTCCTGCATATGCCCCAACTCTTCAAGCAACTGCTATAACCAAATCATTTCTTTACTTGTTTCTGTGGCAACAACATACTTAGCCTCTGTGGCAGCAACATACTCAGCGTTTGTGGTAGACAAAGCCACAAGTTTTTGTAATCATGAAATCCAACTCACAGTTGTGTCACCTACATTAAAGACATACTTGTACTCCTGCTGTCTAAATCTCCATCCATGTCCGAATCTACATAACCATGCAAAGTGGTGTCCAATCTACCATAGCTTAAAACTGCCCCATGGTCCCTCTTAAATACCGAAGGATCCACTTCACTGCCTTCTAGTGTTCTCTACTTGGATTGCTCATGTACCTACCTACTGCTCCCATTGCATGGGCAATATCTGGTCTAGTGCACACCATGGCATACATTAAGTTGTCAACTGCTGTACATGTGACATTTGGATTCTCTCCTCTGTCTTGGGACACTGCGCCTTTGATAACTTGAAATGACCTTTCAAAGGAGTCCCAACCGGTTTAACATCCTGCATACTAAAACTCTCCAAGACCTTTTTAATGTACTCTTTCTAGGATAAATTCAGCTTTCGTTCCTTTCTATCCCGAGTTATTCTCTTACCAAAGACTTGTTTTGTTGCTCCCAAATCCTTCATAGCAAAGAAATTACTAAGATGTTCCTTGAGTACCTTTATTTCCTTCATGTTCTTACCTGCAACCAACATGTCATCCACATACAGACATAGGATAATGTAATCACAATTATCAAACATTTTGATATTATACGCAATGGTTTGAATGACACTTGGAGTATCCCTGCTCTATAAAATTGTCAAATTTCTTGTACCACTGTCGTGGAGCTTGTTTCAGGCTATACAAGCTATTCTTCAGTTTGCTCACCATGTTCTTCTTCCCTGTGACCTCATATCCCTATGGCTGCTCCATATATAAGTCCTCAAAATCACCATGAAGGAACAAAATCTTCACATCCAGTTGCCTTAAGTGCATGTCTTCCGTTGCCACTATTCCAAAAACAGTTCTAATAGAAGTCATCTTTACCACTGGGGAAAAAATCTCATCGAAATCAAATCCCTTTTTTTGTGCAAACCCCTTTACCACCAACCGAGCCTTGTACCTTTTCTTGCCTTCATCATCTTCTTTAATTCTGTACACCAACTTGTTCTGCAATACATTCTTACCTTTCGTTGGGTGTACCAAATCCCAAGCTACAGTTTTCATGAGAGACTGATGCTCCTCATCCATTGCTTGCTCCCACTTGTTTCTGACATCTACTTGCTTTGCTTCTTTAAAGCACTCTAGCTCTCCATTGTCAATGAGTAATAAATAATTAAGAGATGGAGAAAAACGTTCAAGTTTCCTTCTTATCCTAGAAGACCTCACCACAGGAGTTTGAGGTTCTTGTGGAGTAGGTACCTGAACTAGTTGCTTGGACACTTTATCATCTGCAATGTCCTCCAACATTGTGTACTCTTTTTTGGAATCTTTTTTTTGATTTTGAAATTGTTGTTTATACATGACTTTTTCATTAACGACAACATCCCTAGACCGAAATATTTTTGACTTTAAGACTCCAAATTCGGAAACCAAAGTCATTCTCACCATAACCAATATAGGTGCATTTTTCAGACTTAGTCTCTAACTTGGTCCTATCATCTTTATCAATATGAACGAAGGCTTCACAACCAAATATTATAAGAAATGAATAATTAACCTTCTTATCAGACCAAGCTTCCTCAGGTATGCCTCCATCCAAAAAAGATGGATGTCCTTTATTTATCAGATATACAGTCATGTTTACTTCTTCTGCCCAAAACTGGTCAGGCAGTTTTGCATGCAACCTCATACTCCTAGCACGCTCTATGATAGTTTTGTTCATCCTTTCTGACACTCCATTCGGTTGTGGAGTTCTTGGAACTGTCCTCTGTCTGAGAGTTCCATTCCTTGAACAGTAATAAAAAAAATCATTGCTGCAACATTCCCCACCATTATCTGACCTGAGACATTTTAACTTGAGACCTGTTTCATTCTCAACCAAGGCTTTCCATTTTTTAAGCGTATCAAACACATCATATTTTCTCTTAATGCTATACACCCAAACTTTTCTAGTTGCATCATCAATAAAAGTGACATAATACGATGATCCACCAATAAAAGATACCTGAGCCAACTCCCATACATCTGAATGAACCAGCTCCAACTTATTCTTCTTCCTTGTAGGTTCAACCTTGATAAACTTTACCTTTTTTTGTTTTTCATACTCACAGTCTTCACAAAAATCTAAATCAGACCCTTTCAATCCGGGCAACCAATCCTTCAAAATTTGCATACCCTTTTGACTCATGTGATTGAGTTTGTTGTGCTATAAAGTTGCATTTGTATTTGCAACAACTAAATTATAATAGTCAACACTACTTGATAAATACAGGGTACCAACCTTCTTACCTCTTGCTACCACAAGAGCACCTTTGATCACCTTCCAAGAATCTGCAGTAAATGTCACCATACAACTTTCATTGCCTAGTCTTGCAGATACCAAATTCCGTCTGAACTTAGGCACATGCCAGATATCCTTCAATAGCCAAGTGTTCCCATTCTGCATCTTAATCTGAACACTTCCTTTGCTTGCTTTGTTGCAAGGCTCATCATCACCAAAATAAACATGTCCAAAATCCCCTTGAACATAATCAATAAAATAATGCCTATATGGTGTAGCATGAAAAGAAGCCCCTAAATCTAAAACTCAAGACTCAATAATATTGTCAATGGAGAGAATTAATGCATCGTGACAAACATTACCTGTTGTCACATTTACTTCCTTAGTGTTTTCCTGATTTTTTTTCTTGTTCTAAAGAGACCAACAATCCTTCTTTGCATGCTCAGTCTTTCCACAGTGCCAGCATACCATCCTGCCCTTTGATTTTGACCGTCTTGGACCATTTGACTTTTCACACTTTCCTTTTCTTCTAAACTTTTCTCTCCCTCTACTCTCCACTGTCAAAGCATCCCTTGAAGTAGAAGTCTCTCCAGAGCTTTTTCGTTGCATTTTTTCGCTAAAGATTACTCCTTTGACATCCTCAAGCTTCAAATTGGCATTATTAGAGACCGAGTTGCTCACAACCATTACCAGGGTATTCCAACTCTCCGATAAGGAACACAAAATAAGTAAAGCCCTAACTTCATCATCAAGATCAATTTTTACAGAGTTAAACATGCTCACAATTGTATTAAATTCATTCAGATAAAAAACTGAACCATTTTCAGACATCTTCATATTAAATAATTTTTTCATTAAAAATATTTTATTAGAAGCAGAAGGTTTCTCATATAACTTCTCTAATGCATTCATGAGACTTTTCGTGGTCTTCTCCTGCGATATATTAAGCACGACTGAAGATGCAAGGCATAACCGGATGGCCCCAAGTGCTTTCCTATCAAGCAGCTCCCAAGTCTCATCTGTCATACTCATTGGTTGCTTTACTTTTCCTCCCAGCAGAGCATGGAGGTACTTCTGATAGAGGTAATCTTCCATCTGCATCTTCCATCGACCAAAGTTCTGGGCGTTGAATTTTTCAACCTTTGATCTATTATTATCAGCCATAGCTCCCACTTATTCTAATAACCCTTTTTGCGATTCAACACTTCATCAAATACAACCTGAAGCTTTGATACCAGTTGGTAGAAATAAATTAGAAATTGATGCGGACCAATTTCACAGAATCACAGTGATTATAGATATGAATAGAGATGCATAAAGAACATAAATAAAAATGCACAACAAGAAGACCACATTTAATGTGGTTCACTCGATGTGGGCTACATCCACCAAGAAACACTTGCTCAGATTTTATTACAATCCACAAGAGTACAATCCACTCTCAGATTAGTCTTCTCACAATTACAATTGACAAATATTGTTTGGAGCCGCGCTCTACAAACTCTCATGAACTCACACACTCTGTTCTTCCTTCTCAAACCCTTGTTCTCATAATGTATTATCTACTGAATATCCATCTATACATAATACATTAACATAGCGTTTTTACAAAACAATGGGTACCAAAACCATGGGCCAAGTCAACCCAAAACGGTTTCCCATTAAGGGGGTCTAGAAAAATTTTCGGGGCTACTACCCTCGAACCCTTATTTGTCGGGAGTTGCCGCCCCTGAACCCCTAACAGAAATACATAAAGAGTGTACAATACATTTTAAATGTACAATATTTGAAATACATTGTAATTTGAAAATAGGCTCCACAATATAATAGGACCATGGATGCAATCTGGCAAAATTTATACCCATGAACCCAATGACTATATATATTGACAAAACAATGGTTTAAAATTGTAAATTATAAAAAATGCGATTATACAAGCTAAAGAGGGAGGAAACCAATCCAAGTAGAGGATTGCATCCATACCAAGGTTATGAGACTCACCAAGTCTTTTGGAGGACTCACAAATCAGAGTCCAAGGCAGCCTTAGCGAGGCTATAGCCTCGAATCGCAGACTTGGTAAGTCTACTTTTTTATTTTTGAAAAAGAAAAGTCTCAAGCTACGTTGCATGAATCAACACACTAAGAGGGGGGTGAATCAGTGTGATTTAAAACTTTATTTTCTTAAAATTAATGTCCACAATAAAAACATTCACACAAGATCTGTCTATTAAGAAACACAAGATTTACATGGAAAACCCTCTTTCGGGAAAAACCACAAAGAAGAGCGGCTTGGATCTATCGTCCAAATCCAGTCTCAAAATAAAATTTCTTTTACAAAATTTGTAGGCACCAACCTACTTGGAGACACCAATCCCCACCGCCAAGCACCAACTTAGCAAGAGACACCAATCTCTTCTTTATGAGGCACTGACCTCCACTAAAACAATCTTTCACCACACTATTGTTGAGTCATCAACGAATGATGGCAAATTCAATCTCCTCTGTTCTCCACAAAAATTTGCTTATACTTGAATGATAGAAAGAATTAATTCTTCACATATTTCTCTACCTTCTCTTCTCCTTATATAGACTTCAATGCCTCTTCACAAGGGAGGCGACCTCTCCAAAAGACACCCATACACAAAAGAGGCGTCCATTTATTTAATTTTTTATTTTAAGGCGCACGATTTCCAAAAAGGGGTCGGCCTATAGAGTTTTAATGAAAGTCAACCTATTTTAAGAGAATTGGCCCTTCATAGGTGCTTAAACACAAGTGATCGGCCCTTTCATTTGTGGGCATTGATTTCCGCAAAGATAATGTTGTTTACATTAATGATAATCTCGTCACCATTACTTATAATTCCATTGACATTAATGGTAATTCCGTTGACATCATTATTTCAATAAGAACTCTTTTGACATCAATGACAATATTTTAATAGCTGTTAGCCGACATATTATGGATGTAAGCATATTTGACTCGTAATGTATTATTTTTTGTGCACAATGAAGAGTAGGCCAGGTTTAGATCAATTAGAGCTTTAGAGGCAAATTATGCCTTTTGTTATGAGAGGAAAGGTCTGTACAATCAAAAGTAGTTGCCAAGAATTCATCCTATTCCCTAGGGGTGAAGGATTAGAAGTCTCTGCATCCTTGGTAGTGTGGTGCTATTTTGTCAAAGGCCTTGGAAGTTTGAATGTTTGTTAGTGCCTTCCCTTTTGTTTCTTGGGTCAAAAAACAAGACCAAGGAAATGACCGTATTTTTTCCCTTTCAATCAATTGAAAGCCATAATCTTTAGTCATTGTTTTTCCAATCTTGAGAAGGTTTCCGCAAAGAAGCATATCCTATATCAGATTTCTTCCAACTGGATTGAATATGTACGTTTTGCATCACTTGCTTTGAAGGAATGTTGCTTCCAAATGGACATGAGCATGATATGTGTGGCATGAGAATACTTCTTTAATATAGCCAAGCTACTAATGCCTAAGATTTCCTCCAATTCTAGAATAGCCTTTTCAAGAAAACCCTTGGTAATGTCCATTTTGTCACAAATCCATGCATACGTTAATATAAAACTTGTTAAATGCTCTGCAATGGACATGTTTGATTAGACACCAGTGATCCTTAAGGTGAATTCTACACAAAAGTGAAGAGGGAGGGAGACTGTAGTTTAATACTTATGTTGGTAGAGGTGAGAGAGAGAGATGAATGGCTAAACTTTGGAGACCATGGTAGCATGGAAAATATGGAGTTGCCTTGCGGGGTTTCTTAGTAAAACATGCCCAAAATCCATGTGTTTGTTGGCTTCTAAATATTCTCCTTATTTTTGGAATTTACATGTTTCTCTTATTCTTGGGATCCCTTTTGCACCGGTTGCACTAATTTTGTTCATTATACCATTGTGAAAACTATAATTAAAACATGTTTCTATGTACTCAACATGTTATTTGCCTTGTCCTAGGGTGTCCCTTGTAAGTTGCTCTATAACCATGAACCAATTAAAATAATCCTCTTATGGTCTACAATTGATTTAAATTCTACTACAAAATATCCTCTAGGAAATAAGTACAGCAATAACTTCCTAATTGGTCCTCAAAGAGAGAAATCCATTCATCTTGAGTTGGATCGCTAGCCTAGAACCCATCAGATTTGCAGATTGAAGCACAATATTGAATATCACAAGTTCTAAGTTCTTGCTTGAAATTAACAAATGCAATTTTCTAATAGTTGAATTGAACTTCAAATTAGTAGAGATAGAGCTGGAATTAATGTTCACAAGTTGTATTGAAACAAAATTGTAGCTATACAAAAAAAAAAAGATGAAAACAACATGAAAGATAATATGAAACAACCGCCACAACAAATTTGGCACAAATCAATTTTAACTTGGAAACCTCTATGTGGGGCAAACAAGCTGGAGGTGGAAATTGCATGACTTCCTCTCCCTTGGCCAAGGCAGTTACAAAGAGCTTTGATCGAGAAATATTACAACAATCCTCCTACTACTATACTCACTTTGCTACTCTTTGCACCAATAATTTGTGCTCCTATAACCAAGTAGAACTACTCAATTTTCACTCTTACACTGTCACGTTACAATTGGGCTTATGCCTCTTACAAATGCTATTACTAGGGGTGTACTTTTGTGCACTAAAGGACCTCCAAATGATAAGAAATTTAAAGAGACATTGTTTTTTCTGTTGCGCTTAAATTTTGTTTGAAATAGATGAAACTGGCATAGACAACATGATGAAACCAACGTAGACAACAAAACGAAGCCGTCATAGAAACCGTCATGCCATATATGCAATTCCCATGACACATGCAAAACCACCTTGCCACAAACGAAACTGCCATGAGAGGTTTGAAATCACCAATGTTGGTAACACAAATGCCACCCTATTGTATTTGGTGGTTTTGTCACTATACAAAAAGCCCTTTGATTCTTCTCTGCTTCTAATAGAATTCATGGTTGTTTTACGAAGTGAATGGTTTTTTGGATTCTTATTGATCCCACAAAAGCTTAGTGGTTTAAGAGATGTGGGAATATTTCTCCCAACTTATGAGAATATTATCTTGCTTGTCTTGATGTCTTTCCCTTAACGCCGACTTGCCAAGACTCTTGTGGTCTTCTTTTTGTTTCCCTTCCCTTCTTTGGCTACATTATGCCCTTCAATTCTATTAATTCATCGAAGACAATGTCTTAAATATAGGTAGTAGTTATCCTTCTTCATCCGACATAGATGGCTCATACAGGTGCAAATTCTCACAATTGATTGCCAGGTACATCCTCAAGAATGTAGGTAGTTCAAGCCTAAAAGGAGTCTCTCCAACCTTTTCTAAAATGTGAGTGGCCCATATCTCAGGGTTTTGAGCTTCATAGCTTGTCCTTGAAGTCTTTCCTTGCTCAAGTATGGCCACAGATTGTCTTCCACCTTGAATGTGCTTTTTTGATGGTGCTGATCATGCCTAGCCTTATTCTTGGCTTGAGACTACTCCAAATGTTTTTGCCCTTTGAGATGGATTTGCATAAGCCTCAATGAATTTTGCTACCCTTGTCACTTCTTAGTCTAGTTCCAATGCAACATGAAGTGGGTTAGTAGGATAATAACCCAAGCATGCTTCAAAAGTTGATTTATTAGTGTGGATGTATGAACGACCTTATTATAGGAATGCTAAATGTATGCCAAAGATTTGTCCCCTGTTCTTGGATGCTTTTTGTCATAGCCCCTTATCAAATGAACGAAGGTTCTATTCATAGTTTCCATTTATTCATCAGTTTGGGCATGGAAGGTTGTGCTTCTTTTGAGCTTGGTATCCATCTTGTTTCCCTATGTAATACAATAGACTTAGGCAAATCAAAATGTGCCCAAACATTAGTAAACAATAACTCAGCTGCTTCATACCCTTTTATTGTTTTCTTACATAGAATCAAAAAGCACGTCTTGTTGAATCTATCTACAACAATGTACAAATAGTCTGTCCAACTTGTTTAGTAGCCCATCTTTGTGGCATAAATAAATTGTCTTCAATATCTACTTTCTTTATTTTCAATTGCTGATGTATCTCCCCAAATCTGTATCTTGGGTATATGCTTCCTTGTAAACCTCTTGGGTGAGAGGCTCAAGTTGTGAAACCATTGCAAAAGCAAAAATTTGTTTTGTGATTGGCAGTTTAGATAGCATATCCACCACCACTTTTGTGCTTTCCTTTTTTACTTGAACATCAATTGGAATTGTTGAAGAAATCCCATCTATTTGTAGTGTCTCGCTTGTTGCAACTTATCTTGTGCTTGTAAATATGGAAGAGGTTTGTGGTCGCTAGGAACAATTATTTCCTTGCCCAACAAATAATGATTTAATTTCTTAATTTTGTGAACAAGTGCATACATTTCCTTATCATATACAAGGTAATCTCTTACAACTTCAGAAAATACCTTTAAATGATAGTAAACTGACTTACCTCCTTGCGATAAAACTGCCCCCATAGCATACTCACATCTGTTTCTACCTTGAATGGCTGCTGCAAAATAGGAAAAACAAACATTGGTGTTTTGCCGATTTTATATTTCAATGAATCAAAAGGACCAGCGCGTTCCTTACTCCAATGAAAATTTTAACCACTTGCTTTAATGGCATGCAAAGGCGCTGCTATTATGGAGAAAGAAGGAAGGAACTTCAACATATACCAAATTGTAACATCAAAGCTTCTTGTTTCTGTAGCATTCTTAGCCGTGGGCCAATTGCTAACAATCTCAATCTTTGTTGGATTTTCTCTCAATTCTTCTCCTTCAACTGCATGCCCTAAATAGAATAATGATTGTTTTTGTTATGTATCTGGGGACATGATATTATGATGTATATGAGTTGATGGAGATGCTAACATGTTGCACACATCCCCCTTAGTTATATTGGATCATATGGATAACTTGTGAAATTAAGTATATTAGGTAATGAATTGGTCTGTCTTGGGATTAGTTGTTTACCCCTTTGTTGTTATTAAAGGGAATTATATATAAAGGAGATGAATATCATTTGGAAGAATGCCAAGTAAGTGGAGAGTATTTTATTTAGTTGGAAGCATATTAGAGGTTGGCCCCCTCAAAGCGACATTTTCACATTGGGAGATCTTGTGGAGTTGCATCTTCCTAAAGGAGTATTGTATGGTGTTTACATACCTTAATGTTAATTATGTTTTTGAGTATATTGGATATTAGGGCACCTTGGCCCACCAACGTTTCTTGTATTGTGTGAAAGAGATGTTCTTCCACGCATATGAGAAGATTCTATCACCAGAGCGTCGATAGGGAAAATGGAGTTGCGCAATTTTGATTTATGACTGTCGTGTTTGTTGTTTTGTCCTTGTCAGTGATCTTTTATGTCGTTTTTAGTTGTACGAGCCTATCATGACAGGTTTTTTGGCGTTTAGCGTTGGTTATTGGATCCTTTTTGTCTTAGTGTGACCCCTCGTTGTTTCTAAGGGCATTGGGACTTGTAGCGATCCCACACTGAAAACTTTTCACGTTTGCCATGGTGCTTTATTTTATTCTTCTTGATTATGGCTTTTGTTGGACAAGGCAAAGCTACAGGGAAGGAACCAATGGGTAGAATGGAAGTTGCCAACCAAGTTTCAAAGAATTTCTTCATGGGGGATCAAAAAGTCCAATTCCAGGAAGGAATCCTCATAAGCAACCTCTGAGGATGCCCAAACAAGACCCTAGAAAGAATGAGATTGGATGCATGAAAGCAGCTGATGATACAACAGTGTTAAAACTTCAAATATCAGATGTGCAAAGCAATATTAATGAATTGGAAAGTCGAGGCTTGATTGCTCTATTTCTGGGTTTTCACCCTTCTCTGGTGGCCTTCAAAGAGTGGGCAAAAAAAGTCTGGAATACTAGAGGTGAGTATACAGTTTCCATTTATGCGAATGGATATTTTTTTATTTTCTTTGCCTAAGATATGGATTGAGAATTTATTTTCCAAGGTGGGACATGGTTTTTTGGACGGGCGGGTTTGTTCATGAAACCCTGGCATCCTATGTTCAAAGCAGATGAAGAACTGCCTTTTGTAGCTCCTGTATGGGTGCGATTGTTTGGGCTTCCAGTAGAATATTGGAATCAGACTGTGTTTACGGCGATAGGCAATACTCTTGGAACATTTATGATGACAGTGGATGCATCCTTACAGTTGGAACAAATGATCTATGCTCGAATGTGTATTAATGGATCTTATTAAACTGTTGCCAACAAAGATATCTCTGGTTGTGGAGGAGGAAAAATGGGATCAGGTTCGGGACTATGAAAACATTCCTTTCTGATGTCGTGTCTGTCATGAATATGATCATCTGTTCAGGGATTGTCTGTAAAAAGTTCCAAAACCACATGTGGAGGTTAAGCCCTAGGATGATTTTATCATTCCAAAGAAGAAACTAGCGAGGAAAAATGGGCAAGAGCATATAGAGGGAAGCAACAATAATATATTTGCAAGTTTACAACATAATCAGGGAGATAACGAATTGGAGGATCTTATGGAGTCACAAGTTCCTGAGACACAAGTGGACAAGCAAAAGCGAGTCCCAGATCAGCCGATGGTGGAAGACCAAAACCAGCTTGAATTTCAAGAGCCACAGATCCAAGAGGCAGCTTGTACCACTATTCAAAGTTATCAACGTAAAACAAAGTATCAAGACTAATTTGTCAATCAGAATCAGCAGTCAAGTGAAATAGAAGGGATGGAAAAATCTCTGGTTTTGAGGGATAATACCACTATGCAAGAACAAACAATTTACCCTTTAGGTGTGGCTCAGGGAAAGAGTAAAAAATTAAAGCTGGATGCTAACATTAAAGCTGGCTGCAAATCAAATCATAATATTCTTCACCATGAAGGTCAAAAGGTGAGTAATGCAAGAAAACTTTGGGATTTGTCCCAAATTTTCCAACAACCTTCTCAATGAAAGTGATAATGTGGAATATAAGGGCCCTGAAAGGCAACACTTCAAAAATACAGGAAATCAAGAGAATGATTCAGATGAACCATCCTATGTTGGTGTTTATCCAAGAGACCAAAGTTTCTATAGAGCTTATGTCTGTGTTAGCAGGAACAATCTGACCCAAGGCCCAACACCTATCTATTAGGTCACAAGAGGCTTCAGGAAGCATAACTTTGTTATGGGATCCAAAGGTTATCACAGTTATGAATTCTTGTGCGATTAAAGGGGCCATGATTTTGCATAATTCTAAGGTGGATGATCAACAGTTCTTACTGATTGATGTTTATGCTCCAACTTATCTTGAGGATAAGAGGCAACAATGGCAGAAAATATCCTCTATGATCAGATATTTTCCAGAGGTGCTGCTTCTTATTGCTGGAGATTTTAATACTATCCTTAACCTTCAGGAGAAACAAGGGGGAATAATCAGTTAGATTTTAGTTCCTGTATTATTTTAACCTGCATATTGTTGTGATTATTATTCGACATATTTCTATTATTTGATATTATATGTGTGGATCTTATTAGTTTTGCAAAATCATGTTTCTTCATATTGCACAAAAGCCATGTTTTTTTTTGCAAAGCTGTTTCAAATGAGTTAGATGTTCTTCCCAAGTAGCACTAAAAACCAAAATATCATCTAGATACACCATCACACATGTAGATATGAATGGCTTAAATACATCATTTATCAACCTCATAAATGCAGCCAAGTGCATTACATAAATTAAAACAGAGTACCAAACATTCATACAATCCTTGTTTTGTTTTGAAGGTTGTCATGTATAATGGTACCCAGGTTTGAGATCCAACTTCGTAAAATACTTAGCATGTTGAAGCTTGTTTAACAAGTCATCAATCCACAAGAGTGGATGCCTATTCTTGATGTTGACCTTGTTCAAGGCTATATAATATATGCACATTTTCCAAGATTCATTCTTCTTTTGAACCATGACAATGGGTGACCCACATGGTGAAGTGCTTCAGCAGATGACTACTTGCCCCAACAACTCTTGGAGTTGTTTCTTTACATCATTGTCCTCTCCAAAAGTAATTGCCTATACAATCCAATATTTGGTAGATGAGATTTGGACCGCAAATGAATCTCCTGCCTTACCTCCCTTTTAGGTGGAAGACTTTTGGAAGATTGAAACACTTCCTAAATAGATTGCGATAACCCATCCAAACATTTCAGTCCCTTGTTAGCACCATCAATTTTAGAAATTTCTAGCCCATCATCTTGTTTGTCCTTGAAAAGAAGTAAACAAAATTTCTTATTTGCTTGGATTAGTCTGATGTCTTTGGTTGGCTCTTACTATGACAAGTTTGGATTTGCTTTGATGTGCCTTGATGATATAGCTGAGCCCATTCTTGTTTGCCCTCCTCATGAAGATGGAATCACTGAGATACAAGGACTTCCAAACACAACATCAAATGCATCATGCATTTGCTTCCATCTCATCAATTTAGTCTAAGTTAATGCCAAATTTGATTCTATATCTTTTGGTTACTTGTATTTATGCACCTTTCCTCACACAACCCAATGGCTATGGACGAGTTTTTAAACGAAGCCTCTTAAAAACTTCATTTGAAATAAAACTAGACTATACCTTGGTATCAACAAGTGCATTTACCTTTGTCTTTTTGATTTGAAAAAGCTTGTTCATTTCTTCCCTTTTCTGCTCTGTACTAGCTGCATTGGTAACAATGCAACCCAATTTCTCATCGACATCCAAACCATTCTCTACTTCCACCTTGTCTCCTTTATAAATATGCCATTGACTTCTTGGAGTCCTCTTTGATGCGGTTCTTAGGATACAATTTTGGATGCATCCTTAAAACAATGTCTACAATGATTATTTGGATCTTTGCAAATATCTAAAGCAGGAACATTTTCATACCTTTCCAATTCCTTTTGTGTAGGATTTGGATGGCTGATTTTGCTCTTTCCTTGGTTGATTTAATGATGGATTTTGTCTGGATGATTCACTTTCACATTGCTTCTTTTCTTCATTAATGCCTGTGTACATGCTTCATCATCAAGGCCTTTTGGCTTGCTAGAGATGACTCCTCTCTTCATGCCTGAATAGAGACTGCCCATATACTTGGTTAAGTTATCGTTATCTTCCAAGTCCAAGCCTATCAACATAGCTTACCTTTGAAAATCTGTAGTATAATCCTGTATAATTTGACCACGAACCTGTCTAAAATATTGTCACGTAATTTTTTGATCAGTTTTCTGCCCAATGATAATTCTTTGAATTCATTCCATCTAGTTATAACTAGATGCTGCTTCTTTTCTGAAGAAACAAAATACCTTTCCCACTAAATTAGAGTATGACCTCCATTTTGAGACATGCAAAAGATATTTTTTGTGCCTCAGTAACATTATGCACACTATAGTAAACCTCCACATGTTTGAACCATTTATGTACTATTTTGGCATCTAGTTGTCCTTCAAAAATCTTAAATTTAATCTCAACCTTTGTTAAATATTTGAAAGGGAGATGGTCAGATTCTAATACCTTAGTTTTGCCTTTGTCCTTCTTGGGGTGCTTTTCATCCATGAACTTTTCTCTGCCTTCCTCTTCTTCATGGGGCTGCTTTTTTTCCACTCCAAGTTTATTGGCAAGAGCACAAACCACCATGTTTATGGATGCCTGGATCTTTGCCATGAGCTTTCGTTACTTGGTGATGCCATATTGGGATTTCATCACATACGCCAAATTTGATTCCAACGTGGCAACTCTCCTTGCAAGGCTTTCTTAACTTTCTTTTACCATTTTCCTCACTTTTTGATTCCACCTTGCAGTTATATTTGATTTGTAAGGCTACAATTTCTATTTTTGAGACCTTGTCATTGTCATACAATAAAATATAAGCAACTATCCACAATACCTAAAGATTATCTTTCTCATATACCGATATGATCTATAATCTCTCAAGTTCCAAGTTCTTGCTTGAAATAAATAAATGTAATTCTGTCCTTGAATGTACGCCAAATACAGATATAGAGCTGAAATTAGTGTTCACAAGTTGCTGGAATGAAACAAAATTGTAGTTGCACAAAACAAAGATGAAAACAACATGAAAAACAGTACGAAACAGCAATCACAATTATGAGGCAGCAATTTTAACATGGAAATCTCAGTGTGGGGAAAACTAGCTGGAGGTGGCAATTGCTTAACTTCCTCTCCTTCATTTGGCTGAGGCAGCTACAAAGAGCCCTGATAGAGGATATTACAACAATCTTTCTATCGCTATACTTTGATACTCTTTGCACTAACAATTTCTACTCCTGCAATCATCTATAACTCTTCAATTCTCACTCTCACATTCTTGTGTTATAACTGGGCTTATGCCTCGTACATATAGAATTATTTGGGGTGCCATTTTGTGCACTAAAGGATCTCCGAATGCTGAAGAACTTGAAGAGACATTGTTTTCCGTTGTTACACTTCTTTTCTTTTTGAAACAGGCGAAACCGCCACAAACAGCAGGATGAAACCTTCATGCCACATATGCAACTGCCATGACACATGCAAGATTGCCATGCCACAAAAAAAACCACATTGACACATTTGAAATCACCATGCCAGTAATGCAACCACCACCCTGCCATATCTGGCGGTTTTGTCATTTTACAAAACACTTTAGAATTCTTGTGTGTTTTTGATGTAATTCTTGGACAATATACTAGATACACAATTCATACTAGAAGACACTATGATACACTGAACGATCACTCAAAAACAGAATTCTTAGTTGTCTGATAGAGTAAATAGTTTTTTGGATCCTTATGGGTCAAAGCAAGAATAGAGAAATTAACATAGTCAGAGGATGCCTCTTCGATATACAGCGATGCTCGAGGGATATATGAAGCTTTCTCCACATATAGTATCCTTTCCAAGCCCATACACAGCTGGAATCGCTTGCTGCCTACTTTGTAGAAACGTCTTTTTCTAATCTTCAGAAACAGAACTGTTGGTAATATTGGTGGAAAGGCACAGCCTAACTTTTCTAGCAAGCTATAAACCATTTAATACTTCGAAGTTTTTGCATGTATCTTTTTGTTTGGTAGGATCTACCAACTCCCTTGATGGATTTGTGGTCCTAGCAGGCTGGAGAACTTCCAACTCCCTTAAGGATTTTCAGTCCTGGCCATGTTGGAGAACTTAAAAAATTAATCCCTTCCAGATTAAGAACTGGGTATTGGAAATTATTATAAATGCACTGGCATTGAAAATCAATCACCGCAGGTCACTGAATTTGATATTGTTCAAGAAAATAGAGCAACTACAATGAAGATTTGCAAGGCAAGAATTGAAAAACTGTCAAGTAAATTCAGGAGGAGGATTCTAATCCAGAACAACAATGAACCAGGCTAAGAAAAAGAGAATTAGAAGGCAAAAAGAATTTTTGACTGCCATGTCTGATGAATAAACTCCAACGGTATTGCCTGGTCTGATGCGCAAGTTTCAGGTTTTCGCCAGGTCTGGTAAATAAATTTCAGCCACAACACATATGGAAGAAACTGTGATTTCCAAGTTCAATAAAAAAATCAAGCCACAAAATGGAAGTAAGAAATTTGAATAGAGGGTTGTGCTGTAGATTTTGGGAGGAGTTGAAATAACTTGTTATACTTTTGATGACAAGATATCAAATACATTTATCTGAGGGGTTTAAAGATAATTTTTGTGAAGACTTTGAAGATGCCAGTGATGAAGACAAAAAACCAAACATATACAAGAGATCAGCAAAAAACCAACTGCAAAAATCAGCTAAAGTAAATCAACAATTCATATAATAGAGATGACATTGTGGCACGTAAAAGGTGATTCTCATGAACAAAATGCAAAAAAAGGAGAGAAATTGTAATGCCCTCATTACCTGTTCACAAGGAAACAGGAATTGAAGACCTTTAGTCTACTTTTTCCTATAAACTAAGGGATAACTTTTGGGGATTTTAGTTTATTAATTAATTAAGATTGTCCGAATAGTTATTTTAATCATTTGACCATACAAGACAATTTTAGTTAGTTAATAGAATATTATTAAATAGTAGTTTTTACGACCAAAGCATTTTATAAAAGTGGTTTTAACCACTATTGCACTTAAGAGTTAAAATAATATTGGGAGAAGGTATTTTAATTAATTTTTAGCCCAAAAGTGATTTAATCACTCTTGTAAATTGGGTAAATTAATTAATTATTTATTAAATTTTAATCACTATTGCATTTAAGAGTTCAAACAGTATTGGGAGAAGGTGTTTTAATTAATTGTTTGCCCAAAAGTGATTTATTCACTCTTGTAAATTGGGTAAATTAATTATTTATTTATTAAATTTTAATCACTATTGCACTTAAGAGTTCAAATAATATTGGGAGAAGGTATTTTAATTAGTTGTTTGTCCAAAAGTGATTTAATCACTCTTGTAAATTGGATAAATTAATTAATTATTTATTAAATTACTACCTTAAAGTAATTTTAATTACTAAATCTATTTTGACAATTAATTTAATATTATAAGTGGAAAAAAGAGTAAATGTCGTCTAAGAGGAAAAATAAAAGAAGAAAAAATATTTTGAAAAGTGGTTTAGTTATTTTAAAAAAGTATTTTGCCTCTAAGAATGGGTCGCCTCACTTTGAAGACTATATATGGACATGAGGGCTTTTATTTTAAACAAGCCGAATTTATATATTGAATTTTCATGCTTGAAGAAGGATTTGGATGTGAATGCCCAAGGTGTAATGTCCTTCATTTTGAGCTAATCCTTGGATGAGACCCTTAGCTTGAGTGTTCCCTAAAGGCCAAGGATTTAAAGACAAAAATGGGAACATTAGTAAGCTTCATGGTTATTTTGATAAAGTACTTTATTATCCAAATTTGGGGCCTTTTAAGGGCCATTCTAAAAATACTTTTTATAAGGAAGCTTGTGTATATCTTTTTATTAAAAAGAAAAGTAACCCTTCCTCTCTAATTTTGGCGCCACACGTGGAGAAAGTTTATAAAAAGAAAGAGAGGTCCCTTCGAAGAGGGCATGTTGAATATTTATTTGGTAAATTGGATCAAGTATGTCAAGCTTGGTATTCACCTCATGAGGACGAAAACCTTCAAGAAGTGCCATAGGGTTGTGATTGAGCATCAAAGTGCATGTTTTCATGCAAGTGGATCATTCAAAGGTGTTTTTAGACACCACCTCATTATAGAAATATTGCATACTTTTAGCGAAAACAAGTTTGGTGAATTTTACAAGTGTCGAAGAAGAGCAGATCATCTGGGAGATTGTCTGTGTGGCAGAATACCATCCCAAAGGGTAGCGACTTGCCCAGGAGGCTAGGCGAACCTCTTGGAGGGTTCCTTGAAGGTCACAGGGAGTTCATGTCTTCACACTATTTTTCCAGCTAGGGCGATTGGTGGAAGAAGTGGATTTCAAAGATTTGAAGAGGGTTGGAGGTGCCAAAGGTGTATAAAATATTACCAATATTTTATACCATTATTTTTGCAATGGGTGACTTGCTTGGGAGACTTTGGAAGGCCAATCAAAAGGGTTTTTGGTGAGTTTAATATGCTGAAATTTATCTCATAATTTTTTGAATAAGGGCAAACCAGTTGGGAAGAACAAATAAGCTCATCGAAAGGTTTTTGGACTCCTTTCGGCAAGGTACTTGTGGTTCTCTATTTTCTGAATTTTTGTGATAAATTATCATAAGGGTTGGAAGAATTTTGGAAGGGTAAGACTAGGGTTTCATCATAAAATTTCTGATAATATTTTGGGAATGGGGCGATTCATTTGGAGAGCCTTTTCTAAATTTTGTAGGGTGCTATTAGGCTCTAAAAGGTACACAAATAATATTATAATTATTTGGATATTTTTAGTGCAATTTTTCTATGCTCCATTGACTTGAGGGTGAATTTCAAAAAGGAAATTGAATTATTTATTTCATTAATTTTTTGCACTTGGAAGAATTGATTGTGAAAGCTTTGTAGAGGTTTTGGAGGGGCTAAAATTAGAAATATTTCTTATAAAATATTTCTATATTTTTTCATATTTTTGGTGGATTTTGCAAGGGTTTGAGGGCTCATTGTGCAAAGAAAATACAGCTGTAATTAAAGAAGAAAAAATCAGATTTTGTTGGCAAGATACTCCACAAAGTACATGCATTCTTTCCCACATATACAAGGTATTTTATCACAGTAGTAATTTGAGGGTTTATGTATGATTTAGTTGAAAGTTTAAAGTGCAAATTTCAGTGGTTATATCCTTGACGTCTTGGAATCATCCGTGCAAATATTGGCACTTAGGGTTTGTTGTGCATATGGTGTTGTGAGCATATTTATGTCAGCTAGGGTTTGCTGATTTTAATTTCTAAAATTCGGTGTGTGTGAGTTAATTAAGGGTTTTGTTGGAAAGACCTCTTTTATCTTCATTGTCCCAAGTTGGGGACATTACACAAGGTGGGATGTAAATGCCCAAAGTGGTTGTTGATTGAAGAGTGATTTCATTCGGAAATCACATTGAAGACATTCTGTTGTTTGTTGGTTGCTGATTTGATCAAGTATTTTCTAGTTTTTTGCATTTTAGGTCATCATTTCCGTGTAAAATTGAGCAATTATCAGATCTGAAGGGTTTTGATCAATTTGAGGCACTTTCGGATCATCTCCAAGTGTGGCGAACCTCCCCAGGGTGTGATGTCACACCCCAAAAGGTGACATCACCCTTCTTGGGTGACTTCTGCAGAGGGTTTATCTTGCTCAAAAAAATATGAAATTGATTGAATCTTATGTCATATTTTTATGATCATTTTGAGAATTTATTTGGCTCAATACATCCAATTTTGAAAGAGTTACGCAATTTTTCAATTTTCAAAAAATCTGGTAAAAATTAATTATTTTCGAGTTGAAAAATAAGTACTTTGGCACATTCAAATTTGAGAGAATAATTGCAATTTTCTGAATTTTATTTGAGAAATTTCTAAGTATTTTTGAGTGAAAAAGTATTGATTTTAGTCCCTAAACCCTAGCGCCAAGGCCAAGTGGTATGATTTGTTCCTAGGGCTGCAAATTCAGTTTTTTGGCATATTGTTTGTGGATTTTCAGTTTAAAACTAATTGGGATTTTGGAGATTTTTGTTCGTGCATATTCAACCCTAAAAAGGAACATTACAGTGGTATCAGAGCACCGATTTGGTGCCCCTGTGAGATCTTATGTGTGCAGATTTGGATGCAAGCAGATAAAAAGATTGTGTTATTAGAAAAAAAGAAAAGCCATGGGTGATCAAGAGTTTACTTTAGATCAAATAAAAGTTTACTAAAGGTTTGATCAAGGAGAGCCAAAGTGATCTTCAACATACATTGAGTATGCAATTTGCAGCCATGTTGAAGACTGCACTAGATCCAAGCAAGAGCCATCACCTCAAGGGAGAAGGAAGCTCAAATAACGGTGAGAGGGTTTCTACCAGGCCCCATCAAAAATTCTTCAACGACACATTTTTGCAAAAAGAACTAGTTGAGGATGAGCCACCGATATGTGATCCTCTTGATACATGTCAACAAAAGTATACAACCCTAAGCTTTGATACGCAAGCACTCTTGTCATTTCGTAATTATTGTGAGATGAAGGATAGATCAAAACCAAGAGTACCAAGCATGTAATCCCGTAGATACTTGCACAAAGGTTGGGTAAGATTTCTCTTCCTATTTTTGATGGTACTGATAAACTTTCAGTCAGATCATGGTTGCAAAAACTGGAGACATTTATCACTCAACCCCATGTTTGAGGATGAGGCTTTCAAGTTTGTCACACTACACTTGGAGGGTATTGCTTATGAGTGGTGGTTTCATGGCATGATCACACAAGGCCATGGATCTATTATTACTTTGGAAGAATTCAGCAAGAGGGTAATGGAAAGGTTTGATAGAAGAGATCCATTTCCGTGAGTTGGCACAACTCAAACAAAATCATGATGTTGAGAGGTATGTTGTTGCTTTTCAAAAAAAATCAGTCATGGTATCGGATGTGAGTGAAAGAAGGTTGGTTGTTTTATTTATTGAGGGTTTGATGGAGCCTTTGAAAGGTTTGGTAAAAGCTTTTAATCCACTTTCCTTGCAAGATTCCATTACTAAAGCATTGGATCTAGAGTGTTCAGATTATAGAGGCAATATGTGGCCAAAAGGACAAGAAGGGGCAGCCACTCATTTGTTGCCAAACGTGGAAAATACCGGGTAGCCAAGATCTAACTTTAGTGGGCAGCCAAAAACACCAAGTGGGCAGCTTAAGGCAGCACCTACTGAGCCACCAAAGAAGCCTTTTCAGCCTTATGTTCCACCACATAAAGCGTTGCCCTATAGTAGCAACATTAAGGATTTAAGAGATGAGTTAAGGAGGAGAGGTTTGTGCGACACTTGCAAAGATCCATGGTTTAGAGGCCATTATTTCATGGGCAAAGGACAAGTCCATTACATTGAGGTAATTGATGATGATTTAGATTTTGATATTGTTGATACTAATGTTGAGCAAAATGCAATTGTTGATGATGAGCATGTGCATGAGGAGGACACAAAAGAAGTGGGCAACACACTTGCTTCTCTTTCAAAAGTTCCCGAGTATTATGCATTCAGGGTAAAAGGCACATTGAGAGGACAAATAGTGATTACTTTGGTTGATAGTGGAGCCACTCATAACTTCATTGATGAGGACTTGGTTAAGAAGATGGCATTGGAAACCATGGATTGCAAGGGGGCTTCAATGTAACTATGATGGATGGTTTCACCATTCCATGTTCCAAAAAGATTCAACAACTTTAGCTCACTTTCAGGAAGCACAAGGTAATTGATGATTTTTATGTTGTTGGCATTGGTGAGATTGATGTTGTGTTGGGTGTTCAATGGTTGCATTCATTAGGTGAATTCACTCAAAATTAGAAGACTATGGAGCTAAAATTATTCAAAGAAGGCAAGGAAGTGGTTCCCAAGGGTCTAGCTAATGGTGCTCCACAAGAAGTGTCTATGAGGAGAATGGAAAGAACATTTAGAAGAGGTCAGATTGCATGGGCAGCAAGCTGCCTTATCACAGTAAAATAAAAAAAAACAAAACAGCAGCTCCCTCATGGTGAGTTACAAGCTATTTTAGACAAGCCTATTCATGTTTTTAATAATTTGCCTTATGGGATGCCACTAGATAGAGGTTTTGAGCATAACATGGAGCTAGAATTGGGTGCCAAACCGGTTATTGTCACTCCATACCGTCATCCAAGAGCATTCAAAAAGGAATTGAATGACCGACAACAAAAGAGGGTAAACAAAGTGCAAGCTTATGATTTTGACATTGAATATGTGAAAGGTAAAAACAATGCAATAGTGGATGCACTATCAAGGAAGCCAAACGGTTATATGGAAGATAAGGATCAGCCATGTTTGGAATTGCTTGAGGGCAAGCAATTTTGGAAATGGAGGATTGTAATGTCCCCATTTCCAGTTCACAAGTAAACAGGGATTGAAGACCTTTAGGCTACTTTTCCTCATAGACTAAGGGATAACTTTTGAGAATTTTATTTTATTAATAAATTAGGATTGTCCGGATAGTGATTTTAATCATTTGAACATATAAAGTGATTTTAGTTAGTTAATAGAATATTTAATAATAGTGGTTTTTACCACTAAAGCATTTTATAAAAGTGGTTTTAACCACTGCTGCACTTAAGAGTTCAAATAATTTTGAGAGAAGGTATTTTAATTAATTGTTTGCCCAAAAGTGATTTAATCAATCTTGTAAATTGGGTAAATTAATTAATTATTTATTAAATTATTGCTTTAAAGTAATTTTAATTACTAAATATATTTTGACAATTAATTTAATATTATAAGTGGGAAAAAGAGTAAATGTCAGCTAGGAGTAAAAATAAAAGAAAAATATTTTGAGAAGTGGTTAAGTGATTTTAAAAAAGTGTTTTGCCTCCAAGAGTGGGTCGCCCCACTTTGAAGACCTATATATGGATATGAGGGCTTCTATTTTAGATTGTTGAATTTATATATTGAATCTTCATGCTTGAAGAAGGATTGAGATGTGAATGGCCAAAGTGGGATGTGAATGCCCAAGGTTATTGTTGTTGATTGAAGAGTGATTTCACCTGTAAATCACATTGAAGACATTTTGTTGTTTGTTGGTTGATTTGGTCAAGATTTTCCAGTTTTCAGTATTTTAGGTCTTCATTTCGAGGCAAGATTGAGCAAATATCAGATCTGAAGGATTTTGATCAATTTGAGGCACTTTCGGATCATCTCCAAGTGTGGCGAACCTCCCTAGGGTGTGATGTCACACCCTCAAAAAATGACATCACCTTTCTTGGGTGACTTCTACATTTTTTGAGGGTTTATCTTGCTCAAAAAAATCTGAAATTTATGCAATCTGATCTGTCATATTTTTATGATTATTTTGAGTATATATTTAGCTAAATTCATTTAGTTTCGAAGGAGTTATGCAATTTCTCAATTTTCAGAAAATGTGGTAAAAATTAATTGTTTCCGAGTTGAAAACTAAGTACTTCAGCACATTCAGATTTGGGAGAATAATTGCAATTTTCTGAACTTTATTTGGAAAATTTCTAAGTATTTTTGAGTGAAAAAGTATTGATTTTAGTCCCCAAACCCTAGCGCCAAGGCCAAGTGGGACGATTTGTTCATAGGGCTGCAAATTCAGATTTTGGTCCACAAAATTGTGTATTTTCAGTTTAGAACTAATTGGGATTTTGAAGATTTTTGTTCGTGCATATTTAGTCCTAAAAGGGAACATTACAGAAATGTAGCTCATAATTCTTCGAGTAGTTTATTAGCATTGTCACTTGTGTAATGTGTTTAGTCAAAAAATCTGTATGAATGTCATTGACTGCCACAGACATTTCTTTCATATATATAGAGACATAGGGTTGAGGGAAAGGAAAATAGAAGATAGGATTACTTCCCTGGCAGACCTTTTTAATCCATGTTCTCATCATTGTAATAATTTGATGACCGTTGTCCTATACCTGTTTCTCTTCTATCTTATTCAATCATTCGGTTGTCCATCTTTGCAATTGCCATGCTTGATTCCATTGTATTAAATCTATGTCCATTTTTTCTTTGTCTAAGCTCTTTTAATTATAGAAAGGGATTATGACCTAAAAATTTATTATTTTTAGCAATACCAGTAATGTGTTCTAAACTTGGGTACTTTTCTTAAGCTTCCTCTTATAGAAGTTTTTATTTTGCCGTTGTATTTTTAGCTTTAATGATGCAATCTTAAATAAGTAAATAGAGTTTATTTCCTTATTGCTATTTAGTCAAAAGTTTATATATATGAGATTTTGAATTCATGCTAATTTCCCCTAAAGCTGTACGTCGTGTATAAAACATACTTGGCAGTAACTTCTAATGTATAAAACGGCCACTAATATCCTGTGAATCCTTAGGGAAACATCATTTTTAATTTCATTATGAAGGGACATCCCACAAGTGCAATTTAGATCTGAGCAGAACCTAAACCATTATTTGTCTTTATGATGGAAAATATCTTTGAATGTTGGATTAGCAATTTTTGCGAGGCCAGAGATTTCCTGCTTTCCCTTGTGTATTATTTAGGAACTTTTTTCATTCTAAAAGAATACTCCAGTTTCCATATAGAATGCCAATCTTTGAGTCTTTATTAATTATTTTGCAGGTGAGAGTTGGTCCCATGCTTGTACAAATCGACTTATTTTATACTGGAATGGTAACAACCGTAATGCCTATATAGACAAATCACCATATTTAAAGGCAGCTTCAGCTCCTTTCTTGATCACATCTGAGGGCATATGTAACATAGAATGTAACAAAAGTATCAAGATGACATAATGATAATTTGCAGCTCTTGAATGCAATTTTGACCTGAATAGTGTTTTCTTGACTATTGGCACAGATGCCTGCAAATCACTTTTGCTTTAAGTAATCATTATTGTGGGTCTTTATCTTCATGAATCTAATCTGGCACAATGGTACCGTGTGATATCATTCCATATGGTAGGTGTGTTGACAATGGTGGATGTATATACTAGTCAATTAACAATGTTCAACCTCACTGCAAAATGAAACATGGTTCCATAAATACAGGATTAAGAATAAACTTCAAAATGATGTAACAGGTAATTTTGTAATTGAAGAAACAAAGTAAGGCTCAATGACCCTCATGGTCAAGTCCACTAACCATAAAAATGGAAAACAGCGTTTTGGCTGGTTGTAATGACGTTTGTTGTGCTAGCTTGTATGCTTAAGAAAGCATTAATAATTTCTAAAACTAATTGAAGTTTTTTTTGTTTTTGAAAGACTAGTCAAATACTGCAATTGCAAGTGCACCCAGTAACCGAGAAAGCATTCAACAAACGTGCAAAATTGGCTAAGACCTGGCTATAGACAAATTACCATCTTTAAAAGCAGCTTCAACTCCTTTCTCGATCACATCTGAGGGCACATGTAACATAGAATGTAACAAAAGTATCAAGATGACATATTGATAATTTGCAGCTCTTGAATGCAATTTTGACCTGAATAGTGTTTTCTTCGCTATTATTTTACTTTTAGGCACAGATGCCTGCAAATTGCTTTTGCTTTAAGTAATCATTATTGTGGATCTTTATCTGCATGAATCTTATCTGGCACAATGGTACCGTGTGATATCATTCCATATAGTAGGCGTGTTGATAATGGTGGATGTATATACTAATCAATTAATAAAGTTCTACCTCGCTGCAAAAGGAAAGATGGTTCCAGAAATACAGGATTAAGAATAAACTTCAAAATAATGTAACATGTAATTTTGTAATTAAAGAAACAAAGCAAGGCTCAATGACTCTCATCGTCAAGTTCGCTAGCTATAAAAATGGAAGACACTGTTTTGGCTGATCCTAATGAAGTTTGTTGCTCTAACTTGTTTGCTTAAGAAAGTATAAAGAATTTCCAAAACTCTCCGAATTTTTTTTGGTTTTTGAAAGACAGTCAAATATTGTAAATGCAAGTACACCCAGTAACCGAGAAAACATTCAACAAGCGTGCAAAATTGGCTAAGAGCTGGCTATAGACAAATCACCATTTTTAAAAGCAGCTTCATATCCTTTCTTGATCACATCTGAGGGCATATGTAACATAGAATGTAACAAAAGTATCAAGATGATATAATGATAATTTGCAGCTCTTGAATGCAATTTTGACCTGAATAGTGTTTTCTTCGCTATTATTTTACTTTTAGGCACAGATGCCTGCAAATCGCTTTTGCTTTAAGTAATCATTATTGTGGATCTTTATCTGCATGAATCTTATCTGGCACACTGGTACCATGTGATATCATTCCATATAGTAGGCGTGTTGACAATGGTGGATGTATATACTAATCAATTAACAAAGTTCTACCTCGCTGCAAAAGGAAACGTGGTTCCAGAAATACAGGATTAAGAATAAACTTCAAAATGATATAGCCCATAATTTTGCAATTGAAGAAACAAAGCAAGGCTCAATGATCCTCAGGGTCAAGTCCGCATGCACTAGATTGTATGCTTAAGAAAGCATTAAGCATTTAAAAACTAATTGAAGAATTTTCGGTTTTTGAAAGACTCTTCAAATATTGTAAATGCAAGCGCACCCCGTAACTGAAAAAGTATTCAACAATCGTGCAAAATTGGCTAAGACCTGCATTAGATATGGTCAACTAAAAGACTGCATGTTGTGTTTATTTGTCTCTGAGTAATTTAGGAGTACAGGTTTTAAGATTTTGAGGGCTATTGTCTTCAACATTGATAGCAAGGTTAATGTTCTGTTGTAATTGGTAAGTTCTTGGCACTTACCAAGAGGAGATCTAGGCTCAAAACCTTGGAGGCAAGCCATGCTTGGGGTAATGGGAGTAGACTGACCCGACTCTGCTAAGTGTGTGCTAGCTTGACGATGGCTGTTCCAAACCGAGCCATCAGGAGTCTCCCTCACTCTGGGCCATATTTACCGAGGAGAGGCAGGGGTTATAGTGGCAGCTTCACAGATTCAAACCCTTGACCGACTGTAGAAATGAAATAACGTTACCGATTCCTGTGTATCCAAAAAAAAAAAAAAAATGTTCTGTTGTATAAACCGCAAGGAATGTTTGGAATAAGGCAAATTTACTAAACATAATAGTTACTAATACTCTTTGGCACGTTGTATTTATTGTACATGTACCATTGGGCAGGACTATTAGCACATTGTACACTCCTTTACATTGCTAGCTGTCTTGTTTCATACCATGGCACAAGGTTGGAACCAAGACTAAGAGGATGTAGAAGTTCAATGGCTTCCTCATAGCTTCATTCCTTATTGTTTATAAGAGCTGTAATTATGTCCAAAGGGAGTGAGTGGTCCATGAAGGATATAATGGATACCGTGAATGTTATCATGGATGCCACGAAGCTTCATCCTTTTCTCAACATGCCATCTCTGTGATAACTATGACAAAATTTCCAATAAATTTGTCCAAATCATCAGTTCAATTCCATTTAGTGGTTGTATAATTACAAAGGAAGGAAAGAAGGTGGGAAACTTTGAACCAAATATTATAGAGCCAACTATCTATTTTTAATCACATGGCAATGAACGTCATCTTCCAAGGTTGCCTTCAAACTTACACACATTGAGTTGTCCAGGGATAGAAAACAAGGCTCTGATTGTTGTGATCTATGTAACATGAAATGGTAGTCGGGGATGTTTGCTTCTTGGCCACCTGAGTAACTCAAGGTATCAAAAGCACTGCTTCCAAAGTTCCATCTAAAACCGAGTTATTTATGGTAACTTTCAACTGTTTTCAAGAGTATTTATTATTTGGCCATTGCTTTAGTAGCTACAAAAGTGTTGATAAGATAACAAGTATCAATTAGGTAAATCAACTTTCAAGTTGCAATTGGAAGACTCTTTTACAACTGTTTCCTATTTGAAATTCTACAAGTAACAAAATTATATAGAATGTTATGCTGGTTGAGTTGATTGGCATTGATCATCTCAAACACTATATGTAAGCCATTAAAATGCTCAAAGATCAAACTTAAATGTGTGTTTTTTTTTCTTTCAAAATTTTATGGCTGCTAATGAATAATTGTCTTCTAAAAGGGATGAGATTAACAAAGATTTATATGATGGATTTCATAAGCATGGTATATTGTGTAATTGTATGATACATGTGTGAAATCTTGATATTCATTAGTTTACCATGTTCTTCACTTTGGACCCTGCACAAAGTTTATTGCTGAATTTTAAGTATATATACATTAATACCTTTCAATTTACATGATAATGTGGAAAATTTGGTGTCTCTTTGTTTGCACTGGTAAAACCCTAGCATTAAGAAATGGACATGATTGGGGAAGGGTGCCCTTCGTGTAAAAATTGAAATTTGACACAAATCGTGTCGTCAATTCGTGGTCAATTCTTGGCATTGAACTACAAACTACAAAGTTGTATGTATGATATAACATTAGTATAGAAATTTAGCAATGATAGAGTGGGAACACGAGTGTTGGCATAGGGATTTGCTTGCCACTAGGTTAGCATGGGCATGAAAGGAAGAACCTTGGCACAAGGTGTAGAGAGTTTAAGTTGAGTGCAAAGAGCACATGAGGGATATTTGGCAAAGTTAAGACATGTAACGAAATTACTAAGGAATCTCCATTGATGTGGAGCTCAAATTTGGCACGGGTGTGAATTACACCAAAAGCGAGGTCAATTTAGTGATGATGGTCTTGGTATAATTGATGCTCGTTGAGGAACAATTTTGTATGGTTATCTAAAATTCCTCTTGAATGATGCTTTAGCTATTATTAACTTATTGGTGGAGGTTACGTGGTCATGGGATGATGCTAGTTTAGGTTAGGCGTGAATAGTGGTACATGTATACTTAAAGATGTAATTTGCCAACTTCATAGGGCTTTCAAAAATGTTTTGAACTTGAAGAAATAGAGGATAAATAAGATATTATAATATTTTTTTGGGTAAAAAAGTCATTTTATCTTTTTATGTGTTTTATTCTATTTTTAAATAACAATGTAAATGTTGTTTAATAGGTGCAAGACTTCACAAATATTAGAATGCTAAAGATATATAAATATTAACAATTTTGATTTGTAACTTGTTAAATATAGAAATATGTGATTTTTATAAAACATTAGAAGGAAATTAACTTAGTTTAGATATGGGTTCCTAGCTAATTGTTTTTGATGTTTGATAGTGTGAATCAACAAAATAAAGGATTGTGATTGTGCATGATCATAGGTAAAATTTGAAATTGCTTTTGAGCATGATTGCTATTCTTGGACAATAGCACAGCGCAGTCGCGTTCGTTGATCACGAACTTGTCTGCATTGACTATGATTGGTAACTAACAGTGAAAAGTAGAGTAAGAGAGAGTCATGAAAATTTAGAACCAGGAATGTAATTTGAAGATGTTTCTGGGTATGATTGTGCTCCTTGGACAACAATGTAAATTGTTCGCGTCCATTAACTGCGAACTTGTCTGCGTTGGTTGTGACGAAACAATGACTGTTTTGCCTTCTGAACTTGTATTTGTTGAGTGAGTTGAGATATTACGATTCTGTTTGTGCCGCACATAGATTGTTGTTTTTGTTCTCTTTGTTTTGGAAACCCTTGGGATCATGTGAGAGCTAGAAACTTGCAAAAGAAAGGGGAGTGTAATGGGTTGAGTTGACCATAATGTAAGAACCCTTGGTCAAATATTGGAGCAATAAACATTTTTTTTCGTGTGAGTTTCCAAGTACCTTCACCAAGTACGGGATTCTAATCCCTTCGATCCCTGATCCTTAATCTAATCTAAACGTGGAAACAAAATATGACAAACAATTAATGCTAAATTTATTTGAAATGAAGTAAATAATTCAAAATTCTTATCATCATTCATTTGCGTAATAAAACAATAGAATACACAAGTTGATTTCTTAAAGGAAAAATGATTACAATTGTTATCAAATATTCTTTTCCATAAATAGAAGCAAGGAAAATTCATTACATCTAACAATCCAAATATTTCATTCCATTCAATTGACTAAGCAAACTATCATGCTCTCTTAGATAAAAAGTGGGTAATATAAGATTTTAACTCAATTCAACTTGTCCATTTCTCATTCCTTATTGATAGATTCAAAAGATTACATCGTCATCATTATTTGCCTCTGCAAGAATAAGGGTTATAAATAAGAATATAATATTTTAGAGATTTGATGTTTTCACAATTCTTTAAGGTTTGATTGGATGCTTTTTTAGAATATTCTGTGAGTTTTTTCATTCAACTTTTCAAATCAATGTCCCTGATCCATCATTAGGAGAAAGCAAGAGATATGTGATCATAGATGTTGATCCAAAACGTTGAACAGAAAAACTCTCACAATATTTTGAAAAAAAATCAATCAAATATAATATTTGTCGAAAGACATGAATACATAAATAATAGAAAAAAAATCTCAATGTAAGTACACGGAGATAACATTGGAGATCATGCTAAAGTTGTAGTAAGAAACTAGGAGAGGGAGAACATCATTGGAAGCTTTTCCACGAACCACAAAGCTCACTAGTTCCTTTGCATGATGCTCGTATCTCGAGAATGGCCCTCCCTTCATGAGGAAAATAGATATCGGAAACCAATATCGGGAGAGTGTTCCATGTACACAAGTACTAAACCACATGCAACCTAAGTATGTTGCAATGTAGGTTTAGAATGGTGAACTAGATAGGAATGATAACATTTGCCAAAATACTAGGGATTGCTTGCTTATTACCATAAGATTTAAAATTCAAAGGGTAATCCCCAATGTATCCTAATTCGTAAACTAGGTGTGCTTGGTCAACCCAAACACTGAGATCAATTGTTGGTGATCTTGTAAAAAAACCTAGACCCTTTCCTACGAGGCTACAATGATGACTGGACTAGTCCCCTATTCTTCTAGTCCCACTATCCAACACTCACTATGCATTAACTCTTAGCCACTAATTATGCGCAATGTTTGCTAATCCCGCACTATACAAAAATTGATCTTTATAACACAAGCATGATTCAACATACATTCTTTGAGAAGTGTGTGGATGATAACATAGTGCATCAATGTCCTATACCACTATGCAACACATTAATACCTCTCACTTCAGTAAGGATCATTGAATCCAAACAAATTAGGGTGCTAATATCTAATCTATGGTTTTTAAGAACACAATATTATTAAAAGATGCATCGATTTTTTATATTCCTTTAAATGTACAAAACAATAGTTATAGAATAAAACATATCCATTTATTTAAGCCAATGAGGCAAGCATGAGAATCTTAGATTTTTATTTTGCAATAATACGTATGCCAAGGTTCGAGATAACCCAAGAATGAGTTTACTTGTTGATACTGTTGCAAAATGGCAGGTAAAAGAAGATAAAGTATAACTGTAATTATTCAAGAGTGACACTAGAATTAGTGAGTTAGCCCCTTGATTTCATTTCAAAAGGAACACTTAATAACAACCAAAATATTTTCAAAACACATTACGACATTTTATTATATAACCCAAAATTTTTAAGTTTTCATCTATCAATAGGTTACGGACACAATTTGAAGTATGTACAAACAATACAATATGAGTTTTTGGTAAGGACTATATGATACACGTTTTTCAGTGAATCATGACACCTCATGACAAGTTTGATTTTTTTATATAATTAACAACAATCCCTTGATAATGAAAAAACCCCCCCACCCAAAAAAAAATTGGAATTGCCTTTCAGAGTGCAAAATGGAACGACGTTCAGGGCCCATTGCACAACTTTAATTCTGCGTAATGCATATAAACATATCTATACATAATGTGCGAAAAACCAATAACCAGATTGGCTCACCTTTGACACTTACCTAGGGATAAATGCCACTAAGAAATTCCATAGAGATGTATGTTGCCTTAGGATGATATGTTGTTCGAGGGGGTATTAGTATGTGGATCCATACTGATAACCTCCTAACTTTGCAAAGGCACTTGTCTTCTCTATCGGACCACCTAGGGACCTTCAGCCCTACCTAAGTGTTTGGTTACCCCATGTGGTCATGGTTTGATAGTTTAAGACACTGAATAATTTATTCATGCATAGGATTCCAATAATATTACAACCAACATCCCTATTATTCCAAATAGATAATGCTGAGAACAACAAGAATGGAGTAAGCATATCAGAGTTTATCTTGTTAGCCATTGGCTAAGCATGTAAATAAGATAAGGGAGAAGTACAACAATTAAGCACGGAGGTCTGAAATAATTATATAGAAGAACCATCCCACTAGCTTTGCTTAGGCAAAGTCTTACCACATTGTGAGGTCAACAAGTGGATATTTCTAAACCACTGCTAAACCCAACATGACATAAGCTTAAATGTCACCATAATCTTGGGGATTCACACAAGTAAGAGCCAGTCCTTGTGCTACCCCCATTAGATTGCTATACCCTGATCCAAAATTCTTTAAGAATCATTGCACCATTGTTCCCTTACTTGACGGTCACATACGAAGATATAACTCCATTATATGAGAATTGTTCCTCAATGAAATTAAATGAGTCACAATGCACTTGGTTCAAGGTGGGTGACATCACACAAGTGAGCATCCTATTGATTAAACATACAGATGGCATTAGAAAAACCAAATTATTTCTCATGATATTGATATACCATCCCGTAAGTCAGCCATAGGGGTCTGCCACCTTTATTATTGCTTACTTGTCATTTGGTTACAATATCATGCTATTGTTAAGGACATAGGCGTTTACGTCAATCAATTAATATGCGTATGTCCACACAAGATTTCATTACTTAAGTAATTTCAACTATTGTCTTGAGTGTCTATTAAGGAAAGCTATGAGTTAATAACTCATAATCGAGGTAAAATATATATTGTGGATCATAGTGTAAGAATTATGAGTTCCCACAACATGTTTAATCCTCATCCCAATTTCGGGATTATTTGCCATTCATAAGGATTAATCATTATCTCAATGATCACAATATAATGCATACCAATAAATTCAATGCTAAAGGTAAGCTTATAATATTAAGCTCATACATTCACCTATAATCCAACAACCATCTAACTCAAAAATGCATTACCAACTCGTTACAGATAATTAAGGTGATGCTACCAATTGAGATTTTGTAGCTGAATTGTTAATACGAGGTCCTTGCACCACATTGCCCTTTATAAACTAATTTACAATTCAATAACTCCACTCAGTTGAAATTAACATAATAAATGTAAACAATACCATTATTCAAGGGTTGAATTATGAACAGTTGAATAATAAACTTTTTGAAAACTTGACAATAGTCTATGTCACTACATTACCCTTATTGGTATGAACCACAATCAATAGTACCAAATCCAAATAAAGAGTGTCATTAAATTGTACCTTATTTTATTTCTTAAGCAATATAAATATGCTCACTGAAAGTGAAACCACAACAATCTAGACAACTATTACTATAATAAAAATACCTTGCTTTATCATCAAGAAAACTGACTGCATAATCTAATTGCAAAGATTTGATTTAGCCCAAGTTATAAACATACCACATGTCATGTTCTCAATAACAATGCCTCAAATTAGCGTTGTCATATGATCAAATGAGCTAATAATAAATCTGAAACATAATAAAGGAAATAAACATTTATTATCCATTGACATCTCCTCACATAAGGATGTCACTGGTTAATATATATCCTCCAACATGTATCTACAATTCAAGTTCAAAACAAGAGTGATACAACCTATATGTAAGCTCTTCGAGCATAAACTAAAAGCAAATCGCTTCCATGTATAACAATTTACAACAAGTGTAATAGCACAAGAGTACCAACTCTGCCCAACACAATGAAATACTGCATACCAGCCACATATAAGACATGATGTCCACACAATCCATGATTTTGTGTCCCAATATATTCAACTCTATGATTTTGTGTCCCAATGTGTTCATAATCATTTCCCAACTACATACTAAATCAAAGAGATTCCACTGTTATTAATATCTAAGGAACAAGATTGGATAGTAACTAATAATAATCAAGTTCAGCACAACAATAAGATGATACCAGTTTACTTTCATATGAATTTAAGGGTTAAAGACAATATAGATATTGCTGCTCCAATAGAACTTTTTACAACTTTATGCATAATTCATAATCATATCACTATGTTAGCCCAATAAGTATACAATAACATATAAAGATCAAAGCATAACATATTGCAATCAAAGTTCCAATTGTTGTTTCAAATATAAGAAATAGAATACAACTTATATGTATATCCGGAAGAATAATTACGACCGGTTAGATATCTAAGAACCAAGCTACCATCTTCATTACCACCACCAATAAGCACATCATATACAATATTTTTCTTTCCAACATAATCAATGTTACAAAGCTACATAGTATAAGAAGATGGAACTAGTACATAAAATGAACAACCATGGAACAATTCAACACGCCCACCAAGAATCATACACCAACATGCACAAAAAAGAGACATGTTGTCACACAAAGTCTAGGTGCATCAAAGGAAGAGGATGAACATGGAAAAAAGAACACCACTTCAAACCAACCCTATGAACCCAACCATCGATAGCCCTTACCACTCCAATTGTTAGCTAGGTGGAGGGCTTCGATAGTCAGGTATTCGAGCGAGATAAGAGGTATGCAAAAGATATTGAGCCACCATTAATAACTTATAATAAATGGTCAACAAAATATGAGAGAAGCAAATACAGACAACATAAGAACCATAACACCCAAATGAATCAGTCGACCTAAGAAATACCCAAGGCATACCTTGAATTTTTATAGAAGATGATTTACTTAATAAATCATAATCGATTGCATTCATTTTGCATTATTGAGAGGTCTAACCAAGTCTATTGTTCAGCTCAAGAGGTTTACCAGGGTGCATAATGATTGACACCATGGATTTAGTCAACAACAACCAAATCAACTCATTCGAGTCAAAGGAGAAAGAGATGCAATCATTCATAATAAAATAAAACTTGGTTAAGCTTATAAATACCATGTACAACCAACACTTCAATTCCTTTGAGCACTTAATCATAATCTGAAATCAAGATAACAATGCAACCTCATTGTAATACAAGAGGTATAAAATTGTAGTCTATAACTGATAAGTACAACCCAACAATTTGGGGAAACTAACTTTAGACAAACAAGAGTAAAAGTGAAAGATTACGATCAACAAGTTAGATTGATTTTTGTAAAGCCCACACAATATATAGACAGTCAAATGTATTGTGCCAAGAGTTATTCCAACACACTCGACAAGAAATCATTCACATGCATAGGGTTATTGAAGCCCAAGGGAGGTAGAAGAGCTGAGAATAATGCATGTTTTTCCAAACAAGGTTGGAAAGTTAATAGGGTTTCTTCTTAGAACAATATAAATAAAAAAGTACCTGAATCGACTCACTCAGTGGGTTGGGAGATAAATACAAACCCTAGATCGATACCCAAAGGTACCTACAAGGAGTCGCCCAATAGAGGTTTAATAGAAAACTATTATTTCAAAGACCTTTCTAGGGCAAATTTAACAATTTCCAAGTACCATTGTAGCAGGGTTTAATAAATCCATAAATCTTTGTCATATACTTTAAAAAAAAATATTCACAAGTCCACACAATCAATTAAAACTCCAATACTATTTAATACTTAAATCCCCCATAAAAATCTTCAGGGGTCAAGCCCCATAGCACATAAATAGAAATATCTAAAACCCATGACTTAAAATCTCTCATTTAGACAAAATGCAGTCAAAAATCGAAAGCACAATAACCCATAGCACCCAACAGAGGAAGTAATCTATTTTAGATCAATTGTGAGCCATTATAGATTCATAGGGAAGTCTCATGACTTCCCCATGAATCTGTAATGGTTCTCTATTTTTATTTCAACAATAAATCCCAATTAAAGGAAGCCATAACACCCATTTTAAATTCTAATTGCATTACGTACCTAGGAATAAAATGCAGGTCACCATAGGTGAAAATCGTGGCTTCCCTCTGCTTCCCCCTTGTTGCCTTCTTTCAATAGGCTGCTATTTATGCCAAATTAGCCTACAAAATCACCAGGTATCCCCTATAGGCCACCAACTCCCCATTCTCTTCTCCCATGCCTTATGCAGCCTAGGGTTTTGACCCAATAAAGCAACACTTTCCAAGGACGAAGTGAAGTCAAAGACGTAAGAGCGTGGGTCAAAAACATATGAAAAGAACACAATGATAAAATAATAATAATAATAATCAACCAAAAACATTATGTCAACCCATGATTATGGATAAGTCAATTGCCCATGAAAGGCGGGGGGTCCCTAATGATGCTACCAAAGTCAAGAGACCCATATGGGTCTAGTCTAACCAAGCATAACAAGCTGATAATGCAAGCCACTTCATTACGACTTAAGAATCAAGTGCCAACAATACCATGGAGGATAAACATGAAGATATCCCTGAGCAAATTAATAACACAAGGTTCACCAAGGAGATCACATCAAAACATAGCAAGAATGAATCATGATAAACTAACTCCAAGCACATCGTGGATAAATACAAGCAACAACAATACCAAAAGTCATTAACTTCAAGTAGGAAACAAGAATAAAAATGTAGACACATAAATATAAGGCAAGACCAATAAAATATGAAAAACTATAACGATAAAAATATAAGACAATGGTGGATCGGTATCGTATCATACACATTATACTTATTGGAGTGACTTCTGACTGCTCATTCGTCCCTCGAGTATACCCCAAGATGTCAAAACCCACCGTCGAGCCTAGCTTGTGGCCTGGATCCTGCATCCACCAAATAAAACATTAGTAGTACTGAAATGATGTCAATATAAATAATAATAATTTCAAAATGAATCATTAAACATGAAATAAGAAATTAAGCATAGTCATCTATACTTCTAAATGGACCAGAGTCATTACTAATGACCATGAACCTGAACATACCTTGTGAAACATAATCAACAGCTACAAGAATAGTCAATGTCAATCCGCATTCAATGAAACATGTTATATCAATAACATATAATAATGTCAATAAATTGAAGCAATATAAATATTAGGATAAAATGAATCCAATGTAAGCATCAGTCGTGATATAACATAAACATAACAACTACCCAAGATATCTCGCATCTCAACCATCTGAACAAAACCAACATTAATAGTCATTAGTCCAAGTGTTATCAAAACATGCTAAAACAAACTATCAATCAAGTATCTGCAATAAGCCACAAGGTCAGGTCATGACATCCTCCCCTCCTTAAAGATAAGTCATCCTGATGACTTATCGATAGTCAAGAAATAATATTGCCTGAAGATTTTTAACTAAAAAGTTATCACTATTTTGCAACATTCACACCCATTGAGCAGTGGTAATGCCTCAGCCTTATCTTGTTGGCATTCCTATTTTCTGTCATTAGGACATCCACATTTTTCTTTACATTAGGCCAAGTAATGGCCTCCTTCCTTCATGTGTCCTTTGTGACACTGATATGGCAGAACGACACATTATGCATCATGTTTACAGTAGAATATTTCACCAATATCACACTTGGTTAGAATTTTTTTCAATTTCATGCCTTAAAAGGCCATTTATTATATTAGAATTTGTTAAAACCAACTACAAATAGGTTCACCAAACCAAAAATGCCTTCATTACTCAGCAAAATTCTATGGTAATAACTGTTAATTTCCATACAACATTGTTGCTATTAACCATTCCAACCATTTATGAAGGCAATTATTTAAATATCACAGGAATACAATGTTACAAAACATAAAAAATGACACTTACCTTAATATGCTTTCCAATAAGGGTGTTATCAGCACTTCCAAGTAGGATTTAAAGCCATAGTTTGACAAGTTATGTATTGATTGTTTAAATCAGATTAGCGGTTTTGAATATAAAAACTTCACCAGGGTCATTCAATTTTGTGTCATCACACATAAACTTGCAACTTGAGGTCAATGGTTGTAATCGTCCAATCTAACCGAATTACAACCAGATTTTTAGTTTAAGATTATGTTGAGTAAGAGTATTATATGTTATTAGTACACCATTGTCTAAATCGATTGCTTCCCTAATTGACATACTACCTCCAGAATTAGGTTAAGATGGGTTGGAGTATCTACTAAGTTCCATACAGTCCTTTGTCACATCCATCTAACACTTGGTACCATTCTTATTCAAATCAAAAGAATACATCTAGGAATGAATAGGATCTTTAACCTACTCAAAGTAAGATTCCTTAATACATGACCAATCATATTTAGGGATGGTTACCTATGTCGTAGTTGGATGGGAGAGGCTCCAATCAGGGTGTGGGCTAAGTTTGGAGTACTTTCCAGTGTTTATAATGTAGTCAGAAGTTACTTTCAACAAACCTATCTGAAGGAATTGCTCCAGTTGCCTTTGTGGGATCTTCAGTTGTAAATAGATTCGCACAACCACAATTATAACAATGACTTCAACTCTGAAGTCAGTAAGTACCCTAGTTCTACCTTGAAAAATCTCTTGGGTCCTTTGCTTCCATATAAACCAAAGAATCTCAGTAGAAAAAAACAGCCCGAATTTATGAAAAATGGATGAATTTTCTTTTTAGAGCAAACATATCCAAAAGCAATTATAAACCGCTTAATTTCACAGTAAAAAATAATAGACCAATTATAGAGACAACATTTCCAAAACTTAACAGTATACTGGAAGGTAAAGAAAATATGTTTAATTGACTTTATATCACTACACACAATACAAAAATGGGGGAAATCACCATATTTAGTAAGAACTTCACCTACTACTAACTTATTATATAGCAACAACCATATGAAACAAGATTTTTTTGGTTCAATAAGGAAAGCCTTAACCACTTGAAATCTAAATGCCCAACTTCGGTAAGAGTCATAAACATTCCACACATGGTTAAGCATTAGATAATGGGGATGAGTGGAGGATAATTTAAGATAAATCATTTTGGTCAAAAATCATGAAGGGGAAGCCCTTTGATCCACTTGATACGGTGTCATAATTTACTATCATTGTCAAGATGATTCACTGACTCATTGTCCCTGCATGTTTTTCTTACCATGGAGTAAGTCCTATGTTGTGTAGTAGTAATATGATACCTATGCCTTAGGATGTACCAGGAGGCCCAACCCTTAGGACCAAAGAAACCCTTGAAGTCCCTCAGACCTTTCTTGAACCATTCTAAAGCAGAACTGACTCTGGTAAGGGCTAGTAGATGGTTATTGAGGTAAAGGTTCTGCCATATTGATCAATACCCTTGAAAACAAGATCCCATCTAAATGAATAGATGTTTTGAAGTTACAAGGTATTTCAAAAGGTCCCAAGCCTTCCAAATAAATGCAAAAATAGGATAACCTGCAACTTTAAAATAATAAGGGTTAAGAAGAATGTCGATAATGTGCAAGCCATTCCATTGTTCTTTACCTTTAGGAAACCCTCTTAGAATGTTATTTCTAACCAACACTTTCCAAGACTCATCCCCATTGAAGGCCTTTATTGTCCACTTAAACACTAGGGTGATACCTTGAATTTATAGGTCTTTTAAACCTAGATCACCAAAATCTCTTGGTTTATAGTAGAACTTCCAAGCAACTACATGTCTTTTTTTGTTCCCCTTTCCATTTGACCATAAGAAGTCTCTAATAATTTTATGCAACAATTTGATCATATTTTTTTTAAATAGCCAACATGAAGCATAATACAAATTGTATGATGAGAGAATTTTCTGACAAACATGAACTCTACCTGGGAGTGAAAGAAGGTGACCTTTCCACTTTTCAATTTTCTTGTTAATTTTAGTGTATATCCATTCCCACATTTGTTTGAGAGAGGAATAAGAGAAAATGAAATTATCAAATATCTAACCAACTGATTGGGACCCTTCTAGTCCCACCCAAATTCATCAAGCTAGTTTGGTCAGTTCTCCTTCCATCCTATCATACAATACTTATGATAGGCGACTTTGAAACTCAAAGTTAGACAAAAGATACTTAGTCTAGCTCTGAATTGTGCTAGATTATCTTTGGAGATCTTAGTGCACAAACTATAATCAACAAACATAACATCTATCATTACCATTTGATTAGTAAGTTGGATACCTCTCATATGGGGGCCTGTATCATTCATTCTCAGTAGATAATGTAATGCATCAACTACCAAGACAAAAAAGAAAGGAGCAAGAGGGAAACCTTGCCTAATGGATCTTTGTAAGGGGAGAGAATATGTGATTTCCCCTTTTACCTCAACAACTATAGATGCATCTTTGAATAAAATTGAGATCATTCTATAGAACCCATCATGACAACCAAAATCACTAAACAATCTTTCAATAAAGGTCCACTCTATTCTATCATAAGCTTTTTCAAAATACAGAAGAATCATACCATTATCTTGCTAAGAGACTCTAGCCCAATAAATACCTTCTTAAATTGAAGTGAGATTATCTAATATATATCTGCCTTCCACAAACCCAGTCTAGGTTTTTGACACCATTTGGGGTAACAGCGGGGAACATCTTTTTGCCAAAATCTTAGCCATGATTTTATAGGACACATTGAGAAGGGTAATTGATCCCCATTTTTAAAAAAGGGAGGGATCACATTCCTTTGGAATGAGTTTGATACCCCTTTATTGATTTTCAGACCAAGATATCCCACCATAATTTCTTCTTTATACACTTCCAAGCATTCTATATATATCCAAACTTTATTTACTTTATAGAATTCAGCTAGGAATCCATCAATACTAGGGGCCTTATCAAATTCTAGAGAGTCAATCACACATGATCTCATATAATGAGATCTCACTATCCAAAAAGACTGCTTAAAAGGAGGAAACCTTTCTTGGAATAATCCTCTCACACAACACCTTGCTCTGTTCAATCTAATCATTCGACCTCTCAGTTAGGAACAAGTTTGAGTAGAAGTCAAAGAATGCTTTTTTGATAGATTCTTGATTCTCTAAGACTTTATGATCCTCCTTGATTCCTGAGTTTTTCTATTTTTAATGCTTATTATTGAAGAACCAAAAGAAAAGTTTGGAACCCTTATCACCCATCTTGAGCCAATTAAGCCTGGATCAGACTTGGTCACCCTAGTGCAATAAATCTGATGTTTCCTTAATTCATGTTTAGCTGAGGAAAATAGATTGAGCAATGATTCATTGCCCAGGTCACATTATAGGTCTGCTTCCAACCTAATAAGCTATTCTTTGGAAATTTTGAAGGATTTCCTTTTTATTTTAGCTTTAATTTGTCCATATGATTTAGTAAATTTTTTTGACAAGTCCATTAAATTGTTCCAACTATCAATTTTAGAGTTTGAGTCTAAGGCAAACTTCCCTACATTCAAGGCCAATCGAGTACCATCTAATAACTCTCTTTCCTCAAGGTGGGACACATCAAGTTTATAGAATCCTTTTATGGTGGTCTTCTCATCTTTTTCATCATCACTAAGATAAAATTTTAATTTAGTGGGGTGATGGTCTGATATAGTAAAAGGACAGCCCTTGACCACATTACCATCACCATCTAGACAAATCTCAAAGGCATCTTTGCTCAAAAAAAATATATCAAGTCTTGAGTAAATCCTTCTAGATCCTACCTAGTTATTACACCAAGTGTACCATATTCCTTTACTTTGGTTTTAACTTTATTGAAGGGTCTACCAATTTTTGAAATATTTTGAATTGCAAAATCTTTTGAATTTGGACCAAAAAAATAGTTGTTTTCATTTCCATGTGTGAGTGTCTCCTCCCAATTTGTCCTATCTTCAATCATATTAAAATCACCTCCAAACAACCACAAAATATCTTTCATATTAGATGCAATCCAGTTCCACAATTAGGTTCTTTCTCTATATCATTAGGTGCATAAATATTAAAAATTCCAAATAACTTACCTTGATTGTTGAGAACCCCCCAAATCGCCCTATTTCAAGGAGAGAAACCATGATCCAAAATATTATCTTTCCAAATTTGGTTAGTCAAAATAGAGGCACCCCCTTTACCTCTATTGTGATTAGTCAAGAAGTGAATTGCATTAGGCCAAATATAGCCTAGGGTGAAGGAAAAGTTTATGCCAGTTGCTTTGACCTCCTAAAGAAAGAAAAAATCAAGTTTATCTATAGAATGTTTTAATTCCCTAACAATTAGTTTCCTATTTTGGGATTCAATCCTCCTTACATTCCAATTGACAATTTGCATTACTGATTTGTGCAACATTTCAGGGGACATTTCGGGTGACGGTTCTACCCCAATTGGTGGCAGAACTTTTGGGAGCCATAACTTTTGCACCATAGCTCTATTTGACTCCTTGTGTGAACCATTGGAAAGCTAAGAATGAGGGGAACACCATGAGATGGCACTAAGATTTTCTTGGTGAGTTTTAACCCCCAAAAACTAAATGTAAGTGCTCAAAATTTCAATTTTAGTAGTGTAGTCTAAAAATAGTAAGTTTCTAAAAATAGTAATTCCTCGAAATCTATATTGTTGTAAATCATGGAAGTCAAACCACTTAATCTCCCTCGAGATTGGTGACCTTTCACATCCTCCTCCTACCTTAAAAATGTGTATAAATGAAGATGTAACCTGAAATGGAAATCATACATCTCTTCTCAGAGATAGGCATATATTTGGATCTGCAAATTTGATCAATAAAACATCTCTTCTCAGAGATAACATTATTACAATTGTGTTCTTATTTCTTGAATTATCTTTCAACCAAAGCTTCTAAGTTTTGGATCAATTACCATCTTAAGGATTAATTGGTTTTATTGAGGGAATTATTTCCCCCTTATTTTGATACAATCTAGAGAAACATTATAGAACCTTATTTTCCTTATTCCTTTTTTTATCGTTATTATCTCCATCTTCCAATACCCCATTTATTACCAATCTTCCATCTTTGACATAGAGACTATCGAGGGATTTATTTTTAAGTTTCCAATCTTTTTCTAGACCCTTTAGAGGTCCAATTATCCCTATTATTATGATTGGGGGGAGTTTCTTTTACATTATCGTCACTAGTTGATGCCTTCAGTGTCTCCTTATTAGGAGATATGTCCATTAGGGGCTCTATCTACTCAAAGAGATTATTAGGGAAAAACATTATCTCATTGCCTACAATCTCCTTAGACTTAAAATCTTGTAGGTTCTAGGTGTCCTCCAAAGTCTCTGAGCCCCCCTTATAGATGGGACCAATGCCAATCATAACCTCATCATATTGAACTAGATTATTTTCCACTTAAGAGGGTATCTTGGTTTTCTCTGTAAGATCATTATGTTTACCCTTCTCCTCAATAACTGATGCATCAAATTTTTTAGGCATAGGATTACTAGTGGGGAGAGGTTCCCAACTATCAATCTCATGAGAAGAAAATTTACTCTCACCGAGATTTAAACTACTTTTAACTCTAGGTCCCTTATCAGGGGATGTTCTACCTTCTTCAAATTTAGAATTAAAAATAGGGTTATCTATGTTTTCTAAGTCCTCCATTCGAGGTAGGAGAAGATTAAATAGAACATCTTTGTTATTGAGTTTAGGGATTCTCTAGGGGACAATATCTCTATTTTTATTGGTAAGTCTTAGGATTTTTTAGTTAATTCTAGCTCCAATGCTAAAGTCTAGCCCAACGAGGTAGCGTATTAGCCCTTTCACACAAGATTTAGGTCTTGTGCGCTCACTCAAAGTGCACAACAAAGGATCAATTCCCATAGGTTTTGTTGCACAGTTTGTTTAACTTGTTCATATTCTTCCCTTTATATCAATTAAATAAGGATTATAGACAAGCATAAACACACTACCTTGATCCTGTGAGTTCTAGGTTTGATTAATATCATCCCACAAATTATAGTCATCTTTTATTTGTATTATGTGCCTAAAAAAATAAAAGAAGATAAGGTCTCTCACATAAAAGTCTAAACACTTAGTTCGTACCATCACTCATAGTAACACAAATTGATACAACCTGCTATGTCATATATTAATATTAAATTAAAGGTCCATCACAATATCATTTCAAAATTCATTTGTCTATCCATTCGTCATCGCAATGCTTTACAAGAGTGGTATTTATACTTGTTTTGCCTTGACCAAGTGTTTAAAATTATTAATGGCATAAAGAGTTGGCCAACAAAATCTCAACAAATTGAGATTTATGGTGCTTAACAATCAGTTCTTCCTAAATATTCAAGATTATATGCCCCCTATATCCTCACTCTATGATATATCTTTGCTACCATGTGTTCCTCTCCTTGTGGGCTGGTGCAAAACTTCCTATCAATAAGGTCAGAGTGATCCATTTGAACTGTTCTTATAACTACTCTCACTTCCCATGCATTCCCCTAGTCTTTCACTTTTATTTTAAGTCCTATGCCCTCAGGTTCCTCATGATTCATTCTCTTCTAATTGGGTCCTCTCATGCTAGTTCTTTTGCATCATTGTCCTCTTGCACCCCTTAGGTTTTGTACCATGGTGCTTCTATGCCTATCAATTTAGCACCATAATATTTTCATGTCATGGTCCTCCCATGTCATGTCATTTTCATGCTAAAATGGGAAAACACTTAGTCAAAATTTTGGGGCTAACATCACCCCACACTATGCTTTTAATCCATCCCAGACTAAGCCATGCAAGCATCCTCCAAAAATTTGGGTCCAAACTACTTGAGCTCCTTCAGATTGTCCCAATGTGATAATGCCTCAAGAACTTTTGTAGTTATTTAATTTATGATCCCCTTTGCTTTCTTTATCTCCTCAGGTTGGCTGGGGGTCTCAACGACCTTCTTGACCTATTCATCTAGGGATGCGATGGCATCCTTCTGGACTTCTTCAAGTGTAGAGACCTCCTTGTCAACCTATCCTTGGAGGGCTAAAAAAATTACGTTTAGCTATTAATGATGTTTATTGATGGTGTCCTCCATCATCTCTACATCCCTGAATGTTTTTGTGCATTAAGTGTAGTCTTTTATTAAGAGCACAACATCAACCAGCTATTGTCTCTTGGCTTCTTCAGCTTGGAGCCGAGCCTCTAAGACTTTATTAAGGCATGTTAGCTTCATAAAAATACAATAAAAAATGGGGATAACTTCCTAACTCTTTTTATGGCGTGTTTGCAGATGTCAATGGCCATAGTGAACTATTTAACCAACTCTAATCCCTCGTCTCACAGTGCGGGTTGTTCCTTGCATCTTTTGAACAATAGTTCCACCAGGGTCTCTAGCTTTCCTATGGCATCCCTGTAAAGGGATACACCATATAATAACACTAGGTCTTCATTAAAAAATATTTTACAAAGGTTTAAAACCCTTACTTTTGCCTATGTGGCGTCTTGGAGTTATTGTTTCAATGTGGCCACTTCCTCAGTAAACACTTGTTTATCTACAACTTCTTTATTATACATGCCTAAAAATATGGCATGTTTCCTTTTGGCATCAGAATCTGATAAATTTTTTGGCTCATAATTTCAATAACTAAATTTTAAAATGTGACACTTGCTAGAAGAGGGGAGATCTTTTATGGATCTATGCATAGTGGTTTTGGTAGTGTTAGAGCATCTGAGCCCAAGGAAATGCTATCCTATAGGAGTTTAAACTCACACTCCTCATTAGACATATCAAGTAGGAAGGATGCTTGCTTCTTTGTCTCCAAATTTGCCTCCCTGGGGATGAAGTGTGGCTAAAGATAGAAAATGTTTTCTTGAATATCAAACTGATAGTGTTCACATGTTTTGCTTGTTACACCTTCATCATGCTCTTCTATCTCGACCAGTCCTTTCCCCTTACTTGGGTCATGTTGAATCTTAGCCTCCTTATGGCCACTAGTGGCCATATTTATTTCTTCACCATCCCCCTCATCATATTGTATTTCAACATCAAGCAAGGAGTCATCAGAGGTGATTTTATCCTCCTACATCAGGGAGGGAGTTTTCTCAGAATTTGAACATGAGTTATGGACCTATACCTCAGGAATGTCTTATTGGGGTGATTGCCTTTGGGGATGTTGTTAGGTAGTTATTGAAGTAGTATAACTTGGGGGAGATGGTGGTGGAAGTGTAGAAGGTGGAGGTGGATATGGTGGAGGTGGAGGTGGAAAAGGTGGCAGAGAAAGGGGAAGAGTGGGCTAGGGAGATGAAGGGCATATAATCAAAGAGTGTGGAGTCATAGAGCATGAAGGGGATAGAGAAGTGTGAGGAGGAAATGGGGATGAATTTGGAGATGGTGAAGGGTGAGGTTGAGGTGGTGCAAAGGGATGAGATTGTACAGGTCTAGAAGGTTGTGCCTTTGTAGTCTTTTGTCATTTCTGGGGGGCTTGCTGCCTACTTGTGTTGGTGCCCACATCCAGTTGCTTCTTCTTCTTCAGAGGTGGCACTAAAGGAATTTTCTCCTTAGGGTCTCCACCCTATGGTTTCTTTTAAGGGTACAACATGTAGAATAGTTTATGAATTTACTCCCTAACCAATATTTGCTTAACTTGTATGTTAGTCATTTTTGTCTCCATCTTCTCCATGTAGGCCTTCTTGCCTAGATAAAAATATAACTTATGAAGGGTGTTAATCTCTGAGTCTATCCCTTTTATCTTGCAATATGATAGGTTGCACATCATATATCCGATTAACAGAGTCTATGAAGTACTACATTGAGAATGCATATGATAACTTAAGCCATGTTGAGAGCTCTATGGATGGGTTCATTTAGATACACACGAGGGAGAAGTGTTGCTTTACGGTAAATTGTGCTTATTCTATAGCCAAATGGGGTAAGTCCTTGAGAATGCACCACTCATCCCCGAATTCCACCTTCATCCCATCAAACCACTACCTCATCTTGATCCTATATGATGGGGTGATGTGACTAGGGCATGTGAACACCTTGTAGCATTAAACAGGGGACTTGTGCATGGGAGGGTACACCCACTTTAATGTTATAGAGCTATAGTCTAGCACCTCAATGTTGTCAAAAACCATTAAGAAGAGGAACACCCCCAAGGAAATCTATACTTATGCTCCTGATAGGCCCTTTCTATGTTTTCAACAATCTTCTAGGTAAAGTACATATCCCAATTTTAATTTATCCCTTGTGAGTCCTGATGAGAAATTTAGAGGTGCACCATGTCAACCTATTTCCAATGATCAGTCCCTATGATCTTGGTCATTATGAACTTCACTGCAACCTAGAGGGTAGGATCTTACAGTTTTTTGATATGCATGGCATGGTCCTACTTTTGATACATTAGTGTCATGGTAGTATTTTTTATCTCCTCAGTGTCAGGCAAGTCATCAATTACACTCAATCCCAAGCCCTGTAGTCCCATGTCCCTACTGATTCTTTCAGGAGTTATCTTCATGTTGTGCCCAATGAAGTAGATATAGTCCTCATGGATGTGCAAAAGGAATAATTGAACTGCCTCCATGGGCTTACCAAAATATGTCAAATTGAATAGCTGGAACAATCCTGTAGCATCCAGTTGGTTAAAGATCATGAGATCATATACCAATTGGTTCCTAGTGTTAGGGGTCTCCACTCGATAATCATTTTGGCGCTTAACCTCATTCTTAGGTTGGCAATGATTATAGTCAAAAATAGTATAAGTGGAGACCTTGGAGACCCAATTCTCTATGTGCAACACTGAATCTAGATATTGCATCTCTTCAATTAATAGAGATGGGGGTGGGGATGCTTGAGTTTTCTATGCCAAATATGATTGGGCCCACTTCACTTTTTATACCATACTTTCCTTTCCTTTTTATGTGCATTCTTCCTCTTCTCCTCCGACACTCTGTACTTGTTCCTCTGGGCACTGTGCTTGTTCTTATGGGGTCTCTTCCTTAATTTGAACTCAGTCTCCTATGTTCACCTCTTCTTCTTTAGGTATTATCGAAAAGGTTTCAAGTCTCTTGGCCTTTTTCTTAAGCTGCATTACCCTTCAAGGAGCTCAAAGGTTAATGCGTGGCCATCCAATGTTTCCAAAAGAATACATGGTTATAAATTATTAATTTGACTTTTTGAGCTTAAGCACCCTTTAATGGTAGACCTGTAACTTGCAACTTTTGAAATTAAAGCTTTTCCCATCAAACCAAACTTGGAATCTCTCTTCTCAACTTGGTAATGACCTGCATGGTTTATTAAGGATATGAAAACTCTTCTTTGCTTAGGATTTGATTGACTCGACTCTGATAATCATTTGATCTTCGACTTTGGTAGTCGTTTGATCTTTGGCTCTATTAATTTGAAAATAAACACAAAGTAAAGTATGAAATGGGTTTAACTTGCATATTTATAAGCTCCAAGAGGGTTTTACCCTCATTAATGCCTTTCCATCAGCCATCACATTATGGCATTTAATGTAGATCTTTAACTGTTGCCACCTTTGGATACTTGATTTTTTTGTAATTAATGCATTAATGGTATTGTCCCATCATGCCATTGGCATGCTTTTTTCCATAACTATTCTTTCTAAATTAATAGTGCATCCTGTCTCCTGCATTTCTTGAAGTAGATGATAGTTGTGTCCCATGATTTTTGTGAGGTGGGAGACAATTGTCTCTTTTAAATTTCTAACTTATGGTGGGAACCTTACCCCTTCGTGTCTTAAATGACTCGTGCACCTTTAACACCTTATGCTCCCTTAATAACTTGTGTGGCCATGTAACTCATGAACCTAAGTAACTTGCACACTTTTCATATTTGCCTTTTCAAACATGACTTCTTACCCCACACTAAAATGTGTCATGGTTCTCCATGAAAAGAACAAAAAAATTGAAAACAAAATTACAAAAAGAAAAATTGTGTGCAATCGAGGTAGCACTTTTATTGAAAGCAATAAATCCTAAACTAATGGCATAAACCTTATTGATGACAACAACTTCAACTATTCTAAAGTGAAATACGGCCTAAGCCAGCTTCCATTATAGTGACAAGGAAGGAACTGACCATCCATCCTTTATAACCAACATGCTCTGGTAGGTCAAATGTTATGTATTATAAAAGGGCCACCCTAATGTATGTGGATCTTCCCTGGGCAGCACACAAACTTAGAGTCATACAACAAAGCCTTCATTCCTGAAGAAAATGTTATTTTCTTTGTATGGTGATCATGTCATGCCTTCTACTTCTATTTTTCTATATCTTGACTCTAATGAGTGAGGAATTGAGCCTCATCGAGTTTCAATAAATTGCTAGGCATGCTTAGAAAGATGATTATTCATCTAGTTATCACATTCACACAATATGCAGAGATGGTACTAAAAACTCTACTGGCAAGACTACTTCCTTACCATACACCAAGTTGAATGGCGTGTTTTTGTTTAGGCACTTGTAGGTTATTTGTTAAGCCCATAGAACTGTAGACACGCTATCATCCTAATCCATTCGACCAATGATATAGATCTTTGTCAAAGTAATACCTAGGATTTTGTTGAAAGCCTCAACAATTCCATTGGCTTGCAAGTGATATGGGTTTGTTTTATGGTGTGTGATCATGAACTCAGCTAGTAAGATGTAAATTATTTCATTCAAAAAGTGGGTTTCTTAGTCAAGATGTGAAACTCAAGGGCCATATAGACCAAGTTATGACATTCTCCCAATGAAACCTCACAATAGTAGCAGTAGTACAATCCTTTATAAGTGTGGCTTCAACCTAGTGTATAAGATAGTCACTGCAATGATGTACTGAAAACCTATTTGTCATCCTATTAGATTGATGGGATCAACAAAATCAATAGCCCATTTTTCAAAAGGTTCCTGAGAAGGGATGGGTCATAGAGGCATAGGATATCTCCAATTAGGTTTGCCTACATATTGACATATGTCACATTTATTAGCATATGTTTTAGCATCTTGGAAGAGAGTTGACCACCATAATCTAGCTAGCATAACCTTTCACACGGTAGCCTCTCCAACATAGTGTCTACTAGCATTACCTTCATGAACTTCATGAAGTACCTCAAGACGCTCATGTTATATTACATAACATCAAAGAACTTCATCATGACCCATATTATAAATATCACTTTTTATAAGCTAAAAAAGTGTGGTGAGAACCACAAGTTGCTTCTTGGCTTGTGAGGTGAGACAGTTAGGTGCATAATCAGTGGTCAAGAACACCACAATGTCTTCCAATTCTTCAGGTACCCATGTAATGCAAAAAATTTTTACATTAGGAAGATCATCCTCTATGGTGCATGGTGGTTCTTTGTTCTCAATTCATGAAAGGTGGTCAGGTCCTTAATTTGCTTTCCCATGTTTCACCATCACCAAAGACTAGAATTCTTGGAAAAAAACAATATAATGATATATGTCCATGTAGTATGGGTTTATTGATGAGGTACTTCAAAGCCTCATGATCTATATAGAAAATAAAAGGAGTGGCTAATAGGTACTGTTTGAACTTTTTCAAAGTGTAGGCCATTGATAGCGCTTCACATTTTGTAGAGGTATAGTTTCTTTTATCTAGTGTGAGCTTCCTATTGGTAATGTAGATTGGGTGACCCAGGTGACCTTCACCTAGTTGTACAAGAATTGCACCAATGGCCATGCCAGATGCATCAACATGGACATGAAATGGCTTTGTCCAATTAGGGAATTTGAGTATAGGAGCAATGACTAGCTTTTCCTTGAGTGTTTCAAAGGCCTCCTCACAAGATCAAGTCCATATGAAATGTTCATTCTGATTTAGAAGTTCTTCCAAGGGTACAACAATATTTGCATAACCATGAATGAACTTTATATAATAACCTATGTGGCCTAGAAAGGTGTAGACCTCACACTAAGTTTTGGGCACTAGAAAGCAAAGAATAATAGATACCTTCATTGGGTCTATAAGGAGTCCTTCCTTACAAATAATATGCCCTAAGATTACACCAAAAGGTGTCACAAACATGCACTTCTTTAAGTTTAATGAAATTTATAAGACCCAACAACGCTCAAGCATAAGTCTAAGGTTAGCACAATGGTCCTTGACTAAACCATTTACTATCCAATCATCCAAATAAACTTGGAGGAACTTGTGGATGAAGTCCTTAAAGGCTTCAACTGCTATCCATGAAAACACTGTTAGGGCATTTTTTAACCCAAAGGGAATAAAAATATAAGCAAATGATCCCCATTTAGTGGCAAAGGTTATCTTGGGCTAGTTTTCTTCAGCTATTTAGACCTGATGGTACCTTGAGAATCCATTTGTGAAGGAATACACTTCATAACTAGCAACACCTTCAAGGATATCCTCTGTGAATGGCATTAGAAAGGGATCTATTACATAGGATGCATTGAGCATGTGGTAGTCCACACAGATATAGATGCATCCATCCTTTTTGATACTAATCACCATGGGATTGACCCACTTGAATTTATAAATGGGAGTGATTACTTAAAAATATATCATACTGTTAATCTCCTCTTTAATGCATGCCCAGAGATTAGGATTCATTTTATATGTGTGTTTTTTCACTGGTCGAGCACTATCAACTAGCTTGACATGCATATTCCCCAAGGATAGGTGGAATCCCTTCATTTTATTATAGTTCTTTGGGAATATATCCTAATATTCTTTTATCAATTCAAATATTTTTGTAATCTTTGTGTCAGTCTAATAGTTTCCTATTATAGCAAGCTTTGGTTCTTGTTCTAAGCCAATGTTGCACTGAATAATTTGAATAGGCCCATGGTAGGGGTTGTCCATATCAACACCTGTGTCCTAAACAGTTATTGTGTCAATGTCTATAGGAATATCTAAATTTTTGGACAATGGGTTGAGTGGAGTGGATTATTCTCCTTCCACTTGTAATACAAACTTTTGTTTCCCTACATGAATTTCTTCACATTGGTTTAGATCAAGGATTAGTGTGAGTGTAGGTATTTGGTGTAGCGATGGTTCATGGAATAAGTGTAGGGGATCATCAGGGTCCTAATGCATAATCCTTAGATGTTCTTCCATAGGGCATGGGTCACCTACTACTACTTCATGCATGGCTTGGACGGTGAGGCACAAATCCATTCTTGGTGAAGAATAAGATAGTGTTGACTTCATGTTCTTCTTAAGTAGATGCTAAAACTTGGTACCCATGTGTTGCTCTTCATGAACGTACCATGCTTGTGCCCAAGTGTATAAATTTACATAAAATACATGTACCCATAAATATTTTGGTAAGTAAGACTCATCATTATGCCACATTGTTTCACAAGTTTTGATGTGGGGCTCAGGGGCTTGTATTTTGTTGTAGTTGATTGTTCCCTTTACTTTGTTATCATGATGGAATTAGTAGTGTAAGGTTGAGCATACCTAATCCCACTGGAGGAGTCATTCACATTGGGTTCACCATCATCGTGTAGTTGTGCCATCAAAGAGATGAACCAAAGATCAAAGATGATCTTCATTAGTGTGGTAAAATTCTTCAAGGCATTGGATGAAATCTCAAACTTCCATCTGCCCATGGAACCTTAGAGCCTCATCAAGTATTTTAAGTGGTATCTCTATGATAGGTCCCCTCATGACTTGGCCAATAATAAGGTAAACAAACCTGTGTCATTTATTAAACTGGCGTGACACATTCTCTTTGGTTGTTGATGGTACTATATACTTTGCCAGTGATGTCATAGTCATCGTGAGCCCAATAATTACATGAATTGCTTGTAGTGTCAAAGATGGACTGAGTGTCTAAACATCAAAGAATTCCATTTGAAGTGGGATCTCATTGCTCATCATTCCTTGTGGTAATGTTATAGATATGGTTTATATCTTCATCAACATATAAAGACACTATATAAGGGGGCCTTTGTGCTTGATTTAATGGTATTACAATGGATTGATAAGTGTTTTAAAAACTAATGTAGAGCTTTTTGAAGCTTAAGTTTTCATTATTCTCATAGCACCAAGGTTTTACCAATAGAGTTGGGTAATCATTAGCTTTAGCTAGCTCTAAAACCTCAAAATATGATTTATATGGTAATTTAAGTGTGTCAACCATTACATTCTTGAGGACCCCAATAAGGTGCACGTGAGTCTTATTTACCATGAATAAGACATGAGGTGAAGGCTATAATGCTAGACTAGATATTTTTTACCAAGCATCCTTGGTAAGAACATTGAAATTTGCACTGGTATCTACTAGTATGTCTCAGATTACCTATCCATTGATGGCAGCATTAACCAATATTTCTCTATCTTCCAGGGGAGTAGAGGAACTAGGAGTGTCTTATCATCGAGCACAATTTAAAAAATGATCTTCACTTTACCTAGTGATGTGAGGGTAAAACTCATTTGGTATTTGGGCTTGACTCTTAATCCAAACATTGAGTTGTGGGACAATATCCTCATCCAACATACACTTGTATAGTTCTTGGAAGTCATCCCGCACCACAATTCAAGGTTTATCTTCCATTTGCACAGTAGCACGTTGCATTACATCTTTGTCTTTAAATAATTAAATCTCTCCCTAAAGTTCTTGTACAAGTGCCATTGTATCTTGGAGGACATCCTTTTGTTGTTGAACATCAAGATAGTTTCTAGCTCATGATTCTTCCCATTGTACTTTCTCGATAGTTGACTGGGTATGTCCCCCACTATGAGTGGTAATGTTTACCTATTGAACTATAGGGATGTTTAGGCATGAGCGCCACTATGGTTTATCAATTTGAATCATATTGATGCCCTTTTCATTTTTCTCCTTAGTGATAGCTGCACATAAGTCAAGACACTTTTCCAGTCGGTGGTCCTTTTTATAGAAAGTGCATGTCAAATAATCTAGGCAATCCCTTTGATAATGGTCTAGAGACCCACATTTGTAATAGGTCCTAGGTGTAAAATGACCACCTCCACATCCTCACCCTCATCTACATCCATGGTAGCCACCATTGTCTTGAGTATTTACTACTGAGATTTGGTTCATGCCACATGCTCAAACTTCATGGATGTCACTGATCAAACAGTAGTCATGAGTGTAAGCATCACAAATATTGAAATAGTCAGAAACCTTAGTGTGTGTAGCTCATTATAGAAGAGGATAAGATCAAACATCATGTTACTCATGATATATTCACATGTTTTTTTAAGTACTACATAGATGTTCTTGTATAGATAATTACTCTGTGTATGCCCTTTAGATTCATAGCCAGTACACCAAACACCATTGTGTGTATCATGTGCATTATTATCTATCAAATTTTCAATTTATGATTCCATGGAAGCTATCTATGTTTCCATAAATGGATTTATCGCAATGTCAATGCTTCCAACTACCTCAGCATGAAGAGTAGCTTCTAAAGCCTCATATGGGCTAATGAATGTTTATTGAGACAAGGTTCATTGGAAGGGTAGTAACAATCGACCCACAAACCATTTTGCATGTTGAGCAATGTTAATTTAAAATGATAGTTTAGAAAATAATGTTTTGAACCTTGCATCATATTCATGCACACTTTCGTTAAGTCCTTGCTTTATGTCCTTCAGAGTTGTTATGCTCTATTACTCAAATTCAAGAATGCCAAATTCCTATAGGAAGGCTATTTTGAGCTAATCAAAGTTGACCACTGATTGCTGAGGGTCAAACTTCTGGTACCACTTGTGTATGCACTCTAAAATCATAGTTGTGAACTGTGTGTCCTTACATTCAGAAGAGGTAATGCCTTACACCCTCAAAATTAGTTCACATTTGTGGACATGCTCTGCTGCATTTTCCACTCCTTGATATTTAGGTAAGTGTAATGTCATCTCATAGTAAACTATCATTAGTAGAGGTAATTAAATGGGTGGGTTTTGGGAAGCTCTAGCCCCTATCCTTTGAGGAGGAATTCCACTTCCTCCTGTGCCTCCTCCTAGTCCTCCTTTAGTGCCTTATATAGTAGTGCTCATGGTATGGGGTGTAGTAGTTGGTTGCTTAACCAAGTTGGGGCATGTATTCTATCCTTATAGGCCTAGTCCACTAGGCATCCCAAGTTGTGCCATAGAATTCCCATGAAGATGGAAAGAGAGTGTTAGGTCTAAATGAGCACCAAAAGGCTCAAATTTAGTATCCCTTACCAGTTTAGTTTATAACTCCAAATTATATGTATCCCAATTTCAAATGTGTACTCTATCTAACTCAAAATCATGATCACACATTATGGTGGGGGACATTGGTTGGTTCAAACTTGGTTCCTTAGTTCTTGTCGTCCAGCTTGTTTCTCCTTCGTAGGATAGAAGTGGCATAGAATGCAACTTTAAAGTGATGGGGTCCTCATGTGTTTCCACTTCCCTACAGCTCATAATAACACTCCTTGAGTTCTTTCAGTCTCTTCCCATGTTGCTAACTCCTATAATCCTTGGTGGAACTTCATCATACTTCTGTTTTCATAGTGCACACTGACTAGATACCATTTTAAACCCATAATCTTCGACCAACCCTTATTTTCCCCTTCTAAATGTGTGGCTCATTCACAAGAGGATTTAGCTCTCCATTGGTATATTTTTCAATCCAAGATCAATAAATAACTTCTTAATTTCAAAATCAAAAAGCTTAAGATAGTGACCACGTGGTTCTCGAAGGAACTAGAACTTGGATTCTTCATGGCATGAATAAGAGGTTATGGCGTACTCCAAAATGTAGTTGTTCAAAACTCCTTTCCAAAAAAATTTGTATGCTCACATCCATGGGGCTCCAAGTCATGTTAAAGCCCTTTGTTATTCTAGCATCCAAGACTGCCTCCTTCCAAGATTCCTTGATTGTCCTTGAGCATATGCTATCAACCAAGTATGTAGGTGAAATGGGACCTCCAAAAATAAGGTTTCATATAATCGAATGTAGATATTTTTCTCTACCCACTACCTTACAGAGATTCTTGGATCAAGATAAGGAATTGTGAAATTATCTTCAACACTAGTAGCCTATTCTTCTATATTCTCCATCGTAATACGCTCAAGTAGTTTTCCATGGATATGCTTCAAGTGCTTCAAATCCCAACAACAAAACCAAAATGTTAGGTTATTTTAATTAATTCTATCTCTAATACTGAAGTCAATCCCAATGAACTAGCACACTGGCCCTTTTACACAAGATTTAGGTCTTGCATGCTCACCCAAATCGTGTAGCAAAGTACCAATTCCTAAAGGTTTTATTGCATAGTTTGGATAACTTATTCATATTCTTCTCTTTATATCAATTAAGTGAGGATTATATACAAGCATACACATACTACCTTGATCTTGTGAGTTGTAGGTTCGATTAATATCATCATGCAGATTATAGTCATCTTTTATTAGTATTAAGTGCCTAGAAAAGAAAAGAAGATAAGGTCTATCACATAAAAGTCTAAACACTTAGTTCATACCAGCACTCGTAGTAACATAAATTGATACAACCTGCTATGTCATATATTAAGCTTAAATTAAAGGTCTGTCACAATATCATTTTAGAATTCATTTGTCCATCCATGCTTCCCATGTTTTCCCCTAGTCTTTTAATTTTGTGTTGAGTCCTCCATCTTCGGGTTCCTCGTGACTCACTCTCTTTTGACTGGGTCCTCTCACGTTGGTTCTTTTACACTATTATCCTCTTATGCCCCTTAATAGGGGTATTTATACTTGTTTTGGCTTGACCAAGTGTTGAAAATCATTAATTGCATAAAGAGTTGGCCAAAAAACTCTCAACAGACTGAGAGTCATGGTGATTAATCACCAAGGGGTCAAAGGGCCTAGTTGTAGGACATATTCTTGGTTTATATACTACATGAGTCCATTATGTTCAAAGTTTTCACTCTGACTTATGCCATACCATTGTGAATTTAACATGATTGCTTTGAATAAATTAAATTGTGCATCCACTTCATAAAGATTTAGTCAAGCCCAAGGTGAATGATATTAAAAATGAGGCCTCTACACCCCATATATCCTCACTTGTGCCAATGTTATATGAACAAGGCTTTGATGCAATGCATTGTGATTCCTCTACTTTGGTTTGTGATTGATACATAAGATCTTTGGCACAAAATTCCTGAGAAAATTAACTAGATCAACAAGTAACTAGTTGGAGTGACCTCTTTGAAATGTTCTTCCAACTTCTCCCGCTTCCCATGTGTTCCCCTAGTCTTTCACTTTTGTGTTGAGTCCTCCATCTTCGGGTTCCTCATGACTCACTCTCTTCTGACTGGGTACTCCAAGTAGATCCTGCCTAATTCTGCTCCCTATTGTGTTGCTGTCCTATCTAATCTCCAACCTACAGATCAATAAATGGTTCTGCACACCTGTGAACCTCGACCTTATCGATCAATGATCTTCACGTTGGTTCTTTTACACTATTATCCTCTTATGCCCCTTAGGTTTCATGCCATGGTGCTTTTTTGCCTATCAGTTTCACACCATGATCCTTCTATGCCATGGCTTCTCTTTCTGTCCTCATCAGCTTCAGACCATGGTCCTCCTATGCCATGTCTGTTCTGCAACCAAAATCAGACAACACTTAGTCAAAATTATAGGGCCAATAGTAGGTAGCAATGGGTAATTTTTCCTCATGTGAACATACTTTTTTATAGATAAAGCAAGGATTGAGAGTTCCCAATCCTTTGATAGATTCACATCAGTCCCACTGCATATACATGAGTTTTCATTGATTTCAAAAATGAGGGATCCTAAAAATGTTTATAGAGGGTCTAATGAAATTAGAACCCACACGTTCATATGGGCTTGAGACCACCTGGTATCTTCAACCCTAAGCATCATATCCCTGCCACCACCTGTTTCCTGGATCCTTCCTGCTCTACAATCAGCAACGAGTATAAAGAAGAGGAACAATGAAGGGCCTACTTACGTCTTCACTCAAGGGGTCAAAGGGCCTAGTTGTAGGACATATTCAAAAAAACCCTAGTTTATATAGTACATGAGTCCATTATGTTCAAATGTTTTCACTCTTTTGATGACTATGCCATACCAAGAACACCAAGGCTTTCCAGTTCTTAAGCATTGTGAATTTAACATGATTGCTTTGAATAAAGAAAATTGTGCATCCACTCCTCCAACATATCATAGTGAAAATTTTAGAGAAAATCAACATTCAAGCCCAACCTGGGACCTGCATGGTGAATGGAAAGAGGATATGCACCATCACCTGCAACAAATCTTCCACAAACCAACAATATTCTTTTACCTGATATGGGACCTTAAGTGACCATCTGTGCTTTTCAACTCCTCCATTCTTAGCTTTCTTTTATCTGCCATTGCTCTACTCCCACTCAATCAGCTAATGTGGCATTTACCAATTAAGCACAATTATAGAACTACTAATAAGATGGTTGAATTATAATCTCCTCAAAGAAAGAAGCTTACACACTTCAAGTTTATAACCTCAAAATAAGATATTATAGAAGACGCATCCACAAGTACTCAAAGTACTTGAGTAAACCTGCAATAACCTGCAAAGTATATCTCTCCTTGTGCCAATGGAGGTTGATATGAACAAGGCATAATATAAGAGATTTGATGCCAATGCTTATTGTGATTGGCATAGATGCATTTGATAATGCACTAATTTACAATACAAATAGATCTTATATAGCTTTGGTTTGTGATAATGGATACCTGGAGGTGATCATGATCCCAACGTCGGTTGCTTTTCTTTCCCTGTTGATGTCGGCTGATCAGACTGACGCCAGTTGCTCTGACACTCAGCAACCTTCAGCAACTCCTCTAAGATCCACAACCCAACACATGATCCAATTGAGATAAATGTTATTTAAGTCAATACTTAATATACCTACAAGTGATTCAATGCTACAACCTAATGGGCATGCAAGGTTGAATATATTTTCTTATCCCTTTCCAAATCATGGAACAAAAGAGACTAAGACAAATACAAAAGTGCATATGACTCATAAAACACATCCTCCTATGACCTATTATGATTCTAATATTTAGAAACAAAATCCTATAGATTATATAATTGGTGCACTTAAGGATACATAGGTACAAAGACATAAAATCACATTTCTTGAGCACACAATTATTGAAGTTGACTTTATCACTGCTTCGTTTATTTATATGCACTTGTATTGATTCACACCCTATTCATATTTATATGGTAGATAATGGATCAACAAAAACATATGTGATATTAAACTACTCAATAGTCATGGATACACATAAGAAGATCTATTTTCTACAACAAAGATAGTGAAAGGATTAAATCAAAAAAAACAAAGCCCTCTTGGGGGAATCATGTTATCACTTAAGGTATGACATGCAGTTGTGGCTTATTGGTTCTTAGTGATACCTATTACTAGAGTATTTGACATGTTATTAGGATGTCCAAGGATTCATAAGATATGTTGAATTCCATCCTTGGTACACCTATGTATGAAATACATATATACTAAGTGATTAAGATTCAAGGAATTCCGTATGAGTATCCTTTTCAGTTGGAGACATTTTATTTTCCATTTCCACTATATCATATTCAACAATGCATATAGGTCCATCCTACAAAGTTAGAATAGAAATAAATAATTGAATTTCCTTGAAGGCATGTGTTTCAACTTCCACTACATCCAAGATCTATTCCAACATGCCCTAAGATAGTTTTATAAGCTACTCCACGTGTTTCATAATGAATACAATCATATTTTCCAAGCAAATAATGACATTCATAGGCTAATATGGCTACATAGTTTATAAGGAATATGTATGATTAGGTTATATATGATAGTGATGATGGGTATATTACACCATGGGATCACTTCTTTGAAATAGATAGATATACATATATTACTCCTCACCCACGTCAAGTGGCATTTGCATAGATAAATATAGGACATAAATTTGAGTATCCCATTGATGGAATCATCAATTAGTATCAATATACTTCAATTTTAAAAAAAATCAAATTTATTAAAAAATAAAAAACCATGTTTTGTACATGACTTGTTTTGTTAGTTAGATGATTATAAGAAGCCCTTCAGAGTATACTCGAAAACAATTTTTTTAAAAATTTAATTCTCTTGAAGGTGTTCTTAACAATTGTGCAATTGAAAAAGTACAAAGTAAATCTACTAACTTCAAGTTTGATTAAATTTAATAACTGCTATTTCATTATTCTTTCATGTACACATTCATAAAAAAATATTATTTCTTTGGTCACAAAAATTATCCATTTGTGCGCAAAGAAGAAATGTAAACATTAATAAATCAATGGTTCTCTTTAATCATATAAGATTACTTCTCAATTTTAGTCACATCATTCATAGATCTCATAATTAAATTGTTTGGAGTAATACATCATGTGAATACATTTTTTCAAAAATAAATACAAATACAATATAGTTATACATAATGAACAAGCTATTTCCTTAATAAAAATAATTAAATAGCAAGAGATCATCACTAAAGCAGGTAAAAATTATATAATATACATATAGGGAGAGTGTCATAGAGTGATTTACCTCAAAACATATATCCTCTTATATCCCCCACACACTAATAGTGGTCATACTCTTCATGAGAATGATATATGTGAATCTAAATAAAGACAATAGATTAATGTGTAATTAAGTCAATATTGTAGCTACTCCATATACTCTGATGCAAGTATATCAGTGAATTAGAAAAATAATTGGTATATTCCTAATGTAAACAAGGGATAAAACTTTATGTATACATTGATTATAACCTTGAGTATGGATTTATCATGTCCCCTTTGTCACATTTGACCTCAATAATATACCGAGTCATAGTGAGACTAACTAGGATCTATCCTATCATTTAGTACTCACATCTCGAGTTTACAACTTGATCCATAGATTTTATCAACCTACCTATTTTAAACATAGTTTAACATCTAATGATCTATAGCAAAAAAATATATGATTTTTGAAAAGTGTGTGTGGGATAACATTTTATAGTGTGTCTCATATCACCCCTACAAAATGATATCCAACTCATACTTCAATGAGGATCACATAAGTAGTACATTAGTTTTAGGGACATCTTATTGTTAAAAATAATTCAATTCCTTATTGATGAATTATGGAACATCACAAATAATAAACCTAAATTTGTAGTTTTTTTGGAAATATATCAATCAATTCAATCAAAACTTAATAGCAAGATTTTAAAAGTAATTCGAATTTTAAATTCCAAATTTGCTATCCATAAAATATTAATTATGCCATCAAATTAATAAAGAGTTTTTAATTTTAATTTAAAGAACACATAAACATAATTTTATAATCTCTATCTTAATGTTCCCGAATTACATCATATGATGTCAATACTAAACAATCAACCATTGTATAAAAGTGGTGTCAATTTGGATCAAGCAAGGGCATTGGGGTGAGAGTAGCTGGGACACTAGGCTCTCAACATTGCCCCTATGCAACTCAATGCACTTGTTTTTGGTACTTAAATTATATTCTATTTCTTGGTAGTGCCCTCTATTCTAATAGGATTTTTTTAATCTAGAATACTTATGTTATTGGTTAGTGATTTTTAATAGATGCTAGGATTTGTTTTTGTTTTATTCCATACCTATCAACATCTCAATCTACCTATGAGTCATTATGCCCTTCCTAAGTCTTGGCATACTTGGCCTCAGTGTTTTACACAATTTAATCCTAACAAAGGCACACTATTTATAGGGAAAACAACTCAACTGCTCAAATGGAAGTCAATTTGGGAAATAAAATGACTAGCTATATTTTCCAACGGATCTCATTAAATGCCACCATCAATTTAGATATTCACATTATGTGAAGTGTTGGAATTGATATCTATTCATTGAAGAAATGAATAGTTGGAAAAGTTTAAAAAAAAAATTGATCAACTAAGGCAAAATCTATGTGGAATAAAGTTCATCAAAATCCCAACCTCCTTTTTAAATGCTAGTTGGCCACTCTTGGTTGAGTGGCCAACTAAAATACAATACAATTAATTTCTTAAATTCATTTTGAGTGTTACTTTTAAGAAATGTTTTAAGCATTTACCAAGTAGAATTAAGAAATATTCATCAACTTGATGTCAGACAAGATGAGGAATAAAATAAATATTAGATTTTGATGTTGAAGTTGGCTAATAAGTTATGAAGAGGGTTTAAAATTCAAAATTTTGTTTCACGATCATTTTTTAATTTTAATTTAAAATTTTATATTTTACTAATTGTAATAAATATTATAAGTATTGAGAATTTAAATATGTGATTAAGTTATGGTAATTAACTCAATGTCGTAAGGAGAATAAATGTTTAAAATAGTTGGTAAAAACTTAATAATTGTAAATAATATTGTGAAAATGGTATATGGACAAGGTTAAGGGTTTGTGACCAAAGAAAGTGATAAACGTAATAGGATAAATATTGTATACTTTGTTACAAAACTGTTTCACTACATTTCATCTTGCTTTCTTGAATGTATGGTAGGTGTGAGGATTAGAAGTTTATTAGTGTGTGACACTTGATGCTTGGTGTTTAATGATAATAACCCATAAAATAAGTGAATAAAAATAGTGATAACCTAATTGAACTATCTATCCATCCCCAAGGGTGCACATAGTTAACTATTAATAATTTTTTATCTACATTCAACATATTTTATTTCTTATCCTCCAATATCATGTCTATCCATATCTCCTCGATGATACCCTCCATCTTTTGTATGGAAATAAATATATGCTACAATCACACACTTAAAAAACCCCTTTAATTGGCTAACTAAATTATAAATAAATCATTTCAACATATATATCAAACACATTTGAAAAATATGACAAAGAATCCATTTAATGCTAAATATTATAATCATGTAATTAATTTTGATGCTAACAACAATAATTCAGTAGTTTCAAATTCCACTTGTCATTAGTGTTACATTTACTTGATACATATCAATGAAATTATGCAATTCATTATCATAAACATGCCATCTATATTCAAATAATAGAATATTCGATGTTGAAACATATCAATTTCAAAAGCATTTATATTTGACATTAGTCCAAAACAACATAATATAAGAAAATAAATTTAAATAAACAATTATTTTGTTCAAAACAAGAATAACATTATATAAGCAGTTATTAAATAATTTTGGGTTCCAAATAAATAAGTCTATGTGGCATGCCAATAGTATAATAACAACAATGGGGTGCAATGTCCTCCACCTCTAGGAAAATACGTTGTCTAGATGGCTGCAGTTTAATTAAAAAAATCATCTAAACAGATGAGGAAAAGCCTTAGATATTTTTTCAAAATATTCCCAAGTAGCATTCTCTTTAGATTATTGATTTTATTGGACCTTACAATGAGGACCTCTCTATTTTGTAGACTAAGTTTGTGAGTATCAATGATTCATAGGGGCTCTATCAGTATCCTCTTGGGTATGAACTTGCAAATATTTCCTACCAATGAAATGTGACATATATACATGGTATTTTTTATGAAAAGAAACATGAAAAACATTATGAAACCATGACAAAACATAAGACAATGTAAGTGTTGACACTGTGGATTGCACCCTTGAGAGAAGGCTAGGATTCTCTCTTCCACGTGACACAATGAAGACTCCTCTCTTGCCTGTGGGTCTGGCAAAATTGAGGGGAGAATCTCTAGATAAGGGGTAGCTCCCTTTGATGCATCTCTGGGTTATTTCACTACTACTACTAATATATAAAAGGGGGGGTTGAAAAGAGAGAAGGTTGCTGAAAATAGAACCTAAACTAAATGGTGATGCACCAAAAATGGTTGATCTACTTAGCTTGAACATACACTTTCCACCAAGAACAAGTTGATATACACTTCATTTTATATGAGAAATTCTTCTGCATCAGTGAGCTAGGGGTCCTCTAGAGAGACAGGGAGGAAGAACTAACAGAGGTGTTCTAAGACACACTATGGTAGCCTGTTCACATGCACCTATACTCTATTGTGGACACTTTTGGCTAACCTACAAAAGAAGAACTCACAATACACTAGACATGCTGGAATCATTCTGTGAAAGCATGAAGAGAAATGACTTAACACAAGACAAATCCATAAACATATGCAAAAGTGCAAGATCAAATGGAGGCAAAAATGCTTCTTTTTGATTCAAGGTAAAGTTTGGCAGAGCTCCACCTTACAAGCTGAGAGATATCTTCTTCACTTGAGAGATTACAATATATAGCCTTTAGTAAAAGACTTTGGTGCTTTTTGGAAAACAAACAACCCATGCTGCATTAAAATCCTTGGGAAGAGGAAGTCACTGATGTTGATATCATCCTTCTAAAAATACCCTAACAAAAACATACTATGTAGTCGCCAGTCTTGACTTTTAGCACTTCAAACATATTAAACGCTACTGCAGAAGCATGGGTCACCTGATTGTTTTAATGACAAGGCTGCCCCTCTTTAAGACTTATGCGATTGTCTACTCATTAATGCAAAATGAGGAAAAATAGGCTGCATCATTCACTGTTTGTGTTCTTTGATGACCACTTGGCAAAGATTGTTTCAGCTGCTGGAATAACTCCTTTGTTGACGCTTTCCTTTTGCCACTTGGGTTGTTCCCACTTTTCCTTGTTATTTTTGTCTCTTCTTGGCTTTGTCTTTCCCTAGTTTTATCTTTTCTTGGCTTTGTGAGCACTTGGGGCTATCTTATCAGTGGGTCACTAAGTTCACTTGCAGCCTATCCTTAAGCATTTCAAAATCAATAGCTATTTTACCTCCTTAAATTTGACGTTCGCGCACCTGTCACTGAGTGTTTGAACCTCCAACAACTAGTTCACGATGCTCAATTTTGACATTTTCAGGCCCGTCACCCCCTTTGGTAATTCCTTTAGACTTTCTTTCCTCCAACTTTTTATTCCTTCAACGTCACTTTCCTTTAGACTTTCTCCCTTCGAACTTTTTGTCGGGCTTTTCCATCAGGCAAATTTCTTTGGACAAAATGTCTGAAGGAATTCTTTCAGGGATTTTGTCCAAAGGATTTGCCTTGTCACTTTACTGCAGATCCCCTTTCGAAGGATAATCTTTCAAAGTTTGGTTCCTTTTCTGCCTTGTTCACTTTCCCAAAGGAACACACTGCCTTTTGCAAGTGCAAATCAAGTCCAAGGATACCCTTTGGACTTTTACAATGGTCCATTTGCTCATCACCTACCCCCCACAAGGGCTATTTGGTCTCCAAAATTACCTTTCAAAAAAGTTACAAAGATCTTTCTTGTCATCTGGGTGCCCCCCATAGAGGCACCTACCCTTCAGGTTTTTTGGAAGCGATCCTTTGGCCCTTTCTTTCTTTCAAGAAAAACCTCCGATGAATACCTTCAGACAAAAAGTCCGAAGGAATTCCTTCAGATATTTTGTCTGAAGGAATTCATCTTTTGAATTTCTTTGGATTTTTTTTGCCTTAGTCTTTTCTTTGAAGGAAAACTCTGCCTTTTTGGCCCTCTTTCTAAGTGTTTTTTGCCCTCCTTTGGCCCTCTGAAGCAGTTTATGTGCTCTGTTAAATTCCTGCATAATCATTCCTTCTAATCCTGCTTGTTCTTTCCATACCAAATGCTTGAAGTTGAGCCTTTTGCATGACAAGAGGGAAAAATGAGTTGCAGAAGCATATTTTGCATTATCCTTCATGTCTAGATGTGGAAATGGCAAGAACTAAAAAGGGAGACCAATTTTTGCTCATAGGACCAAAAATGGTCAATAGTAAGAATGTAGGCAACTGGATTGATTACTTCAAGGAAAAAGACTGATCATACATATCTCAGAGCCAATTTGGATGATTTTCCAAACTTAATGGAGATTTTATTTGGATTTACTCCATGAAAAACTTTATCTCCAGCTACAAAAACTATAGGAGTTATATTCTTATTTGCATAACTCTTTTATCACTGACAACTTCTATCAATATTAATATGATGTTTTTGACTTTTCTTCCATAACTCGAAGTTATTTAGGTATAATCATAATTTTATCACCTGGATTATCCCAATCAATAAGGGTATTACAATTTATTTCATACAAGTCTTTAAATGGTAACATGTTAAGTGAGGAATAATATAAGTTATTATAGGCAAACTAAAACAAAGGAAAATATTCTTCCCACTTATACAACTGATCCATATAATACCTATGAAGTAATTATTATAAAAAATAATTTATGCTTTCAGTTTGACCATCTGTCTCTGGTCGATATGTTATACTAAAATTTAATTTTGTTACCAAATATGCATGCAAAGTCTTCCAAAAATGAGATGTCATCCTAATATCATGGCATGAAATGATCTTTTCTATTATTCCATGTAATCTAAACACTTATTAAATAAACATTTTTTTTCTAAAATGGGTGAATCACATGTCGAATTCCTAGGTAGAAAATGCACAACCTTGGTGAGTTTGTCCACCACAACTAAGATTGCATCATGCTTGTTCTTTGACATAGGAATTCCTTGAAATTTCCATACTAGTAACTTGCCACTTCCATTTTGTAGAGTCATGAGGATATAAAGAACCTAATGGATGCAAATGCTTAGCTTTGACCCATTAACACTTTAAAGATCATGTTACATAATTTGTAACATCTCTTTTGAATCCTAGACAAAAATATAGTTGTTTGAGGTCTGCCATCATTATAGTCACACCAAGGTGACTTGAGCAAGGAGCTATATGAACCTCCTCTAGAACTATGGTACATAAATCACCAAAGCTATGTACATATATTTGACCTCTAAATCAAATTACACCTCCTTATATTAGATATACCCCATATATATGATCTCAACTATTAGCTTCAAGGGATACCTTAACCTTCAAACATAACTCATCTAATGGTAGCTGACTCAAAATCTACTATCGAAAGTTATCCGTATAGTTTCTATAGCATTTATGTATCTTATTTGACTAAGGGAATTTTTTACTTTATTTTCCTTGCTCTTAATATTCTCAATGTTGAAGTCATAATCACTCAAAAATTATAACCAATGCCTTTTCCTTGAATTAAGGTTGAGTTGAGTGAAAATAAATTTGAGTCCCAAATTATATGTTTGAGATCAAAATTATTTCTTATGAGGAAATGTCTCCAAATTTATAATGCATGAACAATTTATAAAAGATCCAAATCATGTGGTAAGTAATTTAGCTCATATTGCTTAAGATTGAAAGACTCATAAGCTACCACTTCACCATCCTGCATAAAAACATGAACAACCCTTCACCAAATGCATCTATAGTGGCTAAAAAGTTCCCATTGGGATCAATAATCTTCAAAACATGAGAAATAGTTAAATTTTACTTAAGAAACTTAAAAATATTCTTCACACTTATTATTCTAGGACATGATTAGATTTACTCTATTGGAAAATCCTTCCACATGTTTTTTGTAGCATCTTGCCAGACCCATGAAACTATGAAATTCATGTACATTCTACTGAGAGGTCCAATCCAAAATAAATTTTATCTTGGTTGGATCTACTGAAATCCCTTCTACTAATATTATGTTGCCTAGATGGTGCACTTTCTCTTGAAATAAGGAACATTTGGACATTTTTCCATATAGTTTGTATTGTATGAATCATTGAAAAAATAGGTTTAGGTGTTGTATGTGTTCTTCCTTTATTTTTTAATAAATTAAAATGTCATCTAAAAAAACTAGTACAAAACCATACAAATCATCTCAAAATACACTATGCATCAAGTTTATAAATGTTGCAAGAGCATTTTTAAGTCCAAAGGGAAGTACAATGAACTCATAGTGCCCATAACAAGTTATATTTTTTGTTTTTGGTATGTCTTCCTCTTTGATTCTTAGTTGATGATAACCCAATCTCAAATCTATGTTCATGAAGATAGTAGTGCCTCACATTTGATCAAAATAATCATCTATGTGTGGTAAGGGATACTAGTTATTGATAATGCCTTTGTTCAACATCCTATAATATATGCACAATATGAGATTACCATCCTTCTTGATAAAAACTATTGGGGCACCCCATGGGGATAGACTTGGAAGAATCAAAGCTTTTGAAAGTATTTCCTACAATTGAGCTTTTAACTCAACCAATTATATTTTTCTCACCCTATAGGGTGTTCTTGACTTTGGTTATGAACCAAGTAAAATATTAGTGGTTAAATCAAATTATCTTTTATGTGGAAGTCCTAAATTTTATTCAAGAAAAACATCCTTGAAATCACAAATAAAAGGATAGCCATCTCTGGTGGGTTTCATTTCGGCTTTAAATTCATCTATGTGCCATGAGTAAATGGCATATCCCTTTAATTGAGCTCATTTCAGTTGCATATCTAAAAAAATTCTCACATTGATCTTATGTTTTACTCCTTGAATCATCAAATAATAACCATTATCATTGAAATATGTGATTGTTTTAGCATAACAATCAACTTGAGATCGATGATAACATAACTAGTTGACTCTTTATATAACATCATATGATATTAATAGGGAAACATATAAATTAAATATTGTCTTCAATCCAAGAAGCTCTAATTCTACTTCTAATAGATAATTATCTACCATCTATTATGTTTGTTTTCCATACTGAACAACCCAACTATTTTCCATAAAACTAGATGTTGTAGACAAGTTATTCAAAATTTTAGGTCCTACAAAACATTCAGTTGCTCCATTATCTATTAACATAGTAATGAGAAAACCAAAAAAATTACCAAAAGCTTCAATTGGGGTTACTTGAAATTTGGCTTGAAAATTATTTACTGATGCATGAATCATTTGTTGAAAATTTGGTTGGTGACTTAACAATAGAGGGTTTCAAAAATTTATACACTTATCTTATTAGGGCACTGATTAGAATAATGAATTCCACCATAGATAAAACATCCTCGTATAGGGCTTGTCCCTTCCTTAGTTTGTCATTCTTTAGAAGATTTATCATTTTTATGATTGTTGTTACTATTCCATCCTCTATTTCCATTTTTTGACTTAGATAAATCCTAACTTGAAATTCCTATTGATTTTGGAATGGATTTGGGTTCTATTATTGAGGACCCTTCACTTTATCCTTAAATTATTTCCTAACTACTGCAAGGGTCTTGAATTTTAATTCTTATTTTACTGTTATTTCAAAACCTTTATGCATAGTTGATGATCCATAAAGGCCAACATATGCACCAATCTAAATATTTAGTCCTAATATGAACTTCTTGATTATGAATATTTCATCAGTTTGGTATTGAGAAACATACCTTAAGAGTTAGGTGAAAATTTCCAATCCTCAGTAACATATACATCCTCTTGATTTAGGTTTTGAAAATTGGTCATCTTTCCATCATAATAATGTTGTGAAAGCCATCTCTTTCTAAAATAAGTTATAAATACATAACATGTGATGAATTCATAAGTAAGACCCTGTTCAACCTTCAAATCGGTCCATTGGATGAAGCTTCACTTGAGAGTTGATATGCTCCCCAAACTACCTTAGTTTCTTTAGATAAATATTTGAGCTCAAAATACTTTTCCATATCGATCAACCAAACATCTGCACCATCACCAAGTATGGCGATATCATACTTCAATAATGTTATACATCTTATATACCTATCCATTTCTATTTCAAAATAGGTTCTCTTTTGGGAACGTTATTGATCTTAGGGGTTCAAGTGTTTTTTATGTTGGTCTTGGTTCTCCTGACCTTATTGATTGTTGATATTTTAGTTATTATCTAGGTTTTATTGTTCATCTTATTTTGAATTATTTTCCATAATATATTCTAGATCAAATTCTTGAATTCATTGCTCTATATAACTTACCCTATACTAGGTATTGATTACCATGGCCAATATCCAATCAATGTTGGTCATAAGTCCCTTGTCTTGCTAACTATCCTCCCTTTTAGCTCTTGTGCAAACCACATTTTCATATGTAATTAAGAAAAATGAATGTGTGAATTAGGTCCAAGTGATAAATCTAAGCTCTAACACTACAATGAAAGAATCCCTTTAGAGTACATCTAAAAAGTGGCAACTTAAAAAAAAAAACTCTTGAAGGTTTTCTTACCTATTTTGGATTCTATCATGCCTATTAATTAAAAATTAGAAAGTAATTCTATTAACTTAATATTCAATTAAATTTTATAATTTATATCTCATTTTGATTAAATTTTATAAGTTTTATCTCATTATTAATTCAAGTACACATTTATAAAGCATTTATTCTTTCTTTGATAAAAAAATTTATTTATTTGTGCAAATAAGAAATATAAACATTCATAAATCAATACTTCTCTTTAATCATATAAGATAAATGTTTAATTCTAGTTACATCATTTGTAGATCTCATAATTACATAGCAAATACAATTCAATTATTCATAATCAACAAGTTATTTTATTAATACAAATAATGAGAAAGTAGTAGATCATCGTTGAAGCTTGTGACAACTATATAAGATGTAGAGAGGGAGAGTATCATAGAAGGATTTACCTCTAACCACAGATCATTTCAGATCCCCTACACACCTCTCATCCACTGAGAGTGTCCTTACCCTTCATGAGAAGGATAGATGCAAAATCGAAGAAAAAAAGAGGTCAATATGTAATTAAGTCAATAACAATCAATCCATGCAGTGTGATACAAGTATGACAGTGAATTGGAACATGAAGTGATCTATTATCAATCTAAACAAAGGATAAAATTCCTATATACATTTATTATGGCCATAAGTTTGGATTTAACAAGTCCACCTTGTCATATCCAAACTCAATAATCTACTGAGTCATAATGCGACTAACTAGGATTTATTCAATTACTTAGTACTCACATCCTAAGTTCACAACTTGATTCATATGTTTTCTAAACTTAACCATCCTAAAAATAGCTTGGCATTAAATGATATCTAATAAAATGATAAATATGATATTTGAAAAGTGTGAATAGTATAATATTTTGCATGGGTGTTACATACTGTTGTCCCCGAAAAATGTCACTCATTTTTGAGACAACCTATGGACTATTTTGGCCTTGCACAGACCAAAAATCATCTCACCACTTTTCAAAAAATTATTCTGAGCATTCGAGTTCTTCATTTTTCAAAGATTTTCCAAAAATCTACAGACTCTGTAGGCTTGAATCTATGGACTTTGCAAGCTTGAATCTACAGACTCTGCAGGAAGAAATCTACGGACTCTATAGGCTTAAAACTATAGACTCTTTCAAGGCTCAAGAGAAAACTTAGAGAAAACTACAGACTTCACAGGTTGATTTCTACAGACTCTGTAGGAAAGAAACAAGCTCTCAGCACTTAGGCGATTTCAAGGTTGGTTCAACATGACAAGGTTCAACCAAAATGTCCATCGGCAAGCTTCTAAGTAAGGATCGAACCATTGAACCATTAAACCATTGAACTTTGAACCATTTTGGTTCAATGGGTTCAATGGGTTCAAAGGTTCAACGTCATCAACAAGAGTTAAGCGCATTTGTCAAGGTTCAAATTTCAATTGCTTCAAGGTTCAATGGCTTCAAAACACTTATCAAAGAGAAGGCTTGAACCATTGAACCATTGAACCATTTTGGTTCAAAGGTTCAATGGGTTCACACAGTTTAAAGGTTCAAGCACGACAAAGTTGACTTAGCCAAATAAAGGGATTGAACTGATTGAACCATTAAACCGTTGAACCAAAGTTGGTTCAATCGGTAGGTTCAAGGGGCTGCCCCAAAGCCAAAGGAACAAGTGCCCTTGTGGAGGGCGGTGAACCAAGGCCTAGACCCCTTGTGGAGGGTAGTGAGCAAAAATAGACAAAGTGAATTCCTTCGGGAAAATGAACAAGGCAAAGGACAAAGTGAAATACTTTGGATAATTTGTCCAAAGGAATTTGCACTCAAAAAACAAAGCAAATCTCGATGGAAAGACAAGGCAAGGAAGATTTCCTTTGGACAAATTGCCTGAAGGAATTCCTTCAGACATTTTGTCCAAGGGAAATAAAGGATAAAGCCCACTGAAAGAAAGAAGCATGAAGGCCATCTGAAGACCACCCAAAGGGTAGATACCCTTGCGGGGGGCTCTTCCTGACCCAAAGCAGACCATTTCTTAAGGCCCCGAAGGGTAGGTCCCCTCTGGGAAAGATCAAATGACAAAGCTGAAGGAATTGCTGAGGAAAGTGATGTGCCTACAAATGTCAAAGTCACAACAATGAAATAGCCGTTGATCTTTTCAGGTTTAAGTGTGGACCCAAATGCATTTAAAGGCTTTAAGGCCAAGGGCTGAGAGGAGCGTAAAGAGCCAGTAAAACTGGGAATGTAGCCTCTAAGAGCTTAAATTCTAGGAAGAGACAAAGTTAGAAAAGACAAAAGTAGAAAGAGAGAAAAACCCGAAATATCTACATAGAAGTAATTTTAGTAGGTGAAACAGTCCTCTAAGCAGATATTTTGGCTTGCAAACATTGAAGGTGCGGCCTGTTAGTCTCCTTTGGAGTAAAGACAAAATGGATAGCTGTGTATACATCAGAGGGGACAAACTAGAAGATCTAGACCTAGAAAGAGACATATTAGATGAATGGACATGCCATAATTAAGGCAATGCACTATTCCAAGCATGGTCCCTCCAGACAGAACTAAAAATGCATTGAAGGTGTTGACTGCAGCATGGGTTGTCCCATGGGAGAGAGTGCCAAGCCTTTCTTGGTGCCTATATATTGTAATCTCTTTTATTATTTTAAGGAGATCTTCCCCTTACTAGAAGAGAAAATCTACCCAAATTGAAAGGCCTTACTGAGACTTTGAGCTCAGATTGTTGTTCATATTTCTTTGATTGAATGAGAAAGCAAGTTACTTTTAGACTTTGGGCTGTTATAGCTTGTGCTACTTTAGGAGATTGTTCTTATGTCTGTATTCTGAAATCATTCTTATTTATTTGATTTAACAAGTAGAACTAGTGGAGGTGATAAGGAAGGTGCCCTGAAGCCAACTACTTTCAGACTTTGTGCTGTCATAGTTGTCTTCAGTGTGTGTTTTTTATTTTCTATTTCTGTGTAAAGGACCTTGGGATGACTTTATGCCCCCATTATTATTCATATTTCACTCTTGGGCAATCAAGGTGGAGACTTTGCACTACATTTAGGCTGCTGGTTACTCTGTACCAGGTTACCAGTCACTTGTTATCAGAAAGAGTCCTACTGTTTGCAAGAACAAGCACTTATAAAAGAAGAGAAGTGCCTTTTGTCACTTCACCAAGATTTCTACTATCCAGGAAGGGATCTAGCTCTTAGCTAAATGTTACTTCTGAAAGAAGAGAAGTACCTTCACCAACCACTTAGGATTTTTCCTCTATTTGTTAGCATCATCTCTGAAAATAGAGAGATGGATGGTTCATCCCACCCCTGTGTCTTACTTGTTGCTTATATATATAGTATATAGCCTCCGTATATTTAATAGGGAACCTCCCCTTGATGAGAGGAGAGATTTGTCCCCTTTGGATGTGGTAAACCTGCAACATTGGATAACCAATCTCCCTATGCTGTGGTGATAGGAACTATTTTGGTCACCAGTTAGCTGGTTGACAAAATATTCACTCAACAATTTTTGGTGACTTCACTGGGGACACAGTAATTTTGTGCAATTTAGAACCTCAAGTTTTAGATTGAAATATCACCTATGTCTTACCCATTATCATTATAACCTTATCCATGAATTTCACTATGGAAGAATGAACTGCTCCAGTGCTTTCCCATTGTTAATTTTTCCTCCCCAGCCTCGCACAACAATTTTTGGTGACTCTGCTGGGGATGAACGTGTAGTCTGAAGCCTCAAGTTTTAGATTGAAGCAGTCCCTACCCTTATCCATTATAGACTCTGGAGACTCCATTTCGTGTCTTACCCATTATCCATTTATAGCCTTAACATTCTCTTCCATCTCCATTATTTTATTTGGTCTGCAAAACTAGAGCTGCTGGGAAAGAGTGCGCAGTTTGAAGCCTCAAGCCTCAAGCTGAAGTAGGGCCAGTCCTTTTCCATTTTTGTTTTGAATTCTAGCCACTCCACCCATATTTGTTATCCCTATTTTTTATAATTAAATCATGACAGTTTAAGGCCCCAGGGGTAACTCATTTGGCCCACTCAACTTGACTCCACCTCTGCATGAACTTCCACGCAGCTCAAGAAAGAACTTCCCCAAATTCTTTGGAGATGGGAGAGTTCACTCTGATGAACACATTGTAGCCTTCAACATAGCCTGTGGATTGATAGGGGTAGAATTTGAAGATGTGGCAGTCAAGATTTTTGTGGAGAACCTACAAGGTGCGACTGTAGAGTGGTTCTACAATTTGCAAGCTCGATCAGTGACAGACTGGAATACCCTAAAAGCCAAGTTCAAAGCAAGGTTCAAGTCTACAGAAGATGCACATGCCTTGCTAGCCCAACTCAAATAGATGAAGAAGGAGCCCCATGAACCGATGAGGGACTTCATTGCTAGGTTAGACAAGCTGAGGCATAGGATTCCCACGATCGCCCAACTAACACCTCAAAATTTCAAGTGTTTCTTCATCAACTCACAGCTGCCTGAAGTGAGTTTTCTGTTGAGATGGGCTAGACACATAGACCTTGAGGCTGCTCAAGACTTGGATACTGAGCTAGAAGATGACCTTATCTTGGAAAGAAAGATAAGGAGAGATCCTAATAGAGGTAAATCCTCTTCATCTTCTGAGTATCCACCTTCAGCCACCACTAATCAAATGGTGCAAAAGTTGGCAAATGAACTGCTAGCCTTGAAAAGGCAAATGGCCCAAAGTATGTCTGCTCCTCCTAATCGGGATATGCCAAAGAGGGTATTTCAAAAGCAGCCATATCAAGGCAATGCCACCAAGAATCAGGGCAGCCAAATCATCTTCCTCTCCCACAAAAGAACCTTGCCCTTGAAGCACCTCCAACCAACTCAACAGTTGGATATCTAGAAATAGAACATGATTTCTCTTTCCAACCTGAGTTTGAGCAAGAAAATGATATTGATCTCTTCACAGAGGATCTATAAGAATCAGCTGGTGACTCCCACATTGGTTTCTTGAATTACCAAGATGAACCTAGAAGTGAAGGTGAATCAGTCGAAGGATCATATGCAGTATTCACCCAGTTTGAGAATCAGTCAGCCCAACAAGCTGACAAAGAAAAGATAGAGTGACCCCAACTAGCAATTTTAATTGCTAAGCAGAGAACCCCTCTTCCTTTCTAGTCAAAGGATCTGGTGATTGCCAAATAAGTAAGTACATCAAACATTTTTAAACCTCCTACTTCAAATTCGTAGACCAGTCCTCCCCCTCCCAAAAACCAAAAGGATGAACTCCCATCCTCTCTTCCAAGTCCATCTCAGTCATTTGACATGATTGATCATGTCAAGAAATCTGAAATTCAAATGACTGAGTTTGAATCCTTGCAAGCCAATCCTGAGCAGTTAAACATTGGTGAAGAGCTAGGTGTGGACTTGTCTGAGGCAAAGATTGTAGTCACTCAAATGTCAACCCCTACTGATCAAATTTTGTTTGAGCCTTCAGACAGGGGAAATTACTCCTTGACCACAGAGGATGCTCATGTCTCAGCCGATCAAAGTCCCATGGCTGGCAATCTAGGATTTGATCCAAATTAGGCATCAAAAGAATTGGTAGGGCTCAGTACAAATCAAGAAGGATCTTCCATCTCTGATGAAGAGAAATCTGATAAAATATCAGCTTTTGATGATGCTTGGATCCTGGAATTTGATGGCAGCAATTCTTACATAGTTGGATGTGGATCTCTATTGCTCGGATTGAAAATTGCTCGAGATGAAGAAATCAAACTCCTTCACACCAAAGGAGATGCTGAGCTGATGGTTTGTCAGGGGTTTAATGCTGACAATCAAAGCATGTGCTGGACTGAACTAACAGAATAACAAGCTATGGTGGTGGACCATACTATTGTATTTCAAAGTCAGCAAAAGGAATTCTTTGTAGAGAGAACAAGGAGTTATAGTTTTTAGAGAGAAGATCACGTCGCACCATGGGGCAAGAAGAGGAAAGACCCAAGAGGAAAATGTAGAAAATTGGTTTCCTGGTGGAGAGTTCCATTTGCCCGTCACTATTTATGGGGACAAAATGGTTTCTTGCTAGTTTATTAGGATGGCATCCCCTTTTCTTCATCCCATGATGAGCAACGTTTGAAGTACTTTAATTCTTGAAGTACCAGATAAGTTCACCTATACATATGTATATCTGTATAATCTTTAGTTTTATTTTGTGTTTTTCATTTTCATTTTTTGGAGCCTTTCTTTTTGGGTAGCATGACTCCATAGCCCAATGGCATACTTCAAGGCACTGGAGATTCTAGTTTCTACTCCCCTCAGATATTCCAAGTTTTCAACTGAAGGAAGTTCCCCAACTGGAGCCAGCTATTGTCCCTGAAAATGTCACTCATTTTTGGGACAACCTACGGATTATTTTGGCCTTGCATAGACCAAAAATCATCTCCCCTTTTCAAAAAATTGTTCTGAGCATTTAGGTTCTTCATTTTTCAAAGCTTTTTAGAAATCTACAGACTCTGCAGGCTTAAAACTATAGACTCTTTCAAGGCTTGAGAGAAAACTTAGAGAAAACTACAAACTTCACAGGTTGATTTCTACGGACTCTACAGGAAAGAAACAATCCCTCAACACTTAGGTGATTTCAAGGTTGGTTCAACAACAAGGTTCAACCAAAATGTCCATCGACAAGCTTCTAAGCAAGGATCGAACCATTGAACCATTGAACCGTTGAACCTTGAACCATTTTGGTTCAATGGGTTTAATGGGTTCAAAGGTTCAACACCATTAGCAAGAGTTAAGCACATTTGTCAAGGTTCAAAGTTCAACCACTTCAAGGTTCAACAGCTTCAAAACACTTATCAAAGAGAAGGCTTGAACCATTGAACCGTTGAACCATTGAACCATTTTGGTTCAAAGTTTCAAATGGTTCAAAGCGTGGTTGGTTCAAGAAGACAAAGGACTTAGCCAAATAAAGGGATTGAACTGATTGAACCATTAAACTATTGAACCAAATTTGGTTCAATCGGTTGGTTTAATCAGTAGGTTCAAGGGGCTGCCCCAAAGCCAAAGGAACAAGTGCCCTTGTGGAGGGTGGTGAACCAAGGCCTAGAACCCTTGCAGAGGGCAATGAGCAAAAATAGACAAAGTGAATTCCTTCAGGAAAATGAACAAGGCAAAGGACAAAGTGAAATCCTTCAGACAATTTGTCTGAAGGATTTCACCTGAAAAACAAAGCAAAGCCTAGTGGAAAGACAAGGCAAGGAAGATTTCCTTCAGACAAATTGCTCAAAAGAATTCCTTTGGACATTTTGTCTGAAGAAAATAAAGGATAAAGCCCACTGGAAGAAAGAAGCCTGAAGGCCATTTGAAGACTGCTCAAAGGGAAAATACCCTTGTGGGGGGCTCTTCCCGACCCAAAGTAGACCATTTCTCAAGGCCCCAAAGGGCAGGTCCCCTCTGGGAAAGATCAAATGACAAAGCTAAAGGAATTGCTGAGGAAAGTGACATGCCCGCAAATGTCAAAGTCACAACAATGAAATAGCCATTGATCTTTGTAGGTTTAAGCATGGACCCAAATGCATTCAAAGGCTTTAAGGCCAAGGCCAAAAGGAAGAACCGCTGAAAGGAACGTATAGAGCCAGTGAAGCTAGGAATGTAGCCCTGAGAGCTTAAATTCTAGGAAGAGACAAAGCTGGAAAAGACAAAAGTAGAAAGAGGGAAAAGCCAAAAATATCTGTGCAGGAGTAATTGGAGTAGGTGGAACAGTCCACTAAGTAGATATTTTGGCTTGCAAACATTGAAGGCGCGGCCTGTTAGTCTCCTTTGGAGTAAAGACAAAATGGACAGTTGTGGAGACATTAGAGGAGACAGACCAAAAGATTTAGACCCAAGAAGAGACATATTAGATGAATGGACACACCATAATTATGGCAATGAACTGTTCCAAGCATGGTCCCTCCAGACAGAATTGAAAATGCATTGAAGGTGTTAACTGCAGCATGGGCCGTCCTATGGGAGAGAGTGCCAAGCCTTGCTTGGTGCCTATATATTGTAATCTCTTTTATTGTTTTAGGATATCTTCCCCTTACCAGAAGTGAAACTCTGCCCAAATTGAAAGGCCTTACTGAGACTTTGAGCTCAGATTGTTGTTCATATTTCTTTGATTGAATGAGAAAGCAAGTTTCTTTCAGACTTTGGGCTGTTATAGCTTGTGCTACTTTAGGAGATTATTCTTATGTCTGTCTTCTGAAAGCATTCTTATTTATTTGATTTAACAAGCAGAACTAGTGGAGGTGATAAGGAAGGTGTCCTGAAGCCAACTACTTTCAGACTTTGTGCTGTCATAGTTGTCTTCAGTGTGTGTTTTTTTCTTTTCTGTTTCTATGTAAAGGACCTTGGGATGACTTTGTGCCCCCATTGTTCTTCATATTTCACTCTTGGGTAGTCGAGGTGGAGACTTTGCGCTACATTTTAGGCTGCTGGTTACTCTGTACCCGATTACCAGTCACTTGTTACCAGAAAGAGTCTTGCTGTTTGCAAGAACAAGCACTTTTGAAAGAAGAGAAGTGCCTTCTGTTGCTTCACTAGGATTTCTACTATCCAGGAAAGGATCCGGCTCTTGGCTGAATGTTACTTCTGAAAGAAGAGAAGTACCTTCACCAATCACCCAGGATTTCTCCTCTGTTTGTTAGCATCATCTCTGAAAAAAGAGAGATGGATGGTTCATCCCACCCCTGTGTCTTACTTTCTGCTTATATATATATATATATATATATATATATATATATATATATATATATATAGCCTCTGTATATTTAATATGGAACCTCCCCTTGATGAGAGGAGAGATTTGTCCCCTTTGGATGTGGTAAATCTGCAACATTGGACAACCAATCTCCCTATGCTGTGGTGATATGAACTATTTTGGTCACCAGTTAGCTGGCCGACAAAATATTCACCCAACACATACCACCCCTACAAGATGATATATCACTCATACATTAATGAAGATCACATAAACAATATATTAGTTTTAGGGACATTTATAGTTTACGAATAATTCAAGTCGTTATTGATGAATTATGGAACATCATAAATAATAAACCTAAATTTTCAAATCTCGTGGCAATATGTTAAATGCGGTTTAATTAGATCTTAAAAGTGATATGAATTTTTAATTTAAATCCATTGATTGTCAAAGAATACTTAAATACATAAAAGTATCCTTATTGTCATTTAATTTAAATCTTTTTATTTCACAATATAAAAGAGAAAATATTAAATTGAACATATACATGTTGTATTTAACAATTAAAATAGAGATATTACATATTTTAACCGATTTAGCTATGATATTCAAATGAATAGACCTTGTATTTAGTATAAAATCAAATGCACCAAGAAAATTCAACATTAATGTCTTTTTAAATACCTTAATTTAACATTTGATATATAAAAATGATGATAAATTCATCTTCAAAGATTAATAATAATATTAGTATAATTAACTTAATAAATAATTTTCATAAGTTAAATATATAACATGACAAGAATAAAACTTGTATTAACATTAATATTACTTACTCATATTTTTACTTCATATGAAGGTAAATGAAACTATTAAACTCATTGTTCATCTACAATTCTATGGTTGTAATAGTTTACAATACTTTAATATAGATTTAGACTCATTATATTTTCTACCAATTCTTATTTTATTTTATATATAATAAAATTTGAAAAAATTGTTTATATATATATATATATATAATATTTAAATATTTTTTCAATAACTATTTTTCATATTAAAAAGAAACAAGAAGAAAATACTTATAATAAATAGAATGAATGAAATAAATCATATTAATCAATTTATTAATTTGAAGGGTTCAACATGCTGATCCTTACTCCAACCTATTTTTATTTGAGGGTTCCACGTCTTGCTTTGAGTTAAACACCTTCTATTTATCCTTACTCCAACCTATTTTCAGCTGATCTCATTAAATGCCTCCACCTATTTAACTATTGATATGAAGGGCGTAATGGTTAGAATTCATGTATATTGGTTGAATAAATGAATATTTGGAATAGTTTAAATTAAAAAAATTCCAACGCATGTGGATGAAATTTCAACAAAATGCCAACCTCCTCCTTAAGTGCTAGTCATCCACTCTTGGTCTTTATTTATCTATCAAAATTAAGTAATATTTATCAAAATATTGATTTCAGATAATTCATCAAAATGAGGAATAAAATAAATATTATTTTTTATTCTTAAATTTAGTTAGTAATGATTATTAGCTATGAAATAGGTTTAGAAACTCAATTTTTTTATATGCTTTTTTTATAATAATTTAAAATTTACATTTTATTAATTATAATAAATATTATTAGCTTTGGCGAGTTAAAAATATGACCGGACTACAATAATTAAATCAATGTTGCAAGAAGAATAGTTGTTTAGCATGGCTAATAAAAACTTAGCGAATATAGTTAATACTATGAAAATGTCATATGGATGAGGTTAAGGTTTTATTATCAATAAAAGTGTTAAAGGATTGTTTATATTTTGTCTCAAAATATGAGAAGTCATTGTATGTCCCATTAAAAAAATGGTTTGCCACATTGTATATTGCTTAATTGAATGGATTGACAAGGGAAAGGATGTGAAGGTTAATAGTGTGTGACACTTGACACTTATAATTTAATGATAATAACACACACAAATAACTAAGAATGGTAATAATCTAATTGAAAAATTCTACCCATCCCTAAGGGCACATATAGATCACTATCTATAAATTTTAACTTATATTCAACACATTATCTTTCTTATCCTACGATATCACATCTATCTGTCTCTTCTCAATGATACCCTTAATATTATTTAGGAAAAGAAACATACATTACAATAACACACTCAACAAAACATGTTAAGTGATCACCTAGATTAAAAATAAATCATTCCAATGTATACATCAAATAAAATGAAATATGAAAATAAATCCATTTAATGTTGAATATTATAATCATGCCATTACTTTTGATGTTGAAAAAAAGTTAGTAGTTTCAAATTCCCCTGGTTGTTAGTGCTACATATAAAAAAAATATGCAATTAATTATCATAAACATGCCATCTAACATTCAACTAATAGAATGTTTGATGTTAAAACATATACAATTGCAAAAGCATTTATATTAAACATTAGTCCAAAACAACATAATATAATCAAATACATTTAACTAAATATTATTTTTATTCAAAACATGAATAGAAATCATAAGAGTAGTTATTAAAGTATTTTAGGTTCCAACTACATAAGTCTATGTGGCATGCCATGTCAACACAAAACAATTAGTAGTCTAACAACGAACATGGGGTGTGAAAATAATCAATTGATGTTATTTATCATATATATGGTAGATTGTTGTATATCTATTCTCTAGCACATGCTTTTCATGTTATACTTGGGATGTAGGACATGCAGATTACATATGATGCATGTATTTATAGGTGTGAGGAATTCCTTATATCCAATATATTCCTTTTCTACATTGGAAGTATGCCTACATTTGGGATACCTTTGTACATCTTATTTGATTCTATATTTCTATGACCATTCCATTATCATTTTGAACGAATTAGATTATTTATACATGGTTTACTCTTAAATATACTCTTTAGGGTGTTATTCTCTATGGCTATGGTACTTTTCTATATACGATGATGTCATGGATTGATTTTATAGCCTAACATTTTTTGTTCAATGTATGTTGATGTTGTTGGATTTACATAGTGTGATAATTAATTATGTATTACATTGAGTGATGATGGATGTATGGTACATTGCATGGTTCTATATGTGATCATTGGCATGTGATAGATTGCATGTTACATTGAGTGAATCTTGATGTGCATTACATTGTGTGACCATTGATGACTATTACATTGTGTGTCCTATATGTGATCATGGATGACTATTATATGGAATGATATTATATTGTGTGCTTCTATGAGTGCAATGGTTATGTGTTGTCACATCATGTGTGTTTGAGGATCCCTTAGTTTATGTCCATGTCGTGTCTTGACTACTTGTGTGTGTCATGACAATGACATTGTGTGCACATATGTGTGTGTATTTACATGGTTTCTGAGCTTGTGGTGTCATGATTGCTATCATGCATTCCTCTATTGTGTGTGAACATGATTTCTTCAACTCTTCTTCTACATGGATTTTATTTGGTTGCTTATTAATATGATGATTACTATTATGTACCTCATTGAAATATATACTTGATATGACACTTTTATACCTTAAGATACATGTTTCAATGATTAAATATTGCTATGATTACATATCTACTCATGTTTGCATATATGATTTACATGTTGACATTTTTATAATTAACATAATGCATAAACTCTTTTATTTTGAGATAAATTATTCATAGGCTACATCCCTCACCTTAGAAGGGAGGCCTACTAGTGGGATTGTCGTAGATATTTAGGCTTTGATAAAAATTATATTCATCTTTTGGGATAGATGATGTGATTCAAATGGAAAAAAATTGATAGATTTTGTGGCCAATTATGATTTGGGGCATATTGACAAATATGAAAGTATATGTAAGGAATTTTACTTGACCATGAGTGATAGTTAGAAGGTTTTATGAGATTATGGGATAGATTATAGATTTTAGATTGAGCAAGTTCTTAGAATGACATATAGGTTATGGCATTCTACAATCACTTTGAGGTATAGATGGATCATGATTAGGGGCTTGAAGATTGTTCATGTAAATACACTTTTATATTTCTACATTTTTTTTTGAATAATGATGGTACTAAATAAGCACTTTGGATCTAAAATACAAATGTTACATTTTACATATGAACCTCATTTAGGGTTCCACATTTTACATACAACTCTGGTACATGGCTCCATCAAGAAATTTACAATGATATTTGGAGTAATGTGGTTGAGGACTTATGTGCCCCTAAAATAATACTTCTTCATCTCTAATGGGGGTTGATGCATATACGTCTCAACCCATGGTTTTAATAGTTTCATATCCCTAGGGGATAATCATCCCATGAAATTATTCAATGTATTTAAGAGGGAGACTTAGTTTGCATACTGTTGGGATGAATAAACCGAAAGCACACAATTGATTACCAAGAAACTTAATATGTGGAAATTAACCAGAATCAACAAGTAACTAGAATTCAGAAATAACACATGATATGAGAGACAATACACAACTTGTATTAAAACTCTTTCAGAAGGAAATACAACAAAGAAGGCTGCCACAGTTCTTCTTCCTTACACACCTCTAGGGCTCCCACACCTCTAGGGCATAAACAGTAAATATTCCCTCAAAGCTCTCTCCCTTAGGTCCCAACACACAACTCAAACACAGAGTTGGTGTTCACCTCCAGTGCTCCACGCACTCCATAAGTACACAAATGTACTTCAAGTAGATCTCCCCTGAACTTGCAACAACCTACACCTCAATAGACCTTACTTATGGAAGGATATTCCTTGCCTTACTCTTTGCTCTATCTGAGTACCCACTGTACTCCAAGTAGATCCCACCTGATTCTGCTCCCTATTGTGTTGCTATCCTATCTGATCTTGCACACGTACAAATCAATCTGGTTCTGCACACCTGTGAACCTTGACATTGCACACACATACACCTGCAAATCAATGATCTTACTTACCATGTAGATCTCCTAAAGTAGCCATGCTCACCTGATGACCAAGATCATAGACTTCTGAAGAACCCTACTGATTCTCCAATCCAGCACCCACACTTGGTACTGTGGCACTAGGATGAACACACCATGCTCACCTCACACACAGAAGGAGCTTATATTATTGCTCTCTTACTCTCTAGCACAAGTTTACAATACAACCAATGAGTCTCTTAAATAGATCTCATGCAAATAATAATTAGACACCTAATTACAATAATTAGATCCACAGCTTCTAGTCTAAATTTGGTTTTTGACATGCAAACACTTGGTTCGTTAGCTAACTGCCCATAATACACGCAGTCCAAACCACACATGTGACCGATGCCGGTCCCTATCTGCCTGGGGGGTGCCGATGCCAGTCGACTTCTGACCGATGTCAATTGCCTTCTTGTCTGATCCTACCAACATCGGTTGGCCTGACCGATCCAGCGTCTGTGACACTCCATAACCCTTCTGCAACCTCCTCCTCTATTTGCATTAGTGAAGCTTTTAGCTCCATAACCTAACAATCTCCCACTTGGAGATAAATAGCTGCACTGTACCTGTACTTGTACCCCATCTAATCTATTTCCTGGCTTGTATCCCTCTTCAAGATCAATCCTGAAGACAACCCACCACACAACCTGTGGTGCACCTCCTGTCATCCAAGTACCCTGCCACATCCGAACCTACAAACCCATGTAGTGAAGTCCTGACCCTGAATAACATGATTCCCTGCTACTAGTCTCTCTCACATCCCTAAGAATCCACTTCTCCGAATTGGCTCCTAACTCTCTGACAGCTCCCACTGCTTAGGAAAACTCAGGTCTATACCAGACCTTATGTGATTTCAGACACTGAACTATCCAGCCCTTAGTGTGCTCTGGCTCTGCATCTTGAACCTTGCCAACACCTGATTCACATCAGCTCCCACTGGAGACAAAATCAACTTGTGATCTCCATGTCTCCCATGCCAAAGAATTTCGCTGCTCCAAATTCTTCATAGCAAACTACTGAACTAATCTTACCCTTAGCTCAACAAAACCCTGTATGTACAAACTTGATAGCTAGCATACCATCCACATACAACAATAGAATGATGTCATGACTCATCATCCACCTAGTAAGACAAACACAATGGTTACACTGACATTGACTAAAGCCATGCTTTATCCTCCACCTGTCAAACCCTGTACCACTGTCCTGCAGCTCCTCAAGAAAATATGACCTGGTCTTCTGTCTCACGTGTCCATTCTCTCTATTCTTCAACTAAGGTATCCATTTGTCTCTATACTTTTATCTTGGCTGACAACCCTACCAAATCTCCTGCTTGGTTCTGCATTCTCTTCATGCCATGCTCCCACTGTTTCTTGGATCCTTCCTGCTCTACAGTCAACAACTAGTATAAAGAAGAGGAACAACAAATTTAAGGCTTAATTACATCTTTAGTCCTCCATATGGGCATTTGAGACTCCTTGACAGCTTGATGTCCACCCAAAATCCATTACAGTGACCAACTTCGGTCACCACACAGTCTGCATCCAACTGACGTCGATTCCATGCACCTATCCTGACTACCAACCCTGCCGACGTCAGTGTCCCCTGCCGCCGACGTCGGTCCTTCTGACTGATGTCAGTCTTACCTACTACCAACGTCAGTTTTCCTACCAATGCCGATACCTGTGTTTTCTTGTGAGTGATGACTTTTTACTCGCGAGCTCTTTTGAATCAAAACCCATGTCCAAACTGCCCTGCTCAGAAGTATCCAGCCCCATCCACTGGTTTCTGTCCGCCATCTACTCTATAAACACCAAGGCTTTCCAGTTCTTAAGCCTATCAAATATATCTATCTTCTGCTTAAGAACATGCATCTCCTTCTTGCTCATGTGACCAAGCCTATAAAGCCACGTCTTCGCAATAGAAGAAGAATCAGTAATATAAACAAGTAGATAAAGAGTACCTATTTTCTTACCACCAGCTAATTCAAGTGCATCCACTATGAGAGTTCTTGTGCATCTCTCATCACCCAAGTTTTTTGAAGAAATTAGCCACATCTCCAAACCTGGGACTTGTATGACCTCCTTCAACACCCGTGTGTTGGCCGCCTGTAATTTTAGCTTCACTTCCCCTTTGCCAATTCTTTGGCAAGGCTCACCAGCTCCTCTCCCTAGGGCTGCATGGAAAGAGGCAACAAAATCTGTTAACCAAGATTCAACTTTATCCAAGAAACCTCCCAAAGCATCCTGTGCAACAACACCTGCAACATCTGCATCTTCAGTTCTTTCATACTAATTTACTACCAACCAACAATCTTCTTTTACCTGCTCTTTCTTTCCATAGGACCGTAAGTGATCATCTATGCTTTTCAACTCCTCCATTCTTAGCTTACTTTGATCTGCCATTGCTCTACTCCCACTCAATCAGAAACCCCTGAGAGTGACCTGTAACCAAACACAAAACTTGCTCCCTGCAACCTTAGCTCTGATACCACTTGTTGGGATGAATAAATCAGAAGCACACAATTGATTACCAAGCAACTTAATATGTGGAAATTAACTAGAATCAACAAGTAACTAGAATTCAAAAATAACACATGATATGAGAGATAATACACAACTTGTATTAAAACTCTTTCAGAAGGAAATACAACAAAGAAGGCTGCCATAGTTCTTCTTTCTTACACACCTCTAGGGCTCTCACACCTCTAGGGCATAAACAGTAAATCTTCCCTCAAATCTCTCTCCCTTAGGTCCCAACACACAACTCAAACACAGAGTTGGTGTTTACCTCCAGTGCTCCATGCACACCACAAGTGCTCCATGCACTCCACAAGTACACAAATGTACTTCAAGTAGATCTCCCCTGAACCTGCAACAACCTGCACCTCAATAGACCTTACTTATGGAAGGATCTTCCTTGCCTTCCTCTTTGCTCTATCTAAGTACCCACTGTACTCCAAGTAGATTCCACCTGATTTTGCTCCCTATTGCGTTGCTGTCCTATCTGATCTTGCACACCTGCAAATCAATCTGGTTCTGTACACCTGTGAACCTTGACCTTGCACACACATACACCTATAAATCAATGATCTTACTTACCATGCAGATCTCCTAAATTAGCCATGCTCACCTGATGACCAAGATCATACACTTCTGAAGAACCCTGCTGATTCTCTAATCCAGCACCCACACTTGGTATTATGGCACTAGGAAGAACACACCATGCTCACCTCACACATAGAAGGAGCTTATATTATTGCTTTCTTACTCTCTAGCACAAGTTTACAATACAACCAATGAGTCTCTTAAATAGATCTCATGCAAACAATAATTAGACACCTAATTACAATAATTAGATCCACAACTTCTAGTCTAAATTTGGCTCTTGACATGCAAACACTTGGTTCGTTAGCTAACTACCCGTAATACACGCAGTCTGAACCACACAGGTGACCGACGTCGATACCTGTCTGCCTGGGGGGTGCCGACGCCGGTCGACTTTTGACCGATGTCAGTTGCCTTCTTGTCTGATCCTGCCGACGTCGATTGGCCTGACCGACGCCGGTGTCTGTGACACTCCACAACCCTTCTGCAACCTCCTCCTCTTTTTGCATCAGTGAAGCTTTTAGCTCCACAACCTAACAATAGTTTTAATAGTTTCAGCCCATGGTTTTAATAGTTTCATATCCCTAGGGGATAATCATCCCATGAAATTATTCAATGTATTTAAGAGGGAGACTTAGTTTGCATACCCATAGGTATATTCATTCCTTCTATTTTAAATTTTAAGTCTTTCAATGATCTAGATTGATTTATATTTTATATCATAAGTAAACATTGATTTCTACATGTTTCCTTGCAAGTTTTCATGGAACAATATGGATGTTTTGGGCATACCTAAAAACAATAAATGCGATTAAAATTAGGTACCAATTTTCTTATCGTATCCATTTAATCTATAATTTTATATACTAGACTAAAAAGGGGCCATTTATAGACACATAAATTTGGTATTAGACACTTGGAAACATTATTTTGACCTATATATGAGACACATGATTTTTGCATACACATTTTAATCTTGCTCACATCCTATTCTATATATTTATATATATATGGGTTTGGTCTTCTCAATTTGTTGTTATATATACATAAGATCTCCCTAGTTTTTGCCATGATTCTCTATTATCTTATATATAATATCATCATATGTTAGATACATGTTTCTTCCATCCTAGATAATGCTGACAATAGTCAGTTATCAATAGTGTTTGCCTTTATTGGTAGTGTCCTAGGACCATCTAACGATTAGTTTTAAAATTCAAATCCCTTCCTTGGGTAGGCCTACACATTTAAAATATCAATTATATATAGATATTACACAAATAATCACCTATAAATATATGTAAAGCCTAAGGATATTCCTATCTAGCTCATATCTAGAAATCATTTTTCACATCCTTGAGGCACTATCACAAAGCATCCAAATCTAAGGATCCCTTAAAGGAAAAATACATAAGCCAATTATGAAAACAAACCACAAGGTCAAAGTTGCATATTGTTAAGTGTTGAAATCCAAAGAGCTACATTGCATTCTATAAGAACACTATTGAGAGCACACACACATAATTGAGAGTACTAGGTGCAATTTCATCCCTCTTTAGAGTATTGAAATGTAGTCAATGCTTAACCAATTAGTGGGGTGTGGTTGGGGTTGGGGTTGTCTAACCCATATTTATAACCCCTTTTTTAATTCAAGCAAGTGTCAAAAGTGGAACTAGGGTTTCAAGGAAAAGGATAACAAAATAAATATTTGTGCATATGATTGAGGTCAATAGAATAGATATAAATCATCTTGACAGGTAGGTGCAGTGAGCTGTGGTAAAATAGATTGGAAAAAATAAAATGGTAGTTCTGATAGACAATGGATAAGACTAATCACCGTAGGTTTATGGGCTTCATCATCTACGTCTAGGAATATTTTGACACTTTTTCTTGAGATGAGTAGTCATAGATCTTACAAAGATCATTTCAGATGACTTTGCATAAACAACAAGGAACACAAAATTTTTATAAGTTATGTACCCTCTCTTAATCATTTATATAAATAGTAAGTAAAATTTATCTATGAATTATATTTAAATTTGTATGTTTAAATGATTTATCTTATGCAATTTGAATTTCAATAATTTTATACATGTTTAGATATCCTAAATCAAAATAATTAAAAAATAAAACATTTTCTCCTTCCTCCAAATAATGAGGACTACAAAAGTTTTGGGGTGACACAGTGACCCATGACATGAAGAAACACGATGAAGACTTGATTGTGAAACTTGAGAGATATCTTAAGTGGTATTTAAGCATTTGATAAAATATTTATAGTTAGAGGTGTTGAAAAACCAAAGTTTTTCTAACTCTTTTGAAATTTTATCTTAATAATGAACGAGATTTGTAAAGCATTGAGTGATGTGCTATTACTTTAGATGCAACATGGTCCTAAGGACTTGGAATCAAGGTTGGTTTAGTGTTTTTAGTGTTGGATGTTATAATAATGGGGTTAATAACAACACCAATATTACAACCCTTTTAATCTCTCCAATATTAGGGGTTTAACAGGATATCTTTGACATGGATTTATTGAAATAAGAAAATAATAAACAATCTTTGATTTAATGTTTAATAGATTGTCGTAAGAAAAAAGTAATTAGGCAAATTAATGTAAAAAATTATGTATGAGTGATGAATATCACCTAAAATTTAAATAAACTATTTACGATCAGGGAAAGGTATACTTCCACCAAACCTATTTTTGGGGATAAAATGAATATAATTTAGAGACATATTGACATATAATGTGGCATATGGTGGTTAATATTTAGTTAATAAGATTCCAGCAAGGGAATGGAAGTCTTTTGAATTCATCCCAGACTAGGAGCTTAAAAGTTGTATGTTTGAAAACAAAAAATCATGTGTTCAAGGAGATAAAACCATAAGATAACTACAAATATTATAGGTATAGGGCTTATTTAAAATAAGCCCCACATGGATTGAGTTCGGAAAAAAAAAACTTTTACCATATTTTTGAATGCCTTCTAGTGTAATGTCATGTTGAGTCCATGCAAATGGAATTTAGGTTGTCAACATACTTACATAAGGCATTCTTCTAAAATTATAATCTATCAAAGATACCTTGAGGAATAACTTGGGGACAAATTTTTGAGACTTCTTGAGCAGCGACATCTTTCTTAACTACTCCACAATATTTTATTACAATTGAATTAGAGATTAGAGAGGCATTTAAATAGGATGATATGACCCTATGATGAGGTTACGTAAATAAATTATAAATGAAAAGGATATTGATAAAATTCTTTATATTCCAATATGGAGTGCTAGTTGAAAATGAAAAAATAAAAAAAATCTAGGGGTGCACATTAAATCTGAGTAGATTTAATTTTTTTCACCATGTCTCTTCACAGTTGGTACATAGAAAACAAACCATTCATTTTATGTTTTTCACAAATCAAATGAATAGAAAATAATATAAACAAAAATTGTGTAGTGAATAGTCCCTATTTTTGTATTGATAATTGTTAGTGCTTGAGTTTATATGTAAATATAAAATTAATTGTATTTAGATAATAAATATGTAAAAAATTATTGAAAAATTAAAATTCATTCAAGATTAAATTATTAATGTTGTCCACTCTTTTTCTATGATTAACTATAGATGTATACATTGTTATATAAATAATGATATGCTTTTTCAATTTAAAAAAGGAAAGGAAATATTAATTAAACTATTTGTTATCAACAATTGTTAATAGTAAACATAACATACTATGGTAAAATAATCAAAAGCATGTGCTAATAACATTACTTATTGTATTGGCCTTTATTAGACTACATCACAATCATTCACACAAGAAGCATGTGCATAGTCTCCGAGGAAAAAAATTAAATTAAATAAAAGGTCATATATAATAAACTTTCTCAATGAAATGTGAAATTAATGATAATTTTTAATGTGAATGGCTCACCAATTTTTATACTTTTATGCCCACTGTAAACATTGTTGCAGATTGAGTATCATTGTAGAATGGAATATTAGGCATGGAAGGAGATGAAGAGGAGCTTCCTTGGTATTCGAAGAGGGTAATGGTGGTTGTGTTATCAAATGGCACTCCCTGACCACTGACATAAGCTCTAAGAGATCCATGTAGTATATGATTTCCACCTTACTGAACATCATAAGAATGTTTATAGTTTACTTGGGCCCTAACATACAAACATTCATTTTGTATGGATTGTATGGGATGCATCCATACATGTACCTATCATGTTGTGGTTTGCGATGGAGATAAATAGGTTGGTGTTCATTGCAACATTGATCACCCTAGCGATATAGAGGTACAATAAGTTATTCCACGTATAGAATAAGATTTACAATTTTGTATGGATGTAGACAATAAAATTAAATTCTCAATTTTTTTGAGGAATTTAAAACATAATATATACATAAAAAAACATTTTGACATATATTGATATTTTGAAGGCAAACAAGTGAATTAAGTTTTGAAATATCATATTTCATATATATGATAGGATTTACAAATTTATATGCATACTGATGATAAATGAAAATCCTCAAATTTTTTGAATATATTAAATTAAAATAACAAGAAAAATATTCATTTTGACATATGTCTAGATTTTAAAGGCAAGTAAGCGAGCTAGGATTTGAAATAAGTTATTCTAATACACAATAGGGTTTGAATTTTTTTTTAAGGGGATGCCAAAGGAGTGATAAAAAAATTTAAGAGAGACTTCCACTATTAATAATCCAACTAAACTAAATGAAGTTAGTATGAGTTCACATTTTCAAAGTATGGAGGCGACCTTGTAGTTACATGAGCATGAAAGTCAATATGGTCCCTTAATGGTGCTCAATTGATGCATGATAATTTAGATGTGATAAAAACTTTTGCATTAACTAAAAATATGTAGGGGTATGTCATTATGGCCTATTAAACATGTTTTCAGTTGTGGCACTATAAATATCGATATATAATGATTCATGGAAACCATCAAGAATTTTATTTGACTTCTAAGGAAAGATAAGAATTCTGGTGAGTATAAAGGTTGTGAATTTATACTCCTAACAAATACACTATCTATTTCATCAAGGTGAAACAAATAACATAATTCATCAAACTTTAAATGTGAATGCATATAAGTGGTTTTTTGTAGGATCCCAAAACCTTACAAAGATAAGAGATATAACATTAAAACATATGACAATTCAAAGAAAGAATCTAACCTTCAATTAGAATGCAAACAAAAACTAAGCAGAGTTCAAAATATCTTAAAAAAAAAAAACTAAAAAAGCATAACAAGATTAACAAAGACAATTAAATAAAACTAACACAGAGAATGAACTACCCTAAAGAGTCCTCCAGTTCTTCAGTATTTTTAGGCTCTCCTTCTGGGTTTGAGTTTGGTCCATGGTGGGATTCCCATAGTTGATGTTCTTACATTTTTATCTTATCATCCTGATGCTCTTAGTTTCTCCCTCTGAGGATTTTTAATGGATCAAAATGATTTTTTTATCTTATCTTACATCTTATCCAGCTTAATAATTAATAGCCCCATCTTATTGTTAGTACTAATAATGAGGGTCTTCCTTTATCTCTACGTAATGTGAATGCATATATTGATTTTTCTTGAAAAGTTATAAAATTATAAATATTAATACCTAATTTTGAGTTCATATGCAAATTTTATGGCCCCTATATTTTTTGGACTTTTGTAGTGACATAACCTATCATATATATTAAGGGTAGTTTGAATACTTAAGTTTTGGTTTCATAACCATTGGGGAAGATTTTAAAACCCTTAGGGGTGACTTGGAAACCACTACTATGCATTAAGCAACCATTCCTCCCATGTCAATTTTAAAAATAGAGTAATGAATAGAACATTTGGGTTTCTCATTATGGGCATTTTAGGACCCTTTTTTCTTTGAAGGGATGGCTCCATAAGGATAAAAGAGAAAATTTGGGATAGAGGAAGGTAGTTTTCACATGATTATCTCTTAGATAGAGAGATGGAGAGATAAAAAAAGGACACACAAGATTGATCTCCATTGGTCATTGGAGAAACTATATCAATTGTAGACAATGCTCTCCAAGGGATATTTGGAATAGAAGAAAGTACTTTCCAAGTGATTATTAAATGCAATGAGTTAGGATTGAATTTCAACTATCCCATCCAAAGATCTAGAATTAGAAGGTAAATCAAAGAGAGCCCATTGATACTTAATGAATTTGGATATGACCAAACGGATTCGTAAACCTAGCAAGAGGAGCACCTACAACACAATATCAAGAGAAAATGTTCCAAAGCATCTAGGCAATCAACACAATGAATTATCTCTAGTTAGGTCTATGTTGTAAGTAATCTAATATTATAATCAAGAAACGTAAGTAAAGGGGAAAGTGTTAGAAAAATTAAAAAGTGGGCAATGAGCCACGGTATTAAAATAGGGTCCTAAGCTACCTAAGGTGGAAAAATGGAAAATTCAAACAATCCTATAGACACACTAAGTATAAGTGTAGATGAATTTTAAACAAAGAGATATTCTGATCCAAAAAATGGATATCATTGTACTTATTCATTTGTAATAACTATTTCCATCATGCCTAATTATATGTAAAAACATTTGTAAGACATTTGTGTAAGATAATGTGTACTCTAATCACCAGTTTAGAGGTGCTCCAATGGTAGAATACATCCTAGGGGTGATCTAGACACTCTTAACTTGATCAAGTAGAATATTTTAGGCTCTCAAAACTAAGGTAAAATTGATGGGGGATGAAACAGTGCCTATTTTTAGGGTAATGATTGTGAAACCTCCTCAATAGTAATGTAACTGCACCATCATAGCGTAACAAAAAGCTTCACCACTAGAGTTTGTTGTTGGTGGTTGTGTAACCACCCTGATTATTTTGTAACCACATGTCTACACATTTTGGTAGTTCCATCACCATATAGAGATGTAAGGATTTGAATTATTATAAATGTTCCAACTCCTCTAATGTTCATTTCAATTTTATTTCAAAGCTCTAAGGTTGAGAAGGCGTACATATAATCTTGAGGAAGGCATAAGACATTTGATAAAGGTAGTGAGATGTGTGTAGTTGGATTCACATCACTTTTGATGAGATTGAGACTTTGTTCATAATATCTTAGTTGGAAGTGATTAGTTTAGGTGTGTATGAGTAAAAATAGAATGTCATAAGTGTATATCATTGATTTTATATGGGTTTATATAGAAAGGTATTAAAACTTATATCTATGAAGGCTATAATAGGTAGTACCTTGTATACTTTTTGCATTACATATTGGAAAGGGTAGTGCATTCACTCACCCACTACAGTTTTTCCCACTTAGATTTCTCCATGATAAACTTGTATGTTTAAATTGTGCTTTGCTTAGTCCTTTACTTCATGTTCATGTTTAACAATCTATACATTTAATTTTATGTACTTATTCATCTCTATTTTGGCATGTATAGTAACATAGGTAATCATAAATTTAATTTCTAGTAAGCTATCTAGTTAGTATCCATGTTGATGAAGTTGAGAGTGGAATATCCACTAGTTTATAGATCAAATTGGCATCAGAGTTAGTTTAATTTAAGTCTTTTGTATTGTGTGTTGACTAAATTACAATTTTATACCCATCACTAGTGTTGGTAGTTCTAGTGGTCATGTTCTAGTTCCCTTTAAAGCAGGTATTTACACAAGGAATTAGAAATAAGAAATAAAAATTATGGCCCATGTTGATGAAGAAGATGCCTGAATAGCATAATAACAATATTACAATCTTGAAGGATTAGCTAACATCTCTCTTTCTATGAGTAAGATTGACCAATTCAAGTCCATCATGGGGATTATTATAGAGAAGATTGGTATTTTGATAGAGACATTGAAAGCTAAAAAGGATTACACTCCTAAGAACCATGAGAAGCTTAAAGAGAAACCCTATGCCAACCCAACTCCACCTCCAATCAAGGCTAAGGCAAATATTAAAATTCAGCCATATGATGTGGACGTGAATGCAGAAAAGCTAGACCATTAGCTAACATGACTTTAGGTATAGTTTAACTTTCATTAGATTAATGAAAGCCAACAAATTTAATTTGAAAATTTAAAGTTATCTATCATCCTTTAACTTAATTTGAGAACTATGTTCATTATTTAGTTTCTAAGAAGCTTCCTGTAGACACTAAAAATCTGCACATGATGGTTCTAAATGTCTCAATTCCCCTTGACCCCCTTGGGCCCAACCATTGGCCTTTCAACCGATAACTAGGCCTGACCCTAGGCAACTTGACCTACTGTCCAAACCCATAATTTAACCATAATTTAACCTTGACCCGTGACCATCGATGGTCACCCTAACCATCGATGGTCACCCTGACCATCGATGGTCACCCTGACTATAGATGATCAGGTTCCACTGTCTGAACCAACTTAACTAACCCTTCACCCTGACTTGATTTTTTATAATTAGCTCATCTAATTTGTGTGTGAACTAATGCATGTGCAAGTTATATTTAGATAGAAAGTTTGACCCCTTGTTAACATCTTGTTGTACCTCTCCTTCCTTACCTATAAGAAGAGAGGAACAAGAGGATCCATACAAAGGACAATTATCAAGAGCCTTTTACATCTAGAGTTTATTTACAGGTCACTTCTTCCATCAATCTAATGATCCAACCATCATGTCAAAGAGATGACTCATCACTGCCCCTCAGTCAATTGCTAATTACCATTACTCTACTGTAATCATGCCAAACTCCACCAATGAGCCAACTACCTCAACCATTCATCTAACCAACTTTTAGAAAGCTAAGTATTTGTTTTCAATATATCAATTACTTTGTTTGTGTTTTGCAATCATCCCAACATAAACTTGTCTCCTAGAATTGCCTTCTATGACTCTACCAATTTGATCTTTCACCACCCAAACCCAACACACAGTAACTGTTGATGGTCATCCCAGCTGCCAATGATTTATCCAATCATCGACGGTCATACCAACTATCGACAGTGATTATGGTAGGAAATAATAGCAAGTTATTTTCACCCACTTACTCTCAACCAAATCTAACTCTCTTTTCGTTTGTTTGTTCACAGACCCTCAACCTATTTTCTGAAGTACACCCAACCTATTTAGCATTAGTATTGACCCACTTATTGCTACAATAGTCATTTTATTAATTTTCTTTATCAAACATTTCTTGTATTACATTTCAGTATCTTTTGTGATTGATGTAAGTACTTTATCTTCTATTTTCTAAACTTAATTATTTAAAATGCATGGATTAATAACCCCCAAGGAAGCTCTTTTTTTGGGATCTAACTAGTGCTAGGAAATCCATCCAGGTATCTATTTAACCAACCATTTTCTTTAGTGTTATCTTATTTTTAGGTCATCCTCCCAAGCCAAAGAAGAGCTCTCCATAATCATTTGGATCAATGCACGTACAATCAAACAAGGTTTTTAACCATACCTATATCTAGTTTCTTCTTCTTTCTTTCTCAAAATATAAGCTAAAATTACTCTGAAACATTTTGAAATGCCTAGTGAGACCTACTCAAGTTTATTTTATTTGCATCTATATGCCCTTCTCCCTATTCTATGTTCATAAATGAAATTAAAATCAACTGCATACATTGATTTCTTGCAATTTTAACTCACATAGTTTAAATTAAAGCAAAGTAATTCAATCATAGAATCACTTTGGTTTCACACACTAAACCAAACCACCTACATCAATTACACATCAAACAACTTGAGACAATGTCTGACTAGGATTTCATCACCTAGTGTTCACTTTACCCTTTCCCAATGATCCTACTTGGAGGTCATTACTAAGGGAAGAACCAGATCAACTCTCTGGTTGAGTATAAACTCTATAAATTGGTATATATTGGCTAAGCACTTGACACCCTTATCATTGTGGTGTGTGAAGTGAGGGGGTAGGCCCCAACACCAAGTCATGTATTGATTTCCAATATAGATCCTTTTTGAGAACCTGAACAATCTATAACCATCCATAGATCTCCTTTGTAGTACCTATTCTATCAACCCAAGTGGATTCACATAATTTCTTGAAAGCTTAAGGCATAATCCAAAAGAGAGACTAAAAAAAACCTTAGGACTTAACGTACTTTATAGTGTGTGATTGATTTCCTTGATCATTTCTTGTCCTCTCTTTGTTTGAGTGGTGAGATTGTTTGTGTATTCTCTCTCCCTTTTCTTGTATGGTTTTAACTCTCCAGTAATGAAAGAACCTAGCTAAAATAGAACCCATCACCAAGCCAATCAACCTTTTCTACCTCCTCATCCATGGAGTACGTCTCTATACTAGAATACTCTCCACACCCTTATAGAAAACCTTCTTTCCCTTGGGTAGTTCCCTAAGGAGATACAAACTTTTCCACCTTCTTAGATAACAATCCTATGGTCCTTCAACATTATCTTAACACCATGCCTCATTGTACCCCTTTTTCGGCTCCACCTATGGACCCACCTTATGGTATACCTTCCCACTTTATGAGAAACACTTCTATTTCCACAGTCACCACCCAACCATTGACTACCCAATATTATTCATCTACCAACAATCCCTTTGATACTATTATGGAAAACCAACCTGCCTAACACACAAACATCCTTATACCTTCCACCCCTATCAACAAATCCTCTACCGTAGGAGCAACCCAACCACTAGCCACATATACTCCCCTCACCTTGGGAGTACCTACCACTAGCATTACCAACCTTCTTTCAACTACCCCCAATCCGCTAACCACTACCCCACTTCAAAACCATGCGATGTCTATACCTTTTACCTTACCACCAATCAATACAAAGGTCACTACCTTTTATTACTAGCCCAACCACAACTTCTACCCAATAGGTGCCCATTACACCAAACCTAAGTTACATCCCTAACCCATAAGGGCATGTACCTCTATCCACTATCCAACCACCTACATCCACCTACCCCTACATAGCATCCACCCAACCACTTGTGTCTACATATCTTACCAATTATCAATATGTCACCCAACCACAACAATAATATGCACCTTATAACCTTTCAGGCACATAATCCCAAATAAATCTAATGAAAATGCTCATGGATAAGATGACTAATTTAGAGTCATCCATCTCTGGTGCTCACAACATCTTATCATATGACTAGATATAAAATGAACCTATTCACCCATCTATCCCTATCCAACCATATCCTCCTCAATGGGAGCTCCCCAAGTTTTCTAGAGTTTTAGAGTAAGTAGGATCCCCAATAGCACCTTAGGGAATTTAGGCATGCATGTTATTTGAATGCCTATGATAATGCACTCCTTCGTACCTTCCCCATGTCCCTGTCTGGTCCAGCATTGGATTGGTATAGTGCCTTAACCAAACATTCCCTCTTCTCTTTCAACTAGTTAGCTCAAATTTTCTTAGATCAATTTTTGATAAACATCTCCAAGAAACTTTCCATCACTAACCTCTACTCTATCCATCAATTTGATGATGAATCTATTACCGATTTTTTTTATCTCAATGGAGAAGCCTAATCAATCAACTTTCCTTCTCTTTACCCCAACCCAAACTGATAAAACTTTTTACTCAGGCATGTGCCAATCACATCTCTTTTACATTATGTGTTAAAAGCTTTAAACCTTTGATGAAGCTTTTACCATGGTGCATAAGCTATAAAATAAAGCCATCGAAGAAGGAAAGTTCAAGTTGAAAAATAAAAACTCTACTTACAAAACCAATGAGGCCTCCTCCTCTAAACCAAGCAACCAAACCAATACCAATACAAAGAGAAAGGGAACTAAAAATGTGGTTGTCCTTAAAACCACTCCTCTACCATATATCAATCAATCAAACTTCTCTATCTCCTCAAAACAAATCATGAGGAGCCAAAACCAAAATAATCAAAAGCAATTTACTCCACTTGGGGAATCTTATGCTTCAGTCCTAGATAAGTTGTTAAAATCTAATATCATACAACTTCCTCCCATCAAGCCCCCTCAATAATTTGATTCTTCTCATTCTACACCTGGTTTGTACAATGAGAATGACCTATGTGATTTTCATCAAGTAGTGGGGCATGACATTAGTAGGTGTAATACATTCAAAATCATTGTCCAAACCCTAATTGACAAGGGGGAGCTTGCATTGGATAACCCCAATGTACCTCTGAACCAAGCCCTTGACATTTTTAGATAACCTTTTCCTAGTTATGCACCTACCAAAAATGTGAACAACAAAGTTGAATATTCTCATGATGCCCATACTGTCAATATGGTTTTTGACATGCTCATTGTTGAAGAACCTATCGCCCAATCTACCTAACTTTTTCCCTCTCCACTTATTGAGGTAGTGGAGTTACCCTCTCCCCTTTTGGAAACTTAAACCGAGGAAGTAACCTTTTCCTCTTCTCCACTTATTGAGGTAGTGGAGTTACCTTCTCCCCTTTTAGAGACCCAAACTGAGGAAGTAACCTTTTCCTCTTCTTCACTTATTGAGGTAGTGGAGTTACCTTCTCCCTTTTTAGAGACCCAAACTAAGGAAGTAACATTTTCACCTCCTCCACTTATTAAGATGGTGGAGTCATCAACCCCTCCTTCAACTGACATACTCAAGCGAGCAACCATCACAACTCTCCCTTCTACCTCAACTACCAAGCAATTTACTTCCCTTTTGGAGATCATTCCCAAGGAAGAAACCACCACACCTGCACCTCCCACATAAGAGTCACCCATCCAAACCTTACATCTTGAGATTAAGGAAAAGGATGAGGTCACCATTCCCCTTTCTCAACATGTGGGTTTATCTTTTGAGTTCACTATCCAGGGAACAAGATTGGACTATAAACCATTCTCTAAATTAGTTTAGAGATTAGAATTTATCTCCAATACTAACATGGATCTAGCCATATTTTGGTAGTAATTGGGGCTCCCTTACATCACCAAATGAGAACCTTCAACCACCTAGTTGACATACCAACCCACCACTTTTGTTATCTAACCCCCTATCTTATCAACCAAATCAATAGAAACATCTACCAACCCAACCATTTCTCAACCATCACATGCAGATAAATCCCAAACAACCAAATCATCCTCTCCAACCAAACCCACCAAACCAACCAAAAGCCTTGGCATCTTCCCTAAATAGAGCCTTAATCATCCATTTATGAAAGTGGAGCTAACCTCACCAAACCCACCAACTAAGCACCAAACCAAATCAACCAAGGAGGTAAAACCACCAAAAGGCCAGAGGGTCAAACTTCTACCTTCCTCAACCTTGCCCTCTATTTTGGGGCCTCATTCCTCCACTTTGATTAGGAAGCTGACTGTCCCAACCAAAACCTAACCACCACTATTCTTTACACTAACATACTTGATTTATAACACACCCATCTTCACTGAGCCATCAATAACCAAACTACCTACCCTAATGCCTCCTACCTCCAACTTATCAATTTACACCTTTACAAAACTAAAACCATCAACTAAGAACACTACCCTATCTAAACCTTCTATAACCAAACCTATTTTTGAAAAGACTTCCATTAACCCACGAGCCCACTACCAATCCAAAAAACAATAATCAATACCTAATGCCTACCTACTCCCCCACTCTCACCTCAGAGTGAGGGAGAGCCTAACCAATCTCCTACCCTAACTCATCCCTCTATCCATCTATCCACGTGGTCACAAGATCACAAAAAAAGGATAAGGGGAAGGTGAAAGTGTCCATCCCACGTACGTATCCATCTTCTACCTCCTATCCAAATCAAACACAAACATCTTCCCTTTCAGCCAAACCCAAGGTATCTATCTTAGGTGCCTCTCAATTTAACCCCTCTAAATCTATTAAAAGAGTGGTTCTCAAACAACTTAACCAAACTCTAGCAAAGATGAGCCTATACAAATTAATTTCTACCTCACCTCATCATCACTAAGTAATGATAGAGGCATTATAATCAATAGAGGTCCAACCTGAAGACCCTCAACCTCTGGTATCCTTTCTTGGTGCTCTCCAAATTTCCAACATCATCACCTTCAAAGATTCATTTATACCTTCTATCTACCCTAATGACCTAGATCCCCCTCTTTTCATTGCTACCTACATCAACCAACATGTGTCAAATGGGTTTTGATTGATGGGGGAGCCAGTATTAACACCATCTCCTCCCATGCCTATGATCAACTCAAACTACTAAACAATGTCATATCCAAAACCATGGTTATCCTTTGATCCTTTAATGACACCATGGAAACTACTCTAAGAACTATTGTCCTTCATATCCATTTAGGACATCAAACACTCCCAAAGCTCTTTTATGTAGTGGAAGGTGAGTTTCAATATAATGTTTTGTTGGGATGACCTTGGATCCACTCTGTGGTTTGTGTACCCTCTACCCTTCATCATTGCATCAAATTTGAACACAAAGGCTAGGTTGTCACTGTACAAGCTGACCCAAACCCTTTTTCATCATGAAACATGAATTATCAACCCAATGACATCCTCTTGCCTCCATATAACACACCCTCATCATCAAAATATAAACCTTCAACCACAAAAATTGACATCATATATTCTCCCACCATCGAGGTAGCTACTAGCTCATCCATCCCCTCATATCAAATCCCCACCACATACCCCTTAGAATTAACATTCCAATGTCTTTCACTTGGGGAATATCACTTTTTGGCTCTTGATGCATTCCCTACTCCCCATAAGTATGGGAAACTTAATAACGAACCCAGGTATGACCCTAATATTGGAGCCATTATCCCCTTTGAACCTCCAAACTATCAAACTTGCTTCATCTATAGGGGACTCGACAAACCCCTTGGTGCTTCCACCACCTCTATTTCACCTTGACCATTCACCATCAACTTCTTCTACCTTGATAAACCAAGTTTTTCCAAAACATACCTTCATAAATGTGCTTGGAAGGGATTTGGCCTTGGATGATATGAATAGGGGCCACATGAGCTACTTCTCATTGAGACTTGAAAACCCCACGAGAAGCATGGCCTAAGTTTTTCTCTACTAAAGCAACAAATTGAATCATCTCCCACCACCAAAATTGATGAGATCCCATCCTCGCTGACTCCATCATCATTAGACCAAGAGGATTATGACATCATCCCACCTAATTTTTTTCATCAACATGATCAGCCTCATACCCTTGACTTATCAAAATTAAGGGGCAACTGTAACCATCCCTTTGACCCATCCAAAGATGATAGGATATGACTTTCCTACCATTAATACCATTCAGTGTTAGGATGATGATTCCATTCTCACCTATCTTGGTACACCAAATTTTCCCATCCATAAATCACTTCCTCTAGAGACTTCAACCATGTTGAATGAATCCACCATGGATATTAACTTGGTCACTCTAAACAACCCTCACATTGTCAAAATTAGCTAATCGCTAAATTCTAATGAGCTTCAGGACTTCCCCTTCTTCCTTCAAGATCATAGCATAACATTCACTTGGTCTTACAACAACATTCTTGGCATCAACCCCTACATCACTACTGACAACATAATCACCCACTGTGATGCCAAGCTCATTAGACATAAACTTAGATGAATGCACCCTCACATAGCCCTTCTTATCAAAAAAGAGCTTCAATGTCTCCTATCTGTCAACTTAATTCAACCCATTGATTACCCCCAATGGGTCTCAAACATCATACCTGTCACAAAAGCCACAAGGGGACTACACATTTGTGTGGACTTTCATGACCTCAACCTTGCCTACCCAAAATGTGACTTTCCTCTACCAAGCATTAACCAACTAGTTGATCTTACAACTAGCCATGAGATGTTCACTTATTAATGGATTTTTGGGCTATAATCATATCCTAATCACCCTTGAAGATCAGCACAAAATTTCCTTTATCACCCCATGAGGAACCTTCGGCTATAAGGTCATGACTTTTGGAATAAAGAAATCTGGTGCAACCTACCAACGTGTTATGACCTACATTTTCCATGATCCTATCCAAAAAATCATAGAGGACTATGTCGATGACCTTCTTAGGAAATCCAAATATTATAAGGATCATTTGGCCATTCTCAAGGTTATCTCTAAGCACCTCATCCATTACCATGTCCACCTTAACCCCAAGAAATTCATTTTTGAGGTCTTATCAGGAAAAATCCTTGGCTTTATCATCTCCCTTCAGTGAATTAAAGTTGATCCAGCCAAAATCAAAGTAATCCTTAACATGCCTCCTCCCACTCACCTTAAGAAAATTTGTAGCTTATAGGGGAAGCTCTAATCCATTGATCACTTTATCTCCTAACTCAGACTGATGCCAACTCTTCCACTACATTTTGAAGAAGGATGTATATTTTAAGTGGAACAATGATTACCAAAAGGCATTTGATTCACTCAAAGAGTACCTTTTGTCTCCACCTGTCCTCACCCCTCCCAAGAATGACCAAGATTTCTACCTCTATATCTTTGCCACCAACCACTCCCTAGGATAAATGTTTGCTCATCGAAATGAACAACACAAAGAGCAAGTCATCTACTAAATTAGTCATACGCTTATAGAATATGAGACTCGATACACCCATATCGAGAAACTTTACTTATCCCTAGTCTTTGTGGCCACCAAATTTTTCCACTACCTTCTTAACCACAAGACCTATGTCATAACCAATACCGACCCACTCAAGTACATGCACTCCAAGCCATATCAAAACCAATGTATGGCCAAGTGGCTCATTTTTTAATCTAAGTTTGACCTTGAGTTTCTTCAATAAAAGTCAATAAAAAGGCAAGTCGTTATCAACCAATTGGCTGAAGCACCATTAGCAAATAACTAACATCCTCCTCTTGAGTTTCCTAATGAGTCCATCACAACCCTCTCTTAGGAAGACTTCACCTTTCAAGTGACCTTGTTCTTTGACTGATCAAAGTATCAACATGGTGTGGGAGCTGGTATCATCCTTATTCCTCTTGATGGTGAACCCCTTTATCCTTTAATCTAGATTTTGAATGTACCAACAATATGGCTGAGTATGAAGCCCTAATCATAGGCCTTCAAATTGCACTAGCCTTGGGAGTCAAAATGATCAACATCTTTGATGACTCTCAACTTATGGTCAATCAAGTCAATGGTTCTTACCAGTGTAAGAATGATGTTTTTTAACAATACAAATAACTAGTTGATGAACTCTTAACATCATTTGAACACTACCATATCTAATCCACCCCATGTTCTACCAATAAGTTCATTGACACCATGGTTTCCCTTGCCTTTCAGATCCCATCTACACCCTCTGACTCTAATCTATCTATTGTTATCCATAGACTCACCTAGCTCTCCTATATCAAACTAGATTCTCCCACCATCTTCAATGCATAAGAGACCCAACCTGACCTTTGGTATCAATAGACCTTAGATTATCTTAACCTTACCATCATTCCTTTTGGTCTATACAGGAATGCTTGTAGAGCATTTATCCATAGTGCCTCACATTATACCATTATGGGGGGAATTCTTTACAAATGTAGCTTTGATGATCTCCTTTTCTATTGCCTACGTAGTCATGAAGCTTCTCATGCTATCAAAGAAACACATGATGGGATTTGTGGGGGAAACTTTAGTGGCCTCACTATGGCTAAATGCATTTTTTGACTTAGATATTATTGGCCTAAACTCAACCAAGACTATTGTGATTATATGAAAAAGTGTTTTGAATGTCAACAACATGCCAATTTACATCACACACCCGGCCATAGTCTTCGTGTATCCACTATTTTTTGGCCCTTCTCACAATGGGGTCTAGACCTTATTAGTGAAATTAACCCCCATTCTTTGTAGCAACACCATTCTATCATCACTATGACTGGGTATTTTACCAAATGAGTCGAGGCCAATCCTCTTGTCTCCACCAAAGCAATTGACTTTATCAACCATCACATCATCTATCATTTTAGTGTTACTCACAAAATCATCATCGATAATGGAAAATATTTTAAGAACAAACAATCCAAGGTCTTTACAATGTGTTTGGCATCAATTTAAGTTTCTCATCACCCTCAAGCGAATGGATGGGCTAAGGCCTCTAAAAAAACTCTCAACAACATGCTCACTAAAATGGTCAATTTCTCTGGTCAGGATTGGCATGTGCACATCCCTTTCACCTTATGGGCATATGATACTACCATTTAAACCTCTACAAGTGCTATAACTTTTTCTCTTGTGTTTGGAGCATAGGCTGTCTTGCCTCTTGAAGTTCAAATACCTTCTCTTCACATATATTTTCAAGATCTCATCTATGAAGATGATTACCATCAAGAATGTTTAGCTCAAATTGAGCTATTTGATGAGCATCATTTATCTGCTTTCACCCATCTTAATGTTTATTAAGAGCACATCAAACATGCATATAACAAACACCTTAGAGTGCAAGAATTCAACATTAGAGACCTCATCCTAGAGGAAAATCAACATGTCACCAATATGGAGAAAAACAAGAGGGGAAAGTTTTCTTTTAATTGGCTTGGACCTTATATCATAACCCACGAGTATGGATCAAGAGCTTATCAATTGTCCTCTCTTGAAGGCAACCTAGACACTGAGCCCCTTAATTCTTCGCATATGTGTCCTTTCTTTTATTAAAGAGGATCAAACTCACCTTTTGTCTAACTTAAGTTCATCCCTTACTTTCAAACCACATTCATCTCCCCATTTTAGGTATAACCAATTGAAACTAAGTCATGTGATTACCCATCACAATCTTAGCCTAATCTTGAATAATGGGTACCATAGCTCTACCCATGACATGATTCTCATGGCATTTTACCCCCTTTTACAAGACGAATTCCTATGGTCATTGTCACCTAAACCTTTTCACAACTAATCAAACTTCTTGTGATTTTAGTTTTTCCTTCACAAAGGTGAACCCTTAATCCTATATAAACAAGTCTATGTCAAGAAAAATAAAAAAAGGCAAACAACAGAATCAAAACCAATAGAAATCATGGGTCATTTCTAGCACTTGCAAACTGCTCCCTTGAAGGATAGCTACCAAAAACATATCATAATTGCTACAAGTAAGGTGGATTAATCCTTTGAAGGACAGATATAAAAAGGCATTAAGTATATCATACACACTTAGACCACTCCCTTGAAGGATGGATGAGTAAAGTATTTTTCAAAAGCATAGAAATTTATTAGAAGCTTCCCTAACTCCCAAGCAATAATAAATAAGCAAAAGACCAATTATCAAGTGCAAGCAATAAAAACAAAATTTTGAAAGTCGCAATCAACTCTCATCAACAATAATTTTGATAGCCACAATTGACTTTCATGAGTATACTTCCTGCATCAATCAGTCTACATTTTATCTAACATAAACTTTTTTATACAGACTCTTTAGTAACCTTTAGAAGAGGCACGCTAGTCTCACAAGAAGTTTAAATTTTTTATCCATCTCCCCTTCATACCCTATAAAGCAAGGGATTTTGAGCTCACTTGACATTATATGATCAAAACACCTTTTTAACCAACTAACGAATGCTAATGTGAAGCATTTGAAGGGCTTATGTGTTTTAAGTCACTCCAACTTCAAGTTTTGTTTTAGTCCTTGCCAAAGAAGAAGCATCATGCCCTCTTGTTATCCTCTCATAATTGGTGGATATATATTCACTTAGATATTTATCTCTTGACTATCTTCCTTTTCTCAAAACTAAGGTTGATATTTAACTTACTTTATGTGTTTTACCTTTAGCACAATGACCATAACCATAACCATATCACATCATATCAACATGTATCATGAGTAAAACCTGTAGACGCCTAAAATTTGTTGTCAATAACCTCCAACCAATATTCAAACCAATTTCTATCAAAGTGCACAATTTGGCCTAAAAACACTAAAATCTTTAAACATGTCATATTCAAGTGTCGATTTTGGCCAGAGTATCACTAAATGAGGCAATGCAATTTATGAGACAACTAACTTTGATCAGATCATTTCGAGTCAAAATGACATTTTCACACTTGGGTACTTTGGATTGCTCTATTCTACCAAATTTATTACATAAGACATGTGCCTTTGTTATTTTGTGTTGGCAATCATCCTAAATGGGATAACGGATCTAATACATCTAACATCACATCTGAATTCCAATCTAGTCAAATTTTTAGCCAGTAATATGACATTCTAATCAATTTGATTAATTTGAGAACCAATTACCAATATTTACACCAAAAGAGGCTAATCATGTTTAAGGCTAATTAATTTTAATCATGGTCCTAATTAATAATTCTATGGAACTTGTTGAATATTTATATTTGGAAATTTATTTTGAATAACTGCATCATCAAATGACATCATTTCTTGGAAAGACATCCCTAGGCCATAAATGCATAAAATATCAGGATTAAGTCTTCCCATGCCTGAATAAGACCTTCCATACCTCTTTAATGCCTCTCTATCTCAAATATTTATGAGGGCATTTATTAAATTTGGCCTCCAAAATTGAATGGATTCTTAGCCACACATCTACATCTTGAGATGGATGGTTCAAGTTCATTCTGGTCATTTGTAAAAATCTATAAATAGGAGGCCTTACCCATTGATTTTTAAGCTCCTTTAATCCAAATTTACCATTCCAAAATAGCTTCAATCCACATCTTGATGTAGTGTTATTATGTCCAATTATTGAGAAAAACTTCACAAGGGCCAAAGCCACAAGCCAAAGGTGCCAAGAGGAGATGAAGGTAGCCACACTCCATTGATGAAGATCTCTTGAAGAATAAGTTGAACAAGCCAAATAAGGATTCTTTTATAGAAATCAAAGATTTGGTAAGAAATTTGTGTTTTGTGTTCATATTTCTCATTTCTTTCCATTTCTAATTGTGTTCTCAAATGGTTTTTCCTCACTAAGTTCCCCCTAGTGTCTAGGCCCAGAGATGTATGCTAGTTATTGTGTTCTTTCTCAATTTGTTTTCATTTTAGAACTAAAACAATAGTAACCACCTCTCTTGAGTCAAATTTATAGTCTACATAATGGCATACTCAGTGGGACTGATGCATCCCACATAGAAAGAAGATCATTATGCAGCTTTTAGATCTTCATGTGGATGCTTAAAGGTCTTTAAATTTGATTTTATAACTTTGTTTTATAGTTTTTATTTATCAAAATTTTACATAGTAACCATTGATGGAAAATTCAACCACTGACAATAATTTTCAACTGTCGATGGTCATGTCAAACTATCGATAGTCAATTATAACTATCGACAGTCACTGTGCAAGGTAACAAACTAATAAGCCATCTTCTGGAGCTTGGTTTGGGGTCATACAAACTTTATTTTTTATGATTATTTTTTTAAAACAACATGTTTTCTCCTAAATTTTCAAGATATGCTATTATTTTACCTTTAAGTTACATATTTTCTTAACAAAATTAAGTTGCTAACCAAGTCTAATCTAACACGTTTGTTTCTTAAGGTTTTACCTTCAAGTTGACAAGTGTTTACTTTTCAAAGTTATTTGTCAATCCATAAAAGAGATTTTATGCAGGCAATAAATCTTGTTTTTATAGGTTGAAAGGCTGGTTTGGAAACCAATTTGATTGTTTTTTACTAACAGACATTTTAATTTGGGTTTAAAATGAACTTTTCCAATCTTGCACACTTCATTTTGGGCTTAAAACAAACATGCTAAAACATACACATATTGGACTTTTGAGTTTAAAATGAACATGGTTATGTTTTTTCTTATTTTTTTATCAATGATCTTTCAAATTTGCCAAGGGGCCATGAACATAATCCAAACATTTCAATTGGTGTCTAAACAATGAACCTAATCAAATCCTAACATGTCAATTTTTTTTCAAATTGTCTATTAGGTGTCTAAAAAGAACCTAATTCATTTTTTATGCCATGGATGTTTATCAAGTTTTTACAAGTTCAATCAATTCCAAAGAGGCCAAAATTCACAGCACATTTCATTTAGTGTCTTAAAATGAACATAACATCATGTAGTTTCATTGCTTTTACAAATGTTCGTTTATCATGCCTTGTTTGTTTATTGCTTGTTTTCGTGAAAAGAGAAATTTGTGTATGCTTTCCCCTAATCCCCTTTAGAGAACTCAAGTGATAAAAATCACTTTCTCATTGCATTTGAGCCTAGTCCAAGGCATAAAAATAATTTCACCTAAGCTCTCCCCAAGCTCGCATATTATTGGGTGATATAAAGGTGACCATAAAGTCTTTTTACTTGTCTTTTATTTTTCATGCATTTTGGCTTATGAGGGGAATTTCATCATCTCTCATAAGTTCTTTAGGGAAGATTTGACCCAAGATTTCAACTCCCAATATTGTCTTCAAACCCTCTCCATGGGGGGTATATAAATTGGGACCCCCCCACTGGGATGATGATTTAAGTGGTTAAACCATATCATATCACTAGGGCTAAGCCCGAGATATTTGAGCACATTGGACATCACACTACACTAAGTGAGTGATGGATGTAGTGGTAGTAAAAAGGGATAGACCTTTTTATAACAATCCAAGTGTCACAGACCCAATTGATGTGTTGTTTCTCTTGTATTTTGATGTGAAAGTCTTGTGCATCTAATCCATCTAGAATGATAAAAAACCAATTAGTTTTAGTCAACCCCACTTTTCCACACCCTTGATAGGAATTTTGATGATTTAATTTTTTTTTTCATTTTCTTGATTGGTGTTTTGAGACAAAAACTAATGTGTTTATTTATAAACCATGTCAAAAACAATTTGTTTATACATCACTCTTTTATATAAAGAGGTGTTACTTGTGCCTTGAAATTTTTGCTAAAGATGTTTCTGTATGTGTTAATTATTTGAGATGGGTACCATTATACTGCCCATATCATTATCAAGTTTGAGCCTTTGAGTATTTGAAACATAACATTGATCACATTATGTGAGTATGCTTACGTTGTTAGGATGCTCAATTTATTTCAAAACTTATTTACCATTGTGTCAAAAATTATTTGTTTCAAACCATGTCACATCAACTATTTGGACTTTGTTAATGCGTCATCATGCTATCCAATCTTGTCTAGATTGTTTGGTCAAATTCTAGTTTTAAAAATTGAGTTTTTAATTAACCATATCAAATTTAGATTCAAACATTGATTTATTTTTTTTAGGCCTCAATTCGTGGGGCTGATACATAGATCTGTCTCTTTTGGGTTGCATAACTTTGATTAACTGATTACCCAAACTTAATGAATATTTATTGTTTGTTTTTTCAATGCTTATCCTCATCATTGTTTGTGCCTTTGTTTGGGAGAACATAGCATTTCTCCAAGTGCCTTTTTCCTTATGGCTTATGCAAACTGATCATGTTTATGTTTGATTCTGTGTGCCAGGTCTATGCCAAATTTATTTCCACACTTGTTAGATTAAATCAAATTCACATCAATCCTTTGTTTTAAGCCTAGATTTTGACATCATTTGGCTAAATATCCTAGCACAGCCTATTTGAGCCTAGCTTTTGACTCTGCATTTGGATAAAAGACCTAGTGACTATTTTCCCCTTTCTTGATTTAGACCTTGTTTGGAACACTTTGGCCTAGACCTTTGACATGCCAATTTTTACTCAGACACTTGACCTTTTATGAATATGACATTTGACATTAGATATTTGATGTTAGACTATTTTATGCCAAGTCTTAGGATAAACCATTTTGGAGATATAGCTTCACTTTCAAACCATTTTGGAGATGCAACTCCATCTTTTAACCAAATTAGACCAATTTTGAACCATTTGTCCTTTGGACATAGTTTTTTAGAGTTTATAAAACTCTAAGCCTTTTATTTTGGAGCTTTCATCATTTATGCAGATATGTCTAGCTACACTTATGATGGAGTCACATACAATTCAACTTATGATATAATTGCCACACAAAATCTGATTAGAAACCCCTACAAAGATAGATTTTCTAAGGATTTTTATTACTTTCCCTATAATACTCCATATGGGGAACAAATTCAAGAACCAACTTACAATCCAACTCAAAACCCCAACTGAGATGATCTAGTTTATGAGGAGGACTTAGATGCTTTAGCTTATGTGAACAATCAAGCTCCATGATGCCCTAGCCTTATCCTTCTAGGACTTCATCTTTTGGCTCATGTGAGCAGTCAGGCTCCACAATGTCGTACCATTTCTATATGAGGACCTTATCCTTTGGCTTATGTGAGAAATCCAACTCCACCATGCCATATCATTATCCAACCATGGGCCATTCCTCATATAGTACCATTCCAATCAAAATCCAAACCTTGGCTAATCATTCAGCTACAAACCCAATGAATCCAACCAAAACCTCAACCGATCCAATCTAAACCTTAACCAATCATTCAACTACAACCCTAACAAGTACAATAAATCCCTTAGCTAAGCCAATCATTCAAATACCAAGATCTATTCAAAATTTGTATCTTCCAACTCATTAAAAACCAAGGCCAAGAGAACCAACCAATCCAAGATTCTTTTATTGAATCCACCATTTATGATAAGTCAAACTATGATGTATCACCTTTCAATCTTATACTTGTTGTCGAGGAGTCTCACTTTGATGAGCCAATCTTTATTGAGTCACTTCTTAATGATTATAATAGCCTTTGGGAAAATCATTACCTTGACCACATGCCTATTTTTCAAGAGCCTCCTATTGATAAGCTAGTCTCTAAGGAGTTGTCTCTTGACCTTTTTCCCATCATTAAGGAGTCTTACTTTAACAAACTAGTCTTTGTGGAGCCCATCATGCCATCACAGGTCGTTACTTATCCAATACCAAACATTCAACAAGCCATCATTAAATAGAGTACCCATTAGATGAAGAATCAAAATTAGAGTTAGGGTCTATTTTTTAACTGACATCAGGTCTAGCATCAAAAGAAAAATCAACATCAGTCTCAACATCAAATTCAAAAATAGAGTACATTTATGTTTGTTACAACATTGGTTATGCATGCCTCATAGATCAATTTGAATACATTTATTATCCTTCCATGGTTTTAAAGGATGAATACTTTAGCATTGACACAAGTTCTCCTAGTATTTTCTATAAGGATTATGCTACCAACCCCCATTCCACTACCATTACCACCAACCAACATACCCATGTTATTGAAATTCCACCTCCCACAAGTTCGATTGGGATCAACAAAATCACACCTTGTTTAACTACATCCATGGTGACATAGCAGTTGAAAAAGAGCAAGGAGGCCAAGACCAATATCATATAGAAAAAGAACACTCTCCTAGTAAAATCTTTTTAGAGGTGCTACGAGACAATCAAAGTTCAAACTCAACATCTTCTAGTGAAACTTTTTCAAAGGCCCTAGAAGATAATCAAATTCAAAATACAACATTCATTAATTAATCCTTCTCAAAGATTCTATGGGAAAATCAAGACAACTTCATTGGTGAAAACCTCATTGAGTCACTAATAGCTGAGCACACAAATTCTTCACTACTTGATGAAGACAAAATCAAAGATCAAATCAAAATATATTCTAATCTACATCCTAATCATATGGTAGCTACTCTCAGGCATAAACATTATAATAATCCAGTGGTCCTATCAAGAGAAGAATTCTTTGACTCTAACACATTTAAAGCTATATCAAATCTAGAATCAACAACATTATGTGTGCCTAAAAATTCTAATCTTCATTTATTTCCATACCATTCCACATTCCATTATCCTCCACCATTTCATTTCATAAACAAATGATGTAGGCAAACCCTTAACTATACTTAGAAGAATGATCAAATCTCCCACTTCTTCCAAGAATTCACTATGATAAATGTTATTTAGCCATATAATAACGGAAGGCTAAGGATTTCTTAGCCAGTGGGAATTGATGTGCTTCTTGCATTTATCAATTTTTTTTCATAATGTTCTTGGACTGATGTCACGATCATATCTAATACTCTTCTATGTTGGGGAGATGAAATATCTTATCAAAATAATTCTCATCAATCCAGATGACAACTTTACCATCTGTATCTTTAACTGACCTAGTTTACTCATGAAAATGAGCAATAACTATTAAGACAAACTCTGAATCCTGTGCCAAAATCAAGAAAGTGACCACCAAGTAAATCCCACTATTTAGGATAGCTTGAATGTGAGCTATAATGGGGTCCTTGTTTAGCCTCTATAAGAATTATGTCATGTCTATGTGACCAATTTTAATATCTTTAATCTGGTCAACATTGGATTCAACTATAGACAAAGGAACCGCTCCTTGGAATTTGTACTACATGACTCTCTTAGTAGGAGAAACTTTGGTCATTGATCAAGAAACTACATGAGTGTGTTGGAAACTTCCCAAGTTAGCATATTTTTATTTAGTAGGAAAAATGTAGAGGTGGAGAAAAATTGTGCCTATGCATATGCTTGGAAATTATGTAATTTAAAGAAAATTCTTTGAATTACATGAGGAAGTAAAAGGCTTCATATAGTCTAGAGAAAATTATTCAAACTACATGCATGTTGAATTATTTTAGTGTAGCCTAGAGTAAATTCTCTGAGCTACACATCAGTTTAAGGTTTGGGTGTAGGTTGGAGAAAATTCTCTGGCCTACACCAAGCTCGAGTAGAATTGGGTTAAGATTTGGGTGTAAGTCAGATATTTTTATTCAGCCTACATTGAAAACCTTGATGTGGAATTAGGTGCACTTCAAAAAAAATTCTTTGAAGTGCACCATGAAAAAAACTATGTTGCTCAAAGAAATTTCTCTGAGGCACATAGTACAATTGGAAAACATAGGGTTTCAAGAAAACATGGGAATTTCCATTCAAATGGGGTTTTTAGACATATACAAAGGGTTTTAAATGAAATGAGGGATGTAGGAATTATATCAAACAAAATGTGGTGAGTTCAAATAAAAATAAATAAGAATTGTATGGGGTTTAAAACTAAAAAAAATAAGTAGGGTTTGTTAATAATAAAACAACACGTCAGCAAAGAAAAAGAAAGCTAGGGAAAGATGAAAGAAAAAGAATAGCTAGATGAAACATAAGGAAAACTCACCTAAAATCCACCAAGGAGGAGAAACCTATAGATGAGCTGAGATAACTGAGCATAGAAACAATGAATAATGATGAAATCAAGCTCAAAAATGATGAAGAACAAGGAGTAAAAAGCAATGGTAAAAAAAATTACATGGGTAATTATTTATAACCTCATGGTAATTAATGTTTTATTAATTACCCCATGGTGGACCAGTATGTAAGAGCGAAGAAATTCTCCAGTCTTGCATGGGCAGGAGTGGATAAATTCTCTACCCTTACATATGGTGTGTGGTTTGGGGAAAATTCTTCAGATTACAAGGGGTGAAAAAATTCTAAATCAAAAGACTAATTTTGAGGGAAATAAAATACATGAAGGCAATTGATTTCCTTCATTTTATGTGCCTAGAGTTTGAGGGATATGAAACAAATAAGTTTCCTAGGGGTTATCCCATGAATTCAGCCAACTAAATTTGAGGATAACAACTAGCTCTGACTGGGGAATTTCATTTAGCCATTCTTTGAAATTCTTAAGGGAAAAATAATCCTGAAACTCCAAGTGCCTTCCTCCATTAGGCCATAGAGTCAAATGATAGACTAGAATAAGGACAAAACAAAAAGACTATACAGATATATACAAAATGTACAAACTTATCTAGAACTTCATTGAGTGAAGATCTTCAAATGTTATCCGTTGTAGGGCAATGGAAATGGTGTTCCATCCTGGTATGCAAAAAGGAAACTATTTTCTCCATAAAGTTGGTGAATAAGGAAAGAGCCCCTCCACAAGGAATCAAATTTTATGTGCATTCCTTTTGGCTCTCTTCTCTTGTCCTACAAAAGAACTAGATCCCCAATTTGGAAATCCCATGGCTTAGATTTCTTGTCAAAAATTTTCTTGACTTGACTTTGATGTTTAGCAATGCGGTCCACCACCTTTGTACATTGCTCTTGTAGTTCAACAATGAAAATAATATGCTTATCTATGGAACTTTTAAACGTTTCATCTTCAATTGCTTTAGCTAATATGAGAGTGGGAAACTCTAATGTGATAGGTATCTTTGCATTAAAACCATAAATAAGTTGAAAGGGGGACATACCAATCACTCACTTGGGAGTGATGCGATCAGTCCACAATGCATCATACAATACCTTATGCCAAGATCTCTGATTTTATTCTACCAACTTATTAATAATAGTAACCAAGTTCTTGTTACTCAACTCAGCCTAACCATTTCCTTGAGGGTAATAGTCAGAGGAATGAGATAGAGTGATCCCATATTCAAAATAGAACTCAGTTGTCTCCTGGGATGAGAGACAAGTAGCATTGTTTTTTACTATCTTGTTAGGTACTCCAAACCTTGAGATGATGTTTTCCTTGAGGAAGTTTCAAATAACCTTGGAAGTGGCATGTTTGGTTGGAATTACCTCCACCCACTTGGTGAAGTAGTTAGTAGCCATGAAAATGTAACTATGACCTGTACTTGATAATGGTTTCACTGATCTGATGAAGTTAATACCCCATTGTTGGAAAGGTTCTTTAATAACTAATTAGGTTTCCCCATAAATTTTTGGCACTTCTCGCATTTATGCACCTAAGTGTATACATCTTGAAAAAGTGTTAGCCAATATTACCTTGTTCACAAAAAAAAATTGTGTTGTGACTGGAGCTAAGAAATGTCCTCCACATGCCAAGTTGTGAAAGGATTCCAACAACTTTCTTTGTTGTGATTTGTTTATGCACCATAAAAAAAATTCCATCAATGCTTTACTTATACAAACCATTGTCCCAAAGAATAAAATTCATAGCTTTAAGCTTGATTGTCCTCTTCTCTTTGTAAAATAAATGTTCTAGACATCCTCTATATGTGAGGAAATGAGCAATGTTTTAGTACCACTCATTTGTTTTGTTTACAAACAAGACTATGGGAAGTTCTTCTTCTATATCTTCTTTATCACTAGATACCCCTTTTGGTTTGTTTTCCACAATAAGCTAACACACCTTTTCCATCCACTAGATTTGTAGGTTTAATTTCCATATCATATTCTTAGATCTTGGCGATCTAATTACCTCTCTTGATTCTATTCCAATATTTATATCTTAGAGATGCTCAAAATTGCTCAAGTTCCCATATCACATTCTTCAAATTTCAAAGTTACAATGCATTATGAGTAACACACATAAAGTTTGAATCTTTGGATCTTAAATGTGATAAAAAACAATATTGTTTGGGTATCACATTATTATAATTTCAAAGTTGTGATTCATATGAGAAATTCACAATTTTTTTGAATCTTTAGATCTTAAAAGCATTCAAAACTGCTATAGTTCTTATATCACATTATTCAAATTTCAAAGTTCTAATGCATTATGACAAACACACATAAATTTTGAATCTTTGAATCTTATTTACATTCAAAACCACTCAGTTTATTGTATCACATTATTTAAATTTTAAAGTTGTGATTCATTATGAAAAATGCACATAAGTTCAAATCTTTGGATCTTAAAGGCTTTCAAAACCACTCAGGTTCCCATATATCATTGTTTGAATTTTAAAGTTATGATACATTATGACAAATGCACATAAAGTTCAAATATTTAGACTTTAAACACATTAAAAACCACTCAAGTTCCCATACCACATTTTTATAATTTTAAAGTTGTGATGTATTATAATAAATGCACATAAAGATTAATCTTTTCATATTAAATGTGCTCAAAACTGCTCAAGATCTAGTATTACATTGTTTAAATTTAAAAGTTACAATACATTATGAGAAATACACATAAAGATTGAATTTTATATCTTAAACATGTTCAAAACCACTCAATTTCTTATATTACATTGTTCAAATTTCAAAGTTACAATGCATTATGATAAATGCACATATAGTTTGAATCTTTAGATCTTAAATGCATTCAAAACCACTCAAGTTCCCATATCACATTATTCAAATTTCAAAGTCAAGATGAATTATTAAAAATGCACATAAATTTTGAATCTTTGTATCTTAAACATGTTCAAAACCACTCAATTTACCATATCACATTTTTTGAATTTCAAAGTTGTGATGCATTATGAGAAATGTGCATAAAGTTTAAATAATTTGACCTAAAACACGTTCAAAACTACTCAAGTTCTAGTATCACATTGTTTTAATTTACAATTTGTGATGCATTATGATAAATGCACATAAAGTTTGAATATTTAGATCTTAAATGTGTTCAAAACTGCTCAAGTTCCCCTACCACATTGTTCAAATTTCAAAGTTGTGATGAATTGTGAGAAACATGCATAAATTTTGAATCTTTGGATCTTAAACACATTTAAAATTTCTCAAGTTCTCATATCACATTATTTGAATTTCAAAGGTGTGAATCATTATGATAAATGTGCATAAAGATCAAATCTTTGGATCTTAAATGCATTCAAAACCACTCAAGTTCTCATATCACATTGTTTGAATTTTAAAGTTTCAATGCATTATGACAAATTCACATAAATTTTGAATCTTTTGATCTTAAATGTGTCTAAAACGACTCAAGTTATTGTATCACATTGTTCAAATTTCAAAGTTATGATGCATTATGACAAATGTGAAAATTTCAATTCTTTGGATCTTAAACACATTCAAAACTACTAAAGTTCCCCTATCACATTGTTTAAATTTCAAATTTGTGATATATTATGAGAAACATGCATTTATTTCAAATATTTAGACCTTAAATGCATTTAAAACCACTCAAGTTCTATTATCACATTGTTTAAATTTCAAATTTATGATGTATTATGATAAACATGCATAAAATTCGAATCTTTGAAACTTAAATGCATTCAAAATTGATCAAGTTCCCATATCACATTGTTTGAATTTCAAAGTTGTGATGTATTATGATAAACAGGCATAAAGTTTGAATATTTAGATCTTAAATATGTTCAAAATCACTCAAGTTCCAATATCACATTATTCACATTTTAAAGTTATGATGCATTATGACAAACATGCATAAAGTTCAAATCTTTGGATGTTAAATACATTTAAAACCACTCAAGATCCCATATCAAATCATTTGAATTTCAAAGTTATGATGCATTATAAGAAAGGTGAATAAATTTTGAATCCTTGGATCTTAAAGGCATTTAAAAACTACTCAAGTTCCCATATCACATTTTTTGAATTTCAAAGTTATGATGCATTATTATAAACATGAATAAAGTTCAAATCATTATATCTTAAATGAATTTAAATTTGCTCAAGTTCCTATATTACATTTTTATAAATTAAAAGTTGTGATGCATTATGAGAAATGCACATAAAATTTGAATCTTTGGATCTTAAACACATTTAAAATAGCTCAAGTTTTAGTATCACATTGTTCAAATTTCAAAGTTGTGATCAATTATGAGAAATGCACATAAATTTTGAATCTTTAGGTCTTAAACACATTCAAAACCATAGAAATTATTGTATCACATATTTCAAAGTTATGATGCATTATGAAAAATGTGCATAGATTTTAAATATTTGGATTTTAAATGTGCTCAAAACCATTCAATTTCCCATATCACATTGTTATAATTTCAAAGTTGTGATGCATTTTGAAAACACATATAAATTTTAAATCTTTTGATCTTAAATGCTTTCAAAACCACTCAAGTTCTCATATCACATTGTTCAAATTTCAAACTTACGATTCATTATGAGAAACATGCATAAAGTTTGAATCTTTGGATCTTAAATGTGTTTAAAATCACTCAAGTTTTTGTATCACATTTTTTAAATTTCAAAGTTGAGATGCATTATTGATTTAACAATTTTGGTAATATTGGAGTATTATTTCTAATTTAGATAAGTGTCTAAGCCAATGAAATCAGTAAATAAATATGGAAATAATTAAGATACTAATTTATATAATTTGACTATAATTTGAATCTTTCTAAAAATAGTAATAAGGGAGAGAAAATAAGACTTAGCTAAAAATTGATTAAGAAAGCTATTTTAGGGTCTAGAATTCATTATGTAGGATTGGGACAGTGTCACAAATCAAGATCTAGCCTTCATTTTATAATTTTATAGGAGCATCAAAATAGGACACCCTAGGGTTTGGTACTATAGTCTTCTTCTATCATTATTGTCTAATAATCTTGAGCTTTTTAAATTTTATTCACTGTGTCTGTGTGAGCCTACCTATGAAATTTTGACTATTTGATATCCATAGAACTCCCTTGCAGAGATAATTTAGTATTCAAACCCTATACTCTATTATGATTTGACAAAATTTGGAAGTGTTTGTAAGATGGATTGAATGTGTATCCATACCCCTTGTGTGGACATGTTGCCTACATACTAATACTCTGAAGAGGGATCAAGCCATATGTAGTTATCCCACTTGATGTGCTTTATGCAATAGTGTGTATGAAGATGACAAATTCTAAACTAGGTGTGCTTGAGGTAGAAAGGGACTAGTGTAAGGATTTGAATAAGCTTGTAGCTGTATTACATGGTTATATTCAAAGAGTAGGGAAATATGCATGAGTAGTCTTGCTTGTATTCTTGCTTACTTTATGATATTTGTCAACCCCTTCTAAATGAACTTTGAATGGGATTTTATAGGGATCTATTGGTAATGGGTTGAATGTATTCACATTATGCCAACAAGAAGGAGGATAAGAACTAGAAGAAACTAATTGTTTTAGGTAAAAATGCACTTGGATAGGAGCATCAAAAATAGACACCCTAAGGTCCAGTGCTATAGTCCAAGTTGGGCACTATAGTCCTGAGGGTACAAGACCTAGGGAGATGGAATAATCATTGCAAATGCTACCTGGAGGAGGTGTAATTACTTCTTGGAAGGTTTTGAATGACTAGGAATTAGTGAAAAGATGCCTATGAGGGTCATGAGAGCAAGAAAGAGGGACCTATGGGTTGGGTGTCATAAACCATATTCAAGCTACCAATTTTCACATTTTATATGACTACATTTCCCACCCTTTATTCTAGTGATGAAACAAAGTGAAATACTAAGATAAAAGAAAAATAGAAAGCATAACTAATCTTACCTACAAGTTTAGGTGTACATAGAGAGAGCATGCTATGAAGTGGTGTGATGTTAGGTGTGCATAGAGAGAGCATGCTATGAAGTGTAAATATATAAGAAAAAACAAAGAGTATATTAGTTCTTACTAGATACACTATATCTAAAATAAAAATATACAAGACTAAGTAAGAGAGAGAGAGTAAGAGAAAAGAATGAATACAATTCACTAGGTATGTGGACCAATACAAAACCTATTGTGATGTTGAGTGGTACTAGATGATGCTAAGTAATGTTGGGTATGTGTTGTACCAAGAGTAATATCATAAATAAAGTTGAGTGCTCAATTTATTGAGAGTGGCTTAAGAATGCAAAGGCTATCCCTTTACCTCCATCATTGCCTACTAAGTAAATTTATGTGATCATGCATGTGCTAATCAATGTTTGGACCATGTGTCTAATCCCTCTAAGTAGGTGACTCAATAATATAAAGGCTATATAGTCTTTTGGCTCCATCATTTCCTCATGAAATGAAGCTATGAACTAATATTAGTATGAAATGTGTGTAATATGAGATGGCTCTTGAATCCCATGAATGCTTTGTAATCTGACAATGTGGCATGGATATCCAAATGTATGATGGAAACTAGGCCACTCTTGGCCACTACAAAAGGTAGAGATTAGGCTTGTATAAAAGCCACTCTAAAATTGGGCACTAATCTTATATGAAAACCATTTTGAAATGTGGAGGTTAGGCTTGTATTAAAGCCACTCCAAAATGATGTCAACCACCTGAAGATGGAATAAATCATGCAACTACTTAGAATGCTTGGGTAATATGATGAAATTAGAAAGAAAAGAAGATAAATATGCTACACACATTGCTCCTAATCACTGGTGTCTGAAAAATGGATTTTGGTTTGGAAGTCATAAGAATTTCCATATCTAAAATGGAATTGAGAGACATCATGCCACACATGATGCCCCTTATATATAGATTCTCTTAGAAAAACTATACTAAAACTATTGTATCTAAACTAGTATGAATGTGCAAAACTATAGTTAAACCTACTTTTTTCTTATTTTTAAAAGAACTATTTTTTTTTTACTTTCTAGACAGGAGCACTAAAAATGCACACCCTATTATCCAACACTATAGTCCATTCTTGGCACTATTGTCCTGGACTAATTTTGATGATTGTTCTATAATTTTCATTATTTTCTTGGTTTGTTATGCCTAGTTTTAAGTTTGGTTATTATTCTGGGTGTTTTTAAAACTACTTTTTCAATTGTTAGGAACTTTGATCTATGTGACAAAACCCTATTTATTTCCCCCTCTTCTAAGGGTAGGAATGAAGACCCTGTAATTACTACCCTAAAAAGAAGAGCCTTATAAGTGTGTTATGATACAAAAAAACATGATATAGCAATGATAGTTGACAAGATATCTCAAGATATATCATGGTTTATAATAAGATATTATTAGATCAACATGGGTATGCCTAGATAGAATAACAATATAATAGCATGTACAATGTACTAAATTTAAACTTGAAGTCTAGTTAGTTGGCAAATAGAGATGGAGCATTATGTCTATCATGGCATCCAAAAAAGCAAGGTAATGCATGATGTGGATCATGGCAACACAAAAAATTGAAAAACAATAAAGTAATAAGCACACAAGGCAAAAAGAAAGAAGCAAACAAGAGTGGCCAAGGGGATAAGCAAACAAGGGACATGGGCACATTTCACTTAAACTAGAAAACATGCATACAAGGCATGTTCAAATGCCACATACACATATAAGTAAAATAAACAAGGTTGGCATGAAATCAACAATCACATAGAAGAGTACAAGTAAAAGACATTGGAAAATGTCCTAAGGCACACACAAGAGTATAAGCAAAGGACATTGGCAAATGTCCTAAGGCACATACAAGATAAAAAATAAGAAATGATAAAAGCAATCACATCTAGGTACGCAAAGTGAGAAAGGAAGGCATGTAATAAACTAGAAATACAATTGCATCTAACTAATCAAAGCAAGAAGTAAAATTATAAAAGACACGTAGTACAAGACTAGGTATATTCTAGGAAATACACAAGTTTTATATACTAGTGAGTGTCAATAGAGTAATTTGTGTAAGCTAGTAAGTAATGTACATCAACATGATAACTAGAGTATGTTGTGTAGGAATGACATAACCTAGATGGTGTAGACATGTAGAAGATGTCCCCAATGGGTAAATATATCGATGTTTGTCTCAAATGTAGAAGTAAGATGCCCCTCAATGGTTAGAGTGAAGTAATTAGGGATCTGGATATCACTACACACACTCAAAGAAGATCAAGTGAAGCATGGTAATGTAGATAAATTGACAAATAATATCATAAAATGAAAAAATTTAAGTCTATCATTGTAGTAGAAATTTAAAGCATGGATTATGCATACAATTGAAATGTTTTTGTGTTTTTAAGTTATTTAAATGTTTTTGAATTTTGAAATGTTATATTGTTTTTGGTATTTTTGACATATATGAATGTTTTTAGATTTAGCTATGTAGCATTAATCATAAGAAGACTATATACAATAAAAACTAAAAAACTATGCACAAGTAAGTTAAAATAAACCATGTACAAGTAATTTGAAATGAAGCTATATACAAGTACTAAGCAATATATACACAATGATGTAAATGACTAGCCTGGAGGGGGTAAAGGGTCCAAGGATGAAGCTCACTAGGGATGGAGATGGAGGAAGGGATCACAACCATCATCAAATACCTCAAGATCATCATCATAAGTATCATCATATGTCACAAATTATGTATGCATGGTGGCTATCTCCTTAGGTGTCAGTAATATCTATGCTCTTTATGTAGTCAAAGATCTATCACTCATAATGGTGTCTTCCTATTGATGGTGAACTAAAGGTTACTTTGGTGATGAAGATGTTGAGTCTCTTTTGGGATGTTTAGATCTAGTAGTAGATGGATCTAGTTGAAGTGGTGAAGTTGGTACTGGTGGTAGTGTAATCTAAATAATACCTTGAACCTAAATTTTATCCAATCTCTATTTTAAAGTTATACACAAGTTTGTATCATGGCCTATAATCCTATGAAAGAGACAAAATGGGGGACCATCTTATCATGATAACCTATATATATATGTCATACTATAGATAGTGTAATTAATCCATGATCAAGTAACATCTATAGTATAATCTATGGTTGATGTCATGTGTTACCTACCTAAATCTGAATGATTAGTTCTATATCCATAGAGGTAAGGATGTGAAATGTATGTGCCAAGTGATCTATTTATGGTCATGAATATGCATTATATCTTGAAAGTGTAGTGTGAGATGCTAGGAGTGATGTAGGATGTCTAATGAGAGCTCTAGATTCATCTTAGTACTCTTTTGGGCCAACTGGTGTAAAGATTAATCCACACAAATAGTCATTTATGAGTGTGGGTGACGTATCATCATCTAAAGTAGCCTGGGAATCTATAACATATGGTGACTCAAAATTTACCACAAGGGGTAACTATGATATGAGAGTATCATCAACTGTAGTAGTAGAAGATGGTAGTTGTATGATAGTATCTATAATTATTAGGGTAACCATAACTATAGAATCAACTAGTACTACTAGAATTATTATCGATGATTATATAATTAAAATAGGTGTAGGAATCATGATTGATAGAATGAATAGAACTATTAAAGATGCTATGATCAACTAAGTATGTGGAGCTAAGGACATAACTATAAGTGGATTACTAGATGTGTTAGTCTCTCCTACCTCATATGTATGTGTCTGATCAAGAGAAATGTGATGAGGTGGTGATTGAATTATTATATGAGGTGTCCCATCTAACAATATAGTTAAAGATGACTCTATCATTTGATAATATTTGAATGGTTGGTTATCTATTGGGCATGTGTATAGGTATCCTTCATGGAAAAACATAACACATCGATGAAGAGTAGAAGGAACTTCCCCCATAGCATATATCTAAGGTCATCTAAGTAAAATATCATAATGAAGAAGACCTGGCATGACCTAGAACTATGTAGAGAGGGTTTTAGGCCCTATCATGATATCCAAAGTAATGGTGTTCAATGTCTATTGTGGTATATTATTGAACCCTCTAATATTATTATATGATTTTTTCATGGATGACATATCTACTCCCATGGTTTGTAAGAATGTAATATTGTATATATTAAGTTAAAAACCACTATCAACTAAAACTCTCTTAACTGCACTAGTTTTGACTTGAGCTTGTGTGAGTAGTGGTAAATTTTGATCAATAACTATCTGAGATGGCATGTCCTTATGATCAAAATAAATAACATCTATATTTTTTAACATGTTAACCGCTGATGTAAAATAAGAAGGAACTAAGTTAATGAGCATATAAGTCTAAATGAGTACTTGATAAAGGATGTCTTTGAACACATTATCTATCTAAAGTAGTTCTAGCATGGAAATCTTAGCTAGTGTGTTTCTTAACTAGTAAACAATATCATATGCCTTATGTGGATATGCCTATGTGGTTGGGTTGGGCCTGAGATGGGAAGGAATAAGAGGGTGGTGGGGCTCCTAAATAGGTAAGGGAGGTATGGTGACACGTCAAGTAATAGCTTGAATTGCATTATCTACTATCCATAGAGGACTAGTAGTGTCTGCGAGAGGAGAGCATAGATAATTTATAAACCTAGGTGGTGGAGGGACAAAGGGTGTTAACTAGGCTCTTTGGCAATGGGTAGTGACCTAGGGAAGATTAAAGTGAACCATGCAACATAACTCAACATAGGATAAAGGCTCTAAAAGAGGTGAGGCAAGAGGTATATTAACAAGTTTAACAATAAATCTCTTAATGTCATCCCATATTATGAAAATTAAGCATGAAATTTAAAGAATGAAGATTTATATTATCATATGATAAACTTCATTATTCATGTACATGATAGGACTAAGTATGGTCTCCTTATTTTTTGCTAGAAATGCAAGAAATATTTGTAAATAAGTGAGATCCATTTGTTTTTTTATGTGAGATTTGATTTTAGATGTAAGGTGGTACCTCAAAAGCAATGGGACGTAGTATATGTAGCTAGGGTTTTAAAAATTGATATTTGTAAAACTACTATGAAATTGTAAAATTTGAAGTGAAATTTTGATTTAAATATGCAAGTAAAAAATTAAAAAATTATTGGAAAATTCTTGATTTGAAAGGACCTAGTGTCTACAACTAGGGTTTAGAAGAAAAATAAAAAATTGAAATTACTATGTAATTTTAAAAATCAAAGTGAATTTATAATTTAAATATGAAATTAAAAGTCAAAAAATATTTCTAAAATTAGTAAGAAATTATTCCTAGGGTTTCTAGGGTTGTGCAAAAAAGGACCTAGTAAATTTCAACTAGGGTTTAATATAAATTATTTTTAAAATTACTAAAGAATTTTTAAAAATTAAATGTGAATTTTTTATTTAAAATATTCAAGAAAAAATAAAAAATCTTCGAAAAATAAATAAGGAATTTACCCTAGGGTTTATAGGGTTTTTATGCACAAATAAAGTAAGTCGAGTTCACCAAATGATTTAATAGTTTTTGGAATATTGGAGTCCTATTATTAATTTATTTAAGGGTCTAATTTAATTAATTAAATAAATAATATTAAAATATTTAACTTACTGATTTGTATAATTTAATTACAATTTTAATCTTTCAAAAAATAGTAATAAATATAAATAAAATAAGATTTAGTTGGAAACTGATTGAGATGGTTATTGCAAGGTTTGAAATTTACTATGCAAGACTGGGACTCTATCGCAAATCAAGATCTGGCCTTCATTTTAGAAAGGAAAATAGCACTAAAATATGATACCTTAGGGTCCAGTGCTATAGTCCTCTTCTATCATTATTTTTAGGAGACTTGAGTTTTTTGGGTTTTGTTTGTTGTGTCTATGTGAGCCTACCTAATAAATTTTGATTGTTAGATGTATGCATAACTCCCTATAAAGTTGATTTAGTCTTCAAACCTTAGAATCCAATGTTCTTTGACAAACTTTGGGAAAAATGTGGGGTTAGTATGTGTAAGATGCACTAAACGTGTATCCACACCCCTTGTGGGGGCATGTTGCCTACATACCAATACTCTAAAGAGGGATCAAGCCATATTTAGTTCTCTTACTTGATTTTTTTTGTGCAATTGTGTGTATGAATATGAAAAATGCTAAACTATGTGTGCTTGAGGTGGCTAGGGACTAGTGTAAGGATTTAGGTGTGCTTGCAGTTGTATTAGATGGTTGTATGTAGAGAATAGGAAAATATGCATGATTAGTCTTGCTTGTATTCTTGTTTCCTTTGTGATATTTTCCATCCCCTTCTAAATAAACTTTCAATGGGATTTTATAAGGATCTTTTTGTCATGAGTCAAATGTATTCACATTAGGCTGATAATGAGGAGGATATGAACTAGAAGAATCTAATTATTGGAGGTAAAAAAGTAATTAGATAGGAGCACCAAAAATAGACACCCTAGGGTCTGACACTATAGTCCAAGTTGGGTGATATAATCTTGAGGGTATGGGATCCAAGGGGATGGAATCATCACTATAAATGTTTCTTAGAGGAGGTGGAATAACTATTTTGAAGGCTACAGATGGTTTGGAATTAGTGAAAAGATGCCTATAAGGGTCATGAGAGCAAGCAAGAGGGACCTATGAGTTTTGTGTCACAAGCCACACTCAAAGGTTTTGTATTGGTCCACATACCTGGTGAGGTGTATTCATTCATTTGTTTTCTTGAGGTATCACCTTACATCTCAAATCAAATTTCACATAATAACAAAAATGGATATCACTTATTTACAAATATTTCTATCATTTCTTGCAACACAATAAGGAGACCACACTAGGTCCTATCATGTACATGAATGATGAAGTTTACCACATATTAGTACAAATCTTCATTCTTTGCATTACATGCTTACTTTTCATACTATGGGATGACATTAATAAAGTTATTGTTAAACATAATATGATCCCTCTCTTTTAAAGCAATGTTTATCTATCTTTAATATAAGGTTTCATTTCTTGCTTTATATCTCTCATATGGAAAAGATTTCAAGTTTATCATGTTAAACACATTACAAATGTCATAGCACATGTCAAATCATTTTATGCATTCTTGTACAAATTCATGAACTCTATCCCTTGCTTGTTATATCTCATATGGAGATTTTTTCAAGTTTATCATGCTAAACATATTACAAATCTCATCACAAATGTCAAAGCTTTTCATGCATTCTTGCACAAATTCATGCTCTCCATCCCTTGATTTTTATCTCTCATATGGAAATTTTTTCAAGTTTATCATGATAAATGCATTACAAATGTCAAAGCACATGTTAAAGCTTTTAATGCATTATTATACAAATTCATTCTCTCTATCCCTTGCTTGGTATCGCTCATGTTGAATGATTTTTATAAGCATATTATTGTATAACTCATTACTCTAATTACATGAATTTAATTCCACATACATGATTTCTACCTAGATGCATATAAATCATTAGCTAATTTTGAGTATTTCCCTATCACTACTAGACATAAAAAAACACTAGAATTTATATCTATCCCTCCTACCTTCAAACATGGTACATCTATCTCTTATCCCACACCTACTACCATCTCTATGCCTATAGTAGATCATGTAGTACATGCTATCATGCAAGTTCATGAAGATAGGTAGGTTTATTACACCCATGGATATAGCTTTATCACTTAGGTTAGCACCCCTTCAAATATAGTTTTAGTTCTTGAGCTCCTTCAAAGATCATATGTTTACAAAGATGTGTCATATGCAGCCCTTCACAATACTAGAATTTATATTTCCATTGAACCAACTTATGTTTCATATATCCCCAATGCAATGAAATGAAATGAAGAACATATTTCCTTTGAAAAAGAGGATTTACCCCCATGGCACATCATTTAACAACATATACATCTATATATTCAATTAAGAATTAATGTTATGTGGGTAAAAAGAGTATTAGTTGATAACGGTTCAAGACTTAACATTTGCAACATTTATTTTCTTAAACATCTTAATATACAACCTCAAGATCTAGACCATTCCAGTATGAATATCAAATGTTTTGACAACATTCCATAGAAAGTCATGGATCAAATAACACGCAATCTTACCTTAGGGCCTAAGACACTACCGACTACTTACCAAGTCATGCCAAATAATCTAAATTATAATATATTACTTGGTTGGCCTTGGATTCATGATATGAATGTATTACCTTCTACACTTCATGTTTATCTAAATTTAGTCACAAAGTCTACATCTACACATGCCTAATAGGTAATGAAACTCTTACATACTACCAGGTTGTTGAATCTCCATGGAATTATATTCCACACTTTAATCTTGGCAATATACCTACACAACATGCTACTCAAAGTGCATCCTTAAACCATGCAACACATTCAACAATTCTAAGCTCAATAATAACATTGACATCAAATCACTAGTTTACTTACCCTTTTGCACTTAAATCTCTTAATAAGATGGGATATCATGACAAAAGTCTTGGAAAGCATGAACAAAGAATCATCAATCCTATCGAGGCATCCACACAACATGGAAGGCAAGGGTTGGGATATCAGCGTACTCTTTTTCATAATACACCTTCTCCCATTTCTTCAAAACATATAAAATTTTGTCCACCCATTGCATATATCAACCATATAGTTAATCATACTTCTACATTACCATTGGTATATCCTGATCTTATCAACAATATAGTTTCGCTATATATGTTCACATTAGATGAATTCTCTTGTGATGAATCCCTCATAAAATTTCTTAAAACATATGAGACCTCCTATTTTGTTATCATAAAAACATATTTCCTCATCACACAAATGCTCATGCATACTTTGGAAAAAAACTATATTCTCCCCAACACATACCAATTGATTCAGATGATATTATTCATATAACTCCATACACACTAGATCGTTCCACATTACTTAACGAGGAAAAGTTAATTTCAATTTTATAACCAATTAGGATCCTTTTATTATCTTATTATTCATTACCCTATGAAATGAAAAAGCTACATATATTCATCAAACCTTAATAGATATTATAGAACTCTTTGTTTGGTCCTACTTAGATATGCCAAGAATTGATACATCTATAATAGTCCATCATATTCCCTTATATCCAGATGCCAAACTAGTTGATCAAAAAATTCACAAAATATAGTGGCTCTCTTAGTCAAAGATGAGATTTAACACCTCTTAGATGTTAGATTCATTCAACCAGTAACACATCCTGAATGGATTTCCAATACAGTCCCCATGGTAAAACCCAATGGACAAATTTGGTATTGTTCTAATTCTTGAGATTTAAATATAACATGCCCGAAAGATGATTTCCCTTTACCTAATATTGACATGATCATAGATTCCATAGTTGGGTATGAAATGTTATCATTTATGGATGGCTTTTCCAATTTTAACCAAATCAAAATCACTAGAGAAGATCAATAAAAACATCTTTTACAACACCTTAGGGTACATTTTTTTTACAATATCTTGCCTTTTGGATTAGAAAACATTGGAGCTACATATCAGCATACTATGATGCATATTTTTCATGACTTGATTCACCATACTAATGAGGATTATATCAATGATATATTAGCTAAATCCAAACAATGAAAACATCATGCTATTGATTTATGAAAGATCTTTCAATAACTTAGGAAATATAATGTTTGATTAAACCTATATAAATGTGTGTTTGGAGTTAAATTAGGCAAAATATTAGGTTTCATTATTTCTCAATTTGGCATAGAGTTTAAACCTAATAAAGTCAAATAAATTATCAACATGCCACCTCCTATAAACCTAAAACAACTTCAATCCATATAAGTCAAGATCTAAAAAATTTGCCATTTTGTAGCTCAACTTACTGATAAAACTCAGTCATTCACTTGATTACTAAAGAAAGATACAAAGTTTATCTAGGACCAAACTTGTCAAGAAATCTTCCATACAATTAAGAAATATCTTCTTAACCCACATATATTAGTACCATCTATATCTAACAATCATTTCCTACTATATATCTTAGAAATAGATCATGCATTAGGAACACTCTTAGCACAACATGATGATCAACATACCAAGCGAGAAGTTTATTACATGAGTTACACACTAGTTTATTACCAAAAAAATTATTCTACAATAAAAAAACTATGTTTATCATTAGTGTTTACCACACAAAAACATTGACATTACATGGTCAATAATGAGACTCAAGTTATCACAAAAGTAGACCTCTTCAAATTTCTAATGGCAAAACCACATCTTTCTAGTCACATCATAAAATGGGTTATGCTCTTAATAGATTTTGATTTAAAAATAGTCTTCAAAAAATTAATAAAGGGCCAAATTATTATAGACCATTTGGAAATAACACCACTCTTGGCTACCAATCCTATTAGTGACACATTTAGAGATGGTTTTATTGTCTATTCTACTCATTCAGACACTTGGACCATGTTCTTTGATGGCTATCGATGTGCATCTGATGTAGGGGTGGGCATTATCTTTATTGTCCCTTTTTATCACATAATCCATATTGCATATCGATTAAGTTTCTTCTATACTAATAATAGTGCAAAATATGAAGCACTTATCTTATGTCTATTTGCTACCTAGTCCCTCTAAATCAAATCTATTCAAGTTTTTAGTGATTCCCAACTTTTGGTCAACCAATTTAATGGTTTCTATCAGACAAAAGAAGAACATCTTATCCCATATCAAAACATGGTACAATGTTTATCATCATATTTTGGTTACTTTTCTATAGAAAGTATACCTAGAAAAGACAACTGACATATAGATGAAATGACAAGTGTCGTATCTTTGATTCTTATCAACATCAACAATGATAAATCTATTTTCATAATTAAATGATTATAATCACCATCAATATTATCCATTGTAGCCACTACATGCAGTTTTACAAATCCAAAATGGTTCTTTGATATCTATAATTTTTTAAACAAATCTATTACACCATACACTTTTTCACAAAATGACAAATGCAAATTACACAAACAAGCACTATATTATGTAATCATTGGTAAAGACCTTTTAAAATGATCCTTCAATGGATAATTGCTTAAATTATTAACTTCAGTAGAAGCCAAAATTTCTCTTACATAGATACATGATAGTGAGTGTGGTGGTCACTTTAGTGGAAAAGCCATGTCACAAAAATTACTTCGACAAGGGTACTACTAGCCCACCATGGAAGATGAATATTCACAATATACAAAGCTATGTGATAAATATCAATGACACAATAACCTAAAACATTCACCATCATAATAATTGCAACCTATTGTCTCTCCATGGCCATTTATGTAATGGGGATTTGATCTTATTAGAAAAATTAACCTTGAATCCACTGACAATCATAAGTTCATCATCACAACTACAAAATATTTTACCAAGTGGGTAGAAGCCATTCTAATATAATCTACCATAGGGGAGGACATTTGTAGTTTCCTCATGACTCATATTATTTCACATTTCAACCTACCCATAACCATCATTTTTGATAATGGAACATCATTAAGGAAAAATATTGAGAAATTTTACATAAAATATAAGATTAAACACACATTCTCCACTCCATATTACCCATAGGGAAATGATCAAGCAAAGGTTACCAATAAAATCAACAATAACATTTTGAGAAAAATAGTGACAAAATTTGGAAATGATTGGCACAATCAACTAGTCTTTGCATTATGGGCTTATTGTATAAGTATCTATACACCCACAAGAGCTACTCTTTATTCACTTATTTATAGTACAAAATCAATTTTACCATTGGAATTATAAATCCCATCTCTTGATTTCTCCCTTAAAGGTAATCTCAGTGATGACCAATATTATGAAAACTGACTACACTAACTCGAGCAGTTAGACCATACATGCATTCAAGTAGTAGAACATCTCAGAATCTACTAGTAACATATATAATGATCCTAAAACAAATGAGCTCACACCAAAGAATTTGAAATTAATGATCTTATTCTCAAAGAAAATCTTCATAATGTCAATGACAAAGAATAAATCAAAGGAAAAATAAAACCAAATTGGATAGGTCCATACATTATTACCAAAAATCTTAGACCTAAAGTGTATTGTCTAGACTCACTTGAAGGAAAGAAACTCAAAAATCTAATGAATATTATGCATCTACATAGATTCCATGTCTAGCACTTCATTTTACACATTTTATTGTACATAATTTTTCAAAATTACTTATATATAACTTTCATTCAAATTACTTTTACATAGTCTCCTTTATACTTGATTTTACATATCTTCTTCCAAAAATCCAAAAAAAATACAACATTTCAAAAAAAAATACAAAAACATTCAAATAATTCAAAATACCAAAAACATTTCAATTGTATGCTTTCTCGATGCTTTACATTTCTACTACCATGCTAGACTTACATTTTCTATTCTATGTTATTGTTTGTTGATTTATCTACATTAACATGCTTCACTTGATCATTTTTGAGTGTGTGTAGTGATATCCAGATCCTTGGTTGCTTCACTCTACCCACGAGGGGCATATTCTACATGAATGTCATTCCTACACTAAACACTCTAGGTATCATGTTGATGTACATTACTTACTAGCTTACATAGATTAATCTATCAAAACTCACTAGTATATAGCACTTGTGTATTTTTTAGCATATACCTAATCTTGTACTAAATGTCTTGCATACTTTCACTTCTTGCTTTGATTAGTTAGATGTGATTATATTCCTAGTATATTACATGCTTTTCTTTCTTTCTTTGTGTAGCTAGATGTTATTACATTTCTCAGTTCCTATTTTGTGTCCTATATGTGCCTTAGGACATTTTCCGATATCCTCTACTTCTATTCTTGTGTGTACTTTAGGACATTTACCAATGTCCTTTTCTTATACTCTTCTATGTGATTGTATATTTCATGTTAACCTTGATTATTTCCAATTGTATGTGTATGTGGCATTTGAACATGCCTTGTATGATTGATTTCCAATTTGAGTGATATATACCCATGTCCCTTGTTTTCTTGGCCCCTTGGACACTCTTGTATGCTTCTTTATTCTTGTCTTGTGTGCTTGTTGTTTGTTTTCTTCTCAATAGTTTACAATGCCATGATCTACATCATGAATTACCTTTCTTTCTTATATGCAATGATGGACATCATGCTCTATCCCTCCTTAACAACTAAAAACTAAAAACTAACCAGACTTTAAATTTCAATTGAGTACATTTCACATGTTATTATATTGTTATATCTATCTAGGCATACCCCTATTGATCTAACAATTTCTCATTACAAGCCATGATATATCTTGAGATATCTTGTCAATTATCATTGATATATCATGTATCTTTGTAGCATAACACACTTTTAGGGCTCTTTATTATGAGGGTAGTCATTGCAAGTTTTTTATTCTTACCCTCAAAAGAGGGGGTGATAAATAGGGATTTTATCATAGACTCTAGAGCTCCTATCAATCAAAAAATTAGTAATCAAAACACCTAGAATTCAAACTAGGTAGAACAAACCAGCTAGATAGTGAGAATTACATAATAGTCATTAGAATTATCCTAGGACAACAATGCCAAGATTGGACTAAAAAATTAAATATTATGGTTCCCATTTCTTACACTCCTATCCAAATAGAAAAAAAAATCTCTTTTCTAGACATGGGTAGAAAGGTAGGTTCAGCTATAGTTTTATGTAAACATTCAAACCAGTTTAGATATAGAAATTTTAGTATAGTTTTTCTCAGAGAATCCAAATATAGGGGGAATCATACATGGCATGATGGATCTCACTTTGATTTTTAGATAGGGTAGTTGGTATAACTTTTAGATCATAATCCATGTTATAGACACCAATGATTGGGGGCAATGTGCATGGTACATTTGTCTTCTTTTCTTTTTGAGTTTAGTACATTCCCCAGGCATTATCAATAGTTGTGTGCCTTATTCCATTTACAAGTGGTTGGAATCATTTTTAAGTGGATTTCATATAATCCTAACTTCCACATTTTAGAATGGCTTTTATATAAACCTAGTGCCTAGTTTTGGAGTGACTTTCATATAAGCCTAATATCTACCTTTTAGAGTGGCAAAGAGTGGCCTAGTTTATAGTATACATTTGGCTATCCATGCCACATTTTTAGATTATAGATAATTCATAGGATTTAATATCCATTTCATATGACACACATTTTATACCAGTATTAGTTCATAGCTTCATTTCATGGGGTAATGATGGAGCCAAAGGACTAGCTACCCTTTGTATTCTTGAGCCACCTACTCAAAGGGATTAGACACATAGTACAAACATTTATTATCACATTAATAATCACATAGATTCAATTAGTAGGTGATGATGGAGCCAAAGGGCTAGCCTTTGCATTCTTGAGTCACTCTCTGGGAATTGAAAACTTAGTTTTGTTTATGATATTACTCTTGGTACAACACATACCTAGCATTAATCAGCATCATCCAACATCACTCAGCACCATAATAGGTTTTGTATTAGTTTACATATTGAGTGAGGTATATTTTTTCATTTCTCTTCCTCTCTCTCGTACCTAGCCTTGTACATTCTTATTTTAGATATAGTGTATCTAGTAAGAACTGGTCTACTATTTGTTTTCTCTTGCATATTTACACTTCATAGTGTAATATCTCTATGCACACCCAACATTACACAATTTCATGAGCTTTACCCTTGTAGGTAATTTCAAGTACACTTTCTATTTTTCCTTTATCCTAGTATTTCACTTTGTTACATCACTAGAATAAAAGAGGATAAATGTAGTCATATAAAATATGAAAATTGGTAGCTTGAGTGTGGCTTGTGACACCTAACCCATAGGTCCCTCTTGCTTTCTCTCATGACCCTCATAGTCATCTTTTCATTGATTCTTAGTCATCTATAGCCTTCCAAAAAGTGATTCCACCTCCTCCAAGTAGCATTTCCAATGATGATTCCATCCCCTAGGTCCCATACCCTCAGGACTATAGTTCCCAACTTGGACTATAGTTCTTACCCTAGGGTGTTCATTTATAGGGCTCCTATCTAAGTTCATTTTTACCTCTAATGGTCAATTTCTTCTAGTTCCTATCTTCCTTATTTTTGTCCTAATGTGAATACATTCAACCTATGAATAATATATCCCTATAAAATTCCATTCAAATTTCATTTATAAGGGGTTGAAAAAATATCACAAAGCAAGCAAGAATACAAGCAAGATTACTTAGGCATATTTCCCTATTCTCTACATACAACCATCTAATATAACCATAAGCTTATTAAAATCCTTACACCAATCCCTAGACACCTCAAACACATTCAATTTATCATTTTTTATCTTCATACACACTATTGTACAAAGCACATCAAGTGGGAGAACTACATATGGTTTTATCCCTCTTTAGAGTATTGGTATGTAGGTAACGTGCCCACACAAAGGGTATGGATACACATTTAGTTCATCTTACACACAATAAGCCCCCATATTTCCCAAAATTTTTCAAAGAAAAATGGAGTCTAGGGTTTTATTATTAAATCATCTCTATAAGGAGTTCTACAAACATCCAACAATCAAAATTTCATAGGCAAGCTCAAACAGACACAATGAACAAAACCTAAAAAGCTTAGGTTTCTTGGACAATAGTGGAAAAAGAGGAATATAGCATTGGAGACTAGGGTATCCTATTTTGGTTCTCCTATAAAATCATAAAATGAATTCCAAATCCTAATTTGCAACACTATCTCAGTCCTGTACAGTGAATTCCAGACCCTAAAATAGGCATCTCAATTAGTTTCTAGATAAGTCTTATTTTCTCTCCCTTATTACTATTTTTAGAAAGATTAAAATTATATTCAAATTATACAAATAAATAGCTTAATTATTAACATATTTATTTACTTATTTAATTAGCTCAGAACCTTAACTAAATTAGGAATAATACTCTAATATTCTCAAAATTATTAAATATACTAGGGTCTAGTTCCTAAACAGTATAGGGTCTAGAGTAAGGGGAAAAATACAATTAAATATATTAAATTACAAGTTTTTTTATCAATTTATTCAAATTAATTTCATATGGAAAGATACAAACTTATCTAGAAAATAGTTAAAATGGATGATTCAGGGGTTGAAATCTGCTACACAAGTCTAGGATAGTGTCACAAATCTAGATCTAGATTTCATTTTATGAAAGTATAGGAGATATAAAATAGGAAACCCTAAGGTTTGGTGTTATTTTCCTTTCCTACCACTATTGTCTGAGAGGCATGATCTTTATGGGTTCTATTTTCTATCTCAGTGTGATCCTGTATATGAAATTTTGAGGATTAAATGTTGATAGAGATCATTGTAGGTACATTTCAATCTCATAACCCTAGACCTATCTACACACATGAAACAAAAAACAAATCAAAATCATAAGAGGGAAAATTGGGTTAGAGGAAGTATGATCACATGATCTAGAACCCCTATTGTCTTGATCATTGCCTACATTAACCCTCAAGATAGGGTCTTAGATCAAATGTAGTTCTCCCTTAGGGAACATGCATAATCAACATGCACAATAGATGCATGAATAAAATTTTACTTAGTCCCTTCCTTGATCAATCATTTAAGTGTATGTATAATCTAGAATGCTGAGCTATATTATTGACTAATTTTTTTAGTTATGTAATGTGCCAAAGTAGTAAGTGCTAGATATAACATGCTTTTTGTAGTCCTTTATATAAGAGACTCTTTATTTTGAATTTGGTAACTTTATTCACATTTGGACAACATTTAAAAACTTAATAATGAAGATAAGAAATGGGTTATGACTCATTAAGCAAGGGAAACTGATTGTTGGATTTCAAAATGACATTGGATAAGAGCATTGGAAATGGACACCCTAGGGTCCAACACTGTAGTATAATCCTAACACTCCTATCTTAGAGGATCGAGACATAGGGGGTTGGAATAATAATAGGAAATCTAACCTAGCTAAGGTGAAATGACCATTAGAAAGGCTTGGGATGACTAGGAATAGGAAAAAAGGTGACTCAATCATGAAACATGACCAAGATGAGTAAAATGATAGACATGGTTAAATGTGAACCAAGCTCATATTCTCCAGTCAGAGTATCCTATGAAAAGACTATGAAAACACAAGATATGTGTGGTTTCTTGACTAATTTTGGGTGTATAAATTTTCCTCCTTTTTAATCTAGTGATGTAATGAAATGAATTACTAGAGTAAAAAAAAGAAAAGAAAATGCATACTTGAACCTACTTGCATGGAAATGAATGTGCTGTAAAGGGTCTAACTCACTTCCTAGCTAGGGAAGTGGATGGAGAGATGAATAGTGTCTATAAAAAGAAATAATCCATAAAATGGATGCCCCTTATATTGAATCTAAAATTTGAATTCGTGTAACATGGAGGAGGGCAATGCTTTCCCCTATGTGTTGAATCTGACTAAAATGAGAAATGCTCAAAGGTCCAAAACCAATGTCTACCCTCTGTCCCACATAAACTCATGTAATACAGAATGTGTGTATAGAATTTGTATGTTGTGAAGAGTAAAACATATCATACCCCCACTCTTAATATCTGAACTAGAACTGAGAAATGCTCAAAGGCCTAAAACCAATGTCTGTCTTAAGTCCCACATCAACTCATGTAGTCTAGGTCTAGGTAATATAATGGACCAACCACTATAGATGTCCATGTGGTCTAACCTAGTGATAACTTGGGTATAGTTTGATGTAATCTAAAACTCTATTAAATGTGTAAGAAGATAATGACATGTCTTGTCATTCAAATATGTATAATCCTAGATGATGAAGAACATGAACAATTATGCCAAGCCCCTAAATCTGGTATGTGAATGATGCATATGTATAATCTTGTAATCTATATAAACACATGTGATATGAACTATATGCCATGCCACATGAAAAAAACTAGAGATCAAAACATTGTGCTCTGCACTATGCCTATAATTTGCTATCTAGTCTTGTAATTGTATCATGTTGTATGTGTGAGACATGTAGTAATATACATGCCCCTAAATCTAGTATTTGAGTTTGAATCTATATCGAAGTCACTATGAATCCATATAATCTAAACCACTATATCTGAATAGTCTATGTACTTATAAGCTAAAATCACTATAGATTCATATGATCTAAATCACTATATCTAAATAGTGTGTGTATCTATAAATTGAAGGTGTATCCCTCTAAATATCTTGAGTAATGTTGAGTGACCCATGTAATATGAATCACTATATATCTTAACCAATATGAATTTAATCTAATAATTTGACTACTGAATGCGTATGAACCATGATGTATCCACCTATGAGAGTGGATAGGCATGCTGAGTAAGTATCAGATAGGAATAGTAGGAATGATGCCCCACTTTTAAGGATAAGGACAAAATCTCATGATAGAGGAGTTTGAGCCAAAAGTGATGACTAGTGACATAGGAATAGATGCAAGGTTGTTATGTGTTGAATTGACTGAGAGGTTATTTGATTGATTAGACTTAATTATTGAAAGTGGAAGAAGTTTTGATTGGTAGGGACCGAGTTGTATATCTAGGTATATTAGATGTATAGATATGTGTGTGCCATATTAGGCAAATAAGGTAGTGCATGATGTCAAAGCTATCATTGTCATGATTTCATGGAATAAAATGGTTTGTGAAATGGAACTATGGGGTTATAGTTATGGGAAAAATGGTATTTTACGTTGGATGAAAAAATTGCTTGATATAAGAAAATTGGATTGTGTAGTCATATAAAATGCAAAAATTGGTAACTTGAGTGTAGATAATGGCATCCAAACCTTAGGTTCTTCTTTTTTACTCTCACTACTCTAATAGGCATCTTTTCACTGATTCCTAGTCATTCTTAGGCTTTTAGACTTGATCCCAACTAAGCTAAACTCCTCTTTCCATGATAGATCTATCCCCCTGGGTCTCATATGCTTAGGACAATAGTTCCATACTAGGACTATAGCTCTGGTGCCACTCTTTTCTACTTTTAGTGCTCTTGTCTAAGTCCATTATTGGCCCTAATGGTCAATTTCTTCTAGTTTCCTATCTTTCTCCTTATCAACCTAATGTGAGCGAATTCAAATAGTGACCAATAGATCCCTATAAAAACCCATTCAAAGATCATTTGGAAAATATTTATAATTATCACTGAGCAAGCAAGAATACAAGAAAGAATACTCAAGCAATCTTCTCTATTCTCTACATATAGCTAGCCAATACACTTACAAGCTTATTAAAGTCCTTACACCAGTCCCTAGGCACCTCAATCACATCTAATTTAGCATTTTTTCATATTCATACACTCAATTTCATAAATCACATCAAGTGGGAGAACTGTATATGGCTTGATCCCTCTTTGGAGTATTGGTATGTAGGCAACGTGCCCACACAAGGGGTGTGGATCCATGTCTAGTGAATCTTACACACACTAACCCCCCTCTTTATCAAAATTAGTCAAATAACAATGTAAAATAGGGTTTGAAGAGAAAATATACTCTATAGGGAAGCTCTACAGACTTCCAAGTATCACAACTTCATAGATAGGGTCACACATACCTAGTAAACAAAACCTAAAAATCTTAGATCCTTATGACAACAATGGTAGAGGTGGACTACAATGTTGGTGCCATTCCTATCCACTTTTGGAACTTTTTTCTAATTATAAAATGAAGATAAGATCTTAGTTTGTGATAGTGTCCCAATTCTACATAATGAATATCAAACCTTGACTCAGTCATGTTAGTTAGTTTCTAGCTAAGTCTTCTTTTTCATCTCTTATTACTATTTTTAGAAAGGTCAAAATTGCAATATAGTTTACATAAATTAGTAGATTAATTATTACATATTTATTTACTAATTTTACTATTCAAAACCTTTAACTAAATTAGGAATAATACATCAATATTCTCAAAATTGTTAAATCATTTGGTGAACTTGACTTACTTTGTTTGCACATAAAAACCCTAGGGTAAATTTCCTACTATTTTTTTCTATATTTTTTTTGACTTTTTACTTTCATAATAAAATAAAAAATTAGCATTAAAATTTTAAATTTTCATAGTAATTTTAAAATAATTGTCTTTCAAACCCTAGTTGCCCATACTAGGTCCCAGTAATTTTCCAATAATTTTCTAATTTTTTAATAGCATATTAAAATCAAAAAATCCATTCAAATTTCAAAATTAAATAGTAATTTTCAAAAATAATTATTTTTCAATACCCTAGTTGTCCATACTAGGTCCCAACATTTTCCTAATAATTTTCCAATACTTTTATAAATTTTTATTTGCATATTTAAATTAGAAAATCACTACAAATTTCAAAATTCAATAGTAATTTTCAAAAATATTTATTTTTTAAAACCCTAGTTTCACATCCTAGGTCCTATTCAATCAAGCATTTTCCAATAATTTTCTAAATTTTTATTTGCATATTTAAATAAAAAAATCACTATAAATTTCAAAATTCAATAGTAATTTTTAAAAATATTTATTCTTCAAAACCCTAGTTGCACATACTAGGTCCTATTCAATCAAGCATTTTACAATAAAATTCTATTTTTTTACATGCATATATAACTTAAAAATTAACTTTCAATTTCAAAATTTCATAGTAAATTATCAAAATAATTAACTGTCAAACCCTAGTTGCATATACTATGTCCTAGTGCTTCTTGAGGTATCACCTTAATATTTGTGCATTTTGTATCCTTTTTATGCAATTTTCAGTTAACTATTTTTAGGAATTTACATTTCCTATATTTAGTAATTTCATTTTCTAGCTCTTTGTCTATTACAAATTATTTCAAAAACTTCAATCAAATCTCAAATTGTTTTTCTACTTTAACAATGGCCTAATATACCAGTTTTGATGAAATTGATAAAAGGGAACTCTATTAACTAAACACCCTGACATGCAAGATGGCATGCTTAAAATAGTACAAGAAGAATAAAAAAGAGTGAAAAATATTCAATCTTCCCAAACCATAGAGAAACTAGTTACAAATGATATTACAGGGGAAACTATGTCTTAACAACCCCCTATAATAGCCCAACCTACCTCTATACCACTAGCTATAGCTAGTACATCTTTGTCTCTTGATGTGGCAACCCTTGTGCAAGAGATACAATCTCTTCAATCCAAGGTGATACATCTTTATCAAGGTGCTTCTAAACCTACATAAGCTTCAGAATCTTTTGCTCTATTGTATACACCATTGGCACGTCACAATGCTTCTACACCCTTGCCACAAGGTTTTGTTCAACCCAAGTTTACTCTATATGATGGCAAGGGTGATCTAGAGACACATTTGAGATCCTTTCATGTAGCATGCTTGGACTATGTACCTAATGACAGGCTACTTACCAAGCTATTTCCATGAAACTTAAAGGATTATGTTTTATAATGGTTCTATAGTTTACTAAATTAGTCAGTCAATGTATTCAATCCTTTAACCAACATGTTCCTAGCTCATTTTAGAATTAACATTGGTGATAAGGTTTCATATGCCCAAGCTACACAATAGAAACAAAGGTCAAATGAGCATCTCATAGATTATGTTCTCTAATATATGACTATTTTGGCTAAGATGACTAGCCCCACTGTCAATCAAGAGTTACAAGATCTCTTTAAATATTATCTTCTACCAGCTTTGCATGAATCAATCATGTTCAAAAGATTCTCTTCCTTCACTAAATTATGTCACACACTAAAGGTATGAGAAGTCAAAATAATTTCAAGGGGAAAAATCAAGTACATAAGTATATTAGACAAAACAAATAAGAGTAATAAAAAGTCCCATACAAAGTCAAGTCAATGATAGTAATATTCAAAATCAACTACCAATTAATGTGGCTTCTAAACCCCTTTGTCAAGTGGTTTTATCAACACCTCCTCGGTGAACCTTTACCAATCTACTAGTTTTTCCAACTAGAGTTTTACAATAGCTATTAGAATGTAACATCATATCTCTCCCTCCTATTCAGGAAGTTGACCCAACCAAGCCTCTTCCACAAGGATATGACCAACATGAATTTTGTGAGTTTCATAGGGCACTAGGTCATACAACAAATAAATGCATTAGTTTGAGACACAAGGTACATGATTTGACAGATGGAAATCATATTGATCTTAGCACTTCAATTGAGCCTCCTTAGGCAAAGCAAACATAGGATAAAGCTTTGAAAATTTTCTCAAATCCATTTCCATAATATTCTAAACAAGAGACAAGGGACACAATAGGGTTTTTCCATGTATATCATGCACATCCTCCACTAGATACATATAGGGTACCTTTAGTTGAGACACATCCTTTGAGAAACATGATTGGTGTATATAGTTCTAGAGTTCCAACTAGATATTCCATCTCCTTCTTAGAGTAGGAAATCATCGAGGATGATTCAGATTATCATGCATTTTTTATTAGAGCTTACATCCATAATAATCCTATTCATAGTGTTCTCATAGATAATGGATCTAGTGTGAACATGTTCACTATGACATTATTATAACATTTGGGATATTCCAAGTAGGATATTACCTTGATGGACATAGTTATTAGTGGATTTAGTGGGAACATATAGAGTTTATTGGGTGAGATCATACTTCCTTTACAGGTTGGTCCAACACACGTGGCCACACCATTCACTATAGTTCCCAATGTAGGAAAAATTTGAGAGTCTTAAATTGACTACTTATTTGTAAAGAATCCAAATAGTTTGAATAGTTGGGAAGAAAGGATTTTATGAATTTAGTCATGTATATGTCAATTTTGACACCTGTTACTTCAACATCATGCTTGATAGAACACATCTCTGAAGCCAATCTCATCACATCACCATATTTTAACTCTAGCTTGAATAGTTTCAACTCCAACTAAATTAATTTCATCTCTAAATGGAAGTCATATAGGTCCTTCAACTTATGATATACTTCTCATGGTGTATTCCACCCTTGTATATGATGAAACAATCTCCATCCATAGATTCCCTCATCAAGGCTAAATCCTTCTAGTTTTTTTGCTTCCATGTATAAATGTCCTTTATATTCCTTGTTGGTTCAACTGGTTGTGTTTTCGTATCACAAATATTGTACCATATATCATTGAATATGAGTGTGTTCTCCACTTTTCAAGACCATTCTAACCAACTATCTTTGCCAGTCAAGGTAGTGCCAATAATGGATTTGATGGAATGCATGGTTTTGAGTTTTTGTTTTAGTTTTTGAAGGTTTTAAGTTTTTTTAAACCCTAATTGGTTCATTATCACTCCAAAATGGTCCCCTTTTCTATATACACAAAGGTATTGAAAAATATTCACTTTATCATTAACACCGACTTAAAAATAAAACCACATACATCAATATACTTAGTTTTTATTGATTTTTGTATTTACATTTTTTGACATATATGAATGGGTAAAAAGAGTATCTCTACATATTTCTCCTTAAATTTCATGATTTGGTTATTTTTTACAAAATCCACTTAGAGTACCTTTCTCAAGGTAATTTCAATGATAAATTGCATTGAATTTTAAATGCTTTCAGATTAATTTTTTTTAAAATTTGAAATTTAGCATTTAAAAAATGAAGTTTTGCTTTCCTTTTTAAAAAAAAAAGAGAATAATAATTTAATTACCTCTCCTCATTTTGTTTTGATAATTCCAATATTGGATATTTTGGAGAAAAATGCTTTCAAGAGATCTATGTCCTTCTAAGTGGCAGAAAGAATCAAATGACTTAATGCATATATATATAAAAAAACACTTTTTAGCCAAAAAAAATCTTGATATCATGTAGACATGGCCATGAAAGATAAAAAGGCCATGGTCATGGAAGATACCAATGTTAGGCCTTAATAAAAGTGAAATACATTTTTGGCAATAGCATAACTCTTAGTCTTAGGCATAGTAAGTGTTGGAAGGTGTTGTAAATGTTACTAAAAATGCCTTTGTTAGAGCACCAACCCATGACCTTAGTACTATAGGTTACACTCAACAAACAAATGCCATGTTAGTTTGAGTAGTGCCAAAACACAAAGAATATAAATAATACTAAATTTTGTGACTTTATTAGTAGAAAACATAGCCCTTCACATAGGTTAGGTCACAACTCAAGTGACAGGTGATAGGTGATAGTGCCAATGAAAAAAATATGATAGATTATAATGCCAATGACTACAAAAAATAAATGACAAGTCATAACACCAATAATCTAGTGAAAATAATATGCATACTATATGGCTTGAAAAGAGGAGAAAGAATGGAAAATTAATAAATAAAATTCCTTGCTCTGATACCAATGTCAGGCCAAAAATATTATTGATAGAATGATAATGGAATTGTATTTCATGATTCAAATTAAAGAGGATTCAAATAATACATTATAAAGATAAAAATGTGACTAATCACTTCACCTACCAAGAATTCCATTCATATACCTATGGGAATCTTGAGCTATACACAAGAAGACAAAATAAATATACAACTACACCTAGGAATTAGGAAATATTATTACATTGAATTCATTTTTCATGATATATGTAATCCCCCATGTAGATGCGCAATAAAATCTAACAAATGTGGTAACCTTTAATTTTACATGTTTAAGTTAACTGTGCTTTATTTACCTTTGGATCTTAATTATGTTTATGTGTTAGAATGCTAAAGTAGATTTAAAAATACAATGGTCTACTAATTTATTATCTAAAACTTAGGTCAAGTATTGGTCTTGAAGATTTTTCATGTTGTGTGGTCCACATGCATCTTTTCTACCCTTCCTTTCCCTCTTTTTAAAGTTTATTTGACAACACTTCCCACCATATTTAAAACCTTCATCCTTCCATCCTCTTCAAGTAGATTTAGGTTCATCTATAGACAACCCCTCCATGGTAAAAAATTTTTATAGTTAAATGTTATTCCACCAATAGTTTTTTATAAAATAGAATAGCTTGTAACTTGTTCCTTGGAGTTAAATATTTCATCAATATTAAAATGTTAGAGGCAACCTCATAAAGGTCTATGTGTGTGCATAAAAACCATATAAAAAAAAACTTAATCTAGATATAAAAGGAGAGCCTATACCTCTACCATTATTTTTTGTTGAAAATAATCACTTGAATTACACTAGAAGCACCTAAGATATTAACAAGGTCAACCTTAGACAATAACTTGCTATTACCACCTTTGGAAATCCATAGAAAAGTTATGTATAACAATGTAATTATGAGATAAACCTAAGCCCAATAATTCTCTATAGGAAAACAAACTCATTTTTTATCACTCAAAATGGTTCTATCACAAGGTTCCCATTATGTTAATACTTGGCTCAAAGGTTTTGTTATCAGATTTTTTTGAGTTTTCCATAATTTACTTATAAAACTTGAGAAATATTTTCCTTCCTTTTCTCCCTCAAGAGGAAGGACAAAAAGAGAACATATAAAATCCTTCAAAACCCCTTTGGAAATACTTAATATATCCCACAAAGACATAGATTATAGATTATTTCCCTTCACCTTGTAATATGTGTCTAGTGAATAGTTTTTGAATATCCCAGAGGGTTCCATTACATGCTAGACCCATTGCCAAGATATATTTTTGGTACATTTGGATAGGTCACTAGTGCACATTTTATTTATCAATAATTTTCCAATATGAAGTGAGAGCCTAATGAGTTAATATGAACCTTTAAAGTTATATTTCAAAATATGTATAACAAGATTGAAACAACTTACAAACCTGAGGAAGAGTTGGACCTAGACATGTAAAAGAATACCCTAGACCCCATGACTGTAGTTTTTCTTTGTAGAGATATCAATGATGGTACACTACCTTTGGGTTATGTCTAAGCTATCAACATCGATAAATAAATGAATCTTTAGCTGTAGTATTTGGCCCTAATTAATCTTGGTCATATTTTCTAAGCTTTTAGTCCAATTCTGAATGTAAACTAGAACATTGTAGCCCAAAACTAGACCCAAATGTACATTCCAATGCCTTTAACCCAAGTTCTACCCAATTAACACCTAGGTTTCTTGAACCATTATACCCCTAACTAGTAAAACATGAGTAAATAATTAATACTAGTTAATAATACCATAACATAGGGTATAAATTTTGATTCTATGAAAATAGAATTGGAATCAGTCTAAAGATTGGTCCAAAAATTGAGTAATGAATATATAAGCATGTATAAGCATATGGGAAACATTAGGGGATAGAATAATAATTAGAGTTTTGGATTCCATAGGTATAAAAAGACTTTTAATAGGTATGGAAATAATCAATAACAAAAAGTGCCATCTAATAGGGGACCATAGATTAACATCATGGAAGTATCCCTTACTAACTAGTGTCATGTAAATAACACTATTCAATATGGTGAGTTAAACTCATCAAATTATATAAAACTTCCAAAATATTTTAGATGGAGATGGACAAACAAGAAGGTTCTAAAAATTAGGTAGAACCATCCTACTTTACTAGTTTAAGACATCTAAGTAGCACTAATGTCTTTAAAACCTATGAGTCTCCATTTCCATAAGAAGATGATAATGAACCAGAGGAACACATGGATGATATTCATTCTTTACAAAAGTATCACACCATTAAAGGAAAAGTTATAATATAGTAAGTAGATATCCTATGACTAATTTAACTCCTTTGAATAATAGTGTCATTTCCCCTCCAAACATGAAGGCTAACAATAATCCACCCCTCCAAAGAAAGATGAAAACTTTTATTCTAGAGAACCACCTAATAGAGGAGGGCAAAACATTTTTTAAGGTATAAATAAAATCAAGGCTAACATCAACTTGCATGAGCTAGCCCAAATCATTGATCAAAGATAACTACTACTTAAGGAACTAATTGGGAGGACATCTAAAAAATCATAGGTTGCACATGTAAATGTCATGGTATATAAAGACAAGACATAAGTGCCACCATTCCTATTAACTATCGGGATGTTTGGAAATAATATACACAATTGTTTGGTTGACTCGAGGTCCTTAGGGAATGTGATGCCAAAAACTATCTTCTAAAATCTAAGTCTAAATTTAAATAAGTCAAAGAGAGTCATCTTTAAATTGGGAAAATCTTCCATACCATGTGTTGGTGAATTAACAAAAATTTACATCAATTTATAATCTGAACCACATGTGTAATATACTATTGATATCTTGGTTGTGGACATTCTATAATTATACAATCTATTTCAAAGTCAACATTAGTCAAAGGCATTAAATGGGTACATGGCCATTGATTTCTCACATGTGTAGCTACCTTGGAATAGAATACCTATCCAAATCTAGGTGTGTTATGTGTTAAATATGAAACATTTGATTCCAAAGTATAATGCCACCAATGAGAAAGTAGACTTGGTGTCTTCCCATGTACGTATGTATATATTTACCACTAAATAAGAGCATGTGTTTCATGAACAAGAATTTGAAGGTCCTTATCAGATATGGACCCTTAATTTTGATGAATATAAATCAAAATAAGGTTAATATTACCTATCAACATCCCTTATAAATCTAAAAGGTAAACAATACCTAGTTTCTTATAGGTTGTAGATCCCCTGCACAAATAATTGAGCTGAGTATGAATCTCTAATATTAGGCCTAAAGTTTACATTAAATACTTATTCAAGAAACTATAGATATTTGATGATAATAAATTGGTTGTTAACCAGCTCATCAACAAATACTAGTGTAAACTTATCTAAATAACTACTAGCATCGAGCTTGGGACTTGATTGAGTCCTTTTAATCATTTATAATCAGATCCATCCCAAGAGAGAAGAACCACATAACATATTTGTTATTTGCCTCAACAACTATTTTAGCACCACTTTAGAAGTAAAAAATATATAAGTTTTTATTGGAGATGGTTCCATGCCCTTCTATTCTAGATAACGTGGATAAATTCAATGTATTTGAGGACCATTAGTAGATCATGTAATTCCTAAATAATTATGGAAATTTTGAAGCCTATTTAATAGATGACGAAGAGGTATAAATAATGTAGATTAAGTACATGGGATAATATGGTTTTACGAAACTAAAAGAGAACCACATACCTTTAGGCATGGTCTCCTTATAATGAAATTTTTATGTGGATCATCAAGATTATAATAAAAAAAAAATTAAATCCAATGAATCTAATTTCATGAGAGAGAACCTAGGAATTGACCAGCATCCCCAACTAGTGAATGTAGGCTTGAGTTACAAAGGAATTGAAAAGTATAGGTTGAATGGATTATTTGTAGAGTATAAAGATGTCATTACATGGATATATATTATGAATTTAATATATTTGACCCTAGGGTGGTCACTCATATCATTTCACTAAATCCAAAGCATAAGCCTTTTAGGAGAATACAAAGGCTATTGAATCCAATCCTAAAACCTCTAATTCAATCTAAAGTATGAAAGCTACCAGATACCAAAATTATCTTCCCTATTAGGCACTCAACATGAGTAGTTAGTCTCATACTAGTAAAAAAAAGGAATGGATAAATTAAATTCTATGTTGATTTTAACAACTTAAATTGAGCCTTAGATAAGTAAAACTATCCTCTATCGATGTTGGTTGAGGTAACTGAAATGGTTAGTGGGTGTTAGGTGATGTCCTTTTAGATAGATTCTCAGGATACAGTATGGTATTGGTCAAAGTAGAAGTTAGGATGAAGATTTACTTCACTATCAAGTGGGGAACTTTCACATATAAAAGGATGTTCTTTGGCATAATTAATGTGGGACCCACCTTCCAAAGAGAAATATATTTTACCTTTCAAGTATTTGTGGGGAAGTGTATCATAATCTACATGGATGACCTTATTATGTTTTCAAAATAAAAATATGATCACATAAACCATCTATAGAAAGTATTTGATAGATGCAAAAGATATGGGGTCTCTTTAAACCTAAAGAAAATAATATTTAGGGTTACTAATGGAAATATATTGGGTCATATTATCATGAAGGCTAAGATATCCATTGATCTAGAAGAGGTCTAGGCCATATCCAAGTTGACTCCACCCAACAGCAAGAATTAGTTGAAGTCTTTCTTTTTAAAGGTTAAATTTGTAAGGAGATTTATTTATAGTTTCATAGAGATTGTAAAACCATTGAATGTTATGGTAAAATAGAATTACAAATTCTAATGGATAACTAAGGATAACAAATATTTCTTGGGCATCAATTTAGTAATTTCCTAAGCTCTAGTTATGATTAGTCCTAATTTTAGTAAAGATTTTTATCTTTATCCATTCACCTTAGTTGATACTATTGTCAAATTACTTACATAAAAGGTGGAAAATAGTGAACATGGCATTGCATTCATGAGTACCAATATTAATAATGCATATTTTAAATAATCTATGATTGATAAATAAAGATATGTCTTGATCAAAGTTGTCATGAAATTTAGGCATTATATTTTGACTAACAAGACATTCACCATCATCCTAGATCTAGCTATCAATCTCATGCTTAGATTGATTGAGTTGGGTGAAAGGAGAGAAAAGTGGATGGCCAGATTGAAGAGTTTGATCTTAAGATCAAAATAAAGAAAATGGTGAGAGGCTAGGAAATCATCTAGTTGATAGATGAGACTGATCCACACATCAGTATTAAATAAATTGATGAAAATCAGGTAGCTAAGGGCTAATGGTACTCATAGATCATCCATTACCTACCCATTTTTACATGTCCCCTAGAATTGAAGAGATATCAAAGATGATCACTCATGCTAAAATTAGATTATTACCTGATAAAAAAGGAGTTATATATATAAATAAATATGAAGACATCTATCTAGGATTTGTTTCAAAAGATGAGGCTAAGAATATCCTTAATAACTTACATTAGAATATTAGTAGGTGACATCCCTCTGATAATACTATAGACCATAATATTCTAAGGATGGGATACTACTAGCCCATAATATTTTAAGATGCATATAATTACATTAGGATAAGCCATGAGTGTTAGGTGTTTAGAAAGAAAGAAGTGAATGTTTACATGGCTTCTCATCTAATCATTTAAGGACACCCCTTTTCTCAATGGGTCCTTGATTCCATTGGAGTGATCGTCCCAAATTCTTTAGTAGGATATATTTTTGTCCTCACATCTACATATTGATGCATCAAATGGAAAAAAAATTATTATAAAAAAGAATTCAAGGATAATTGATGTCATCATTTTTATGGAAGAAAATATATTGACAAGTTTTGGCACTCCCATTTCCTTAGTTTGTGACAATGATCCATCTTTTCATTATTTTGAATTTATAGAGTGGGACTATGAAAATAAAATAATAATTAAATTATCTTCAAACTACTATCCCTAAATAAATGGAGTATCTAACCTACTAAGAAATATTTGATTGAAGACATTAAGAATTAAACACAAGATAAACCAAGATAAAGACATATATTATTGAGATATGTACAATGGGTAAACAAAACTAGGCATAAGCAAACTCTCAAGGATTCACCTTATTTTTTAGTGTATGGAAAACAACCAATATTCCTCATTAGTCTAAAGATACCAATGTATGAATTCATGCAAGACTATATGGGTGAAGAGGAAAATCTTCAATCTAGACTACTCGAGATTGTCCAGTTAGAAGACATTAGAACTGAAGCACTACACAACTTAAACATACATTAGGATATTATCAAATGATGGTTTGACAAAATATCCTAGATTAAGGCTTTAAGGATGTTAAAACTAGTGATTTTATGGGATAAAGCACTTGAAAATAAGGGACAACATGATAAGTTCACTTTTTTACGGATTGGACCTTATAAAATATTAGAAATCCTAGGTAACAATGCCTTCTGGTTACAAAACCTTCAAGGTTAAGACTATTGGTGAATTATTACTTCATGGATGATCTAATTAGAGATGCATCAGAGTGAATTTTAAGTAAATATTTATAATAGAATTAGATTATATTTCTTGTTTTTTAGATTAAATTTCCTACTTTCTAGATTAGATTTCCTACTTTCTACATTTTGCTTTTAGTAGATTAGTTTTTATTATTTTTAGGTTAGTTATTTAAAATTTTAGAGTGGGTCAAGAAATTTCCCATAAAAAAACACAAATTTATGCTAAAATCAAGGGGGATGATAGATAAATAAACATAATTAGTTCTCACAAAAATTTATTTAGACAGTACAAGATTATGTGGGATTGAGGTATGTATTATGGCTAAATTAAGCTATGTTTGGGTTGAAGAAGTTTTATAGAATTTTGGGATTTACTCTAATACAATCATATAAATTTTATAAATATTTTTCATCTCCAAAGGATCATTGTGCTACTATATTCTAAAACTTGGATGAGGATTAATAAACATATAAATGGAAAGACACTAATAGGGACGTATTAAACTAAATAAGTTTTTTATTATACATACACCTTGTCAATGGTGCTTACAAACCTTTCTCTATATTTGTTTCAAAAAATAATAATTATACAAATTGATAGAGGATAGGTGATTTGATAAATCTGTATTAGGGCTATGGATGCATGGCTAGAAATAGAGCAATGTTCAGGCTTCACTTATTATTTTATTATGAAGTTGGAAAGTCAAAATGAAACTTATAGTGTTTATATAGGATTTGGTCAAAATTATCATGACAAGAAGTAATTAATTAAAAAATAATCACACACTCAAGCCCACATAATGAATATTTTAGTATGTTACATGAGGAAGTAGGAGTTTATTTCAAGGTATAGTCTAGTTATTCTGGTCTAATAAGGGCTAAAGTTTTGATATTATACACTATTGAAATTATGGCTTCTCAAAATAATAAAGAGTATTTCCTTAGTGAGTCATAATTTATTTTTCCCTACACACACACACACACACACACACACACACTCCCAATTTTAAAATTTCAAAAAAGGACCCATAATTATTGGAAACATCTATTTTTGGGGCCCATAAACCTTATAATTCCATAATATGATTTTATTCATGTAAATTATAAGGTTTATTCCATGAGTCTAAATTTACAAAAACTCAAATTATGGAAATAAAAGATTAAATAATGACTTTAAGTTATTTTGAATCTTAGGTTTGCATAAGTTCTTTTCAAAATTGGCACTTTGATTTATTGACTAAAGGAATTAAAATATTTTGTTTGTGTTACTATGTGTTCTCTATGATTATAGGTCCATTGGATTAAATTTTTTTTTCACACATGATTAGGATTTACATTTTTTACATGAGATTGTGAGAAGTGGTGCTATTGCATTTCTTGGAGATTATAGCTTTCTCAAAAGGAAATTCTAAATATTCAAATGATCCAAAGATTTTAAATGTTTATAGGTGTAACTACAATGTTACAAAAATACTTTAAAGTTTAAAGGAAATTTTAATTACTTCAATTTCCCAAAATTTTAAATCATGCCACATGGTGCATTCTCATGAACCCAACAACACATAGACTTTATTAAAGATTGTCAATTGACCAATGTGTTTAAGCTCTAAGATTCTAATGGTTATGATCTTCCAAGGTTATGAGAATTTAACACTTGGAAAATTTTCATAAAAAGAAACCTTTTAAGGATTAACACACTCTAATGGTCTATGATCTAATGGTTATGAGCTTACAAGATCTAATAGATGACACTTGGAACCTTTTCATTCAATTTTAGTTTCATAAGTATAAAAAGAAAAGAAAAGATTCCAATGGTCCCATGGCCTTGAGTTTATCAGCATATGAGTCTCTGAGATCATGCTATGTGTCAGAATTAAACTACATAGATCCTTCTAAGACATACATAGTTATAATATTATAATTGGCCATGGTTATAACCTTCTAAGTTCTTACAGGCCTGAGATTATTCCATGTGCCTTGATCATGTTAAGTTGAATCCCTCGAGCATACAAAAAAAAGCTACAAACCTAGAGAGTAGGATAAAAAGAGATCAGATGGGTGTCATAACTTGAAACAATCACAATAAAGTTACACATAAATAAGGTTAATCACAAATAAACATATATAATAAATGAATAAGTGACATATGTCTCAAAGGGTATGGCTATATATATAAATTTAACTAAATAATTCCATTTGTAAAATAAGTGAACTCATTAACACTGGATGACACATTCAAATCAAAAAAAGAACTAAATCTAAATGTGGTTATTTGCATTGATGACACATGAATGCATTAAATACTTAGATTTTAGAGTGATAGTTGTAAAATATATGTAAAGGAACATAATTTCACCAATAATCTCTTGATCAAACATTGCAAGTTTGAGATCTTGTGCATCTATAAATCCATAATTTTCCCAGTGAATAAGAAAAGCATGAACCAACTAATATACAATAGGAGTTACAAAATTTAAGTTGAAACAATGGCCTCTTCTTCAAAGTAGGTTCATCCTCCAATTCATTCCACATACTCATTCATTGGGTGGTAAGAATATAAAGATACCATGTTCTAGAAAAGTGATCTAAATTTTAAATTCCTCCACTACTCATTATTGTGGGATGAAGTGGAATATGTTGTGCCTTATTCTATTCAAAACCAAATTTATTTAGATGAGAAGTAATATATAAATGACCTACTTCCTATTTAAGTGTAAGGTCTCCACCAAAGTAGTACCAAAAGTAGAGGTAATGCCTTGCACGTACCTTATAAGAAATTTATTTATGAATGGAATAGTTGTGGGGATTGCCTACACATTAGGAAAACTAGAAACATAGTTTTTTATATATTTGGTAGGTAATTTGAAATGTATATTAGAATGTTGATCCCTAAGGATGCACATAACTAAGTATCATCTAATTTTTAGCTCAAGAGAAATACCATAAAAGGAAAGTTAAATCAATTGATGGTCAAGGGATAGAGGATTAATCCAAAGGGGGTGATCTCATCTAGTTTTAACTGAATAATTTATACAATTAGTCATTTTTTCCAAAGACAAGGTAGCAAGAGTTGACGCTCTGAGAGATAAATTTAAGAGCTCAAAAGTTGAGCAAGAAAGGTTTATGGATGAAATTTTCAAAACTTTAAAGCCTTCCCTACTAAGTTTTAACATTATAAATAAGGATTTTTAGGTATAAAATTCATATTTTTAAGATCTTAAGGCAAAGGATAAGGCTTTAATCTCATTTATAACCACTTAGCCAGCTATTAGCATTCTCATATTGACACAAGGTGCCTAGTTTTTAGGATTTATGGTCTTAAAAACTCTAACAAGACCAATTTTGATCCCTTAGGGACCTCCAATAGTTAATTTAGTTATAACTTTAGTTACTCCACTGACCCCTCTAGTTACAATTAGATGATATCTCCCCCTCTGGATTTATCCTTTGGTCCTTTACCAACCATTGCTTTAGATTTCCTTTTATGATATTTTTATCAAGCCAAACATTGGTTGATACTTGGTATACAAAGACTTAAGGATCAATAAATTAATATACATTTCAAATTCCCTACCAATTATATAAGTGGTTGTGTTTCTATTTTTCCTAAGTGTAGGAAATCCCCAAAACATATTCCATTCTTAAATAAATTTCTTGGAAGGTCAATACAAGACATTACCTTAATTTTGTTGTTTATTAGTGGAAGTCTTGTATTTTAATAGGCATTAGGTCATCTATGTACTAATTCTCATTTTAATAAATTTTATCTTGAGTATAATAAGGTACTAAAAACTCCACATTATCCCTAAATAATGAGTAGTGAAGGAATTTGAAATCTAGAGCACTTTCTTGAACATGGTATTTGTATATTCTTGTCATCCAGTGAATGAGTACACAAAATGAACTAGAGGATGAATCTAGTTTGAATAGGAGTCCATTCCTTTAAATTAAATTGTTTAATTCCTCTTAAACATTAGTTGGTTCATGCTTCACTTTCTCACTAGGAAAACTAGGCCTTTCTAGATGCATGCAAGCTCAAACCTTTAATGTTTGATCAAGAGAGTAATGGAAAAATGAATTTCCTTCACATGGATTTTTCATATATCACTCTAAATTTTGAGTCTTGATTTCATTCATGTGTTGTCATTGTAAATAAAAATATTTATATTTAGTTCCTATTTTTGTTTGAATGTCCTATCCAGATTTTGGCAGGTTCATTTACTTGCCAAATGGTAATATTTAGTTAACTTTATAGCTCTAGTCATCCCATTTTATATAAATGTCACTTATTAAGTTACTTTCTATTTTGATTTATTGATAACCTTATTTATGTGTAACTTGATCATGCTTTATTTAGGTTATAATGCTTGTTTGATCTCCATTTACCCATGTTTTTAGGTTTGTAGTTTTTTTTTGTATGCTCCAAGGATTTAAGTTAATGTGATCAAGGCATTTGGAATAATCTCAGGCCTATGAGAACTTGAAATGTTAGAACCATGGCTGATTATAATATTAAAATTATGTATGTCTCAAAAGTCTCTAGGTAGTAGAATGATGATACATGACATGATCTCAAAGACTCAGAGACTCATAGACTCGAGGCCATCAGACCATTGAACTCTTTTAGTTGTCTTTTATACTTACAAAACTATGCCTAAAAGAAAAGGTGCCAAGTGTTATCTATCATATCTCAATAGTTCATAACCATAAGAATGTGTTAATCCTTATAAGGTTTTATTTGATGAAAATTAACAAAGTATCAAATGCTTAGAACCTTGGAATCTTGAAACCATTAGACTCTCATAGTTGGACCCATTGGATTATTGACAATCTTTAGTAAAGTTTATATGTTTTTGGGTTCATGATAATACACCATGTGGCAAGTTTTTGGAGATTGAGGACTCAAAGGATTTAGAATTTCCTTTGAACTTTAAAGGATTTATGTAACACCATAATGCCACCTAACAACATTTAAAAGCCTAGGATCATTTAAAGACTTAGAATTTCCTTCTGAGAAAGATAGAGGCTTTGGGTGACATTGTAGTGCCACCTACCACAATAATGTGTAACATATGTAAGGTCTAATCATGCGTGAATAATAATTTTTTGCTAATTGTCTTGTAATCATATAGAACACATAGGAATAATAGGACAAAAGATATTAATTCCATTAGTTGATAATTCAAAGTATCAATTTTGAAAATAACTTGTGAAAACACAAGATTTAGATTAAATTAAAGTGATCATTCAAGATTTTATTTTCATGATTCAAATTTGTATAAATTTGGACTCATGGAAAAAACCTTATAATTTACATTAATAACATCAAATTATGCAATTCTAAGGTTTATGGGTCCCCCAAGTAGTGGTTTCCAATAATGATGGGTCATTTTTTGAAAATTTAAAGTGGGGTATGTGTTAGGGAACAATAAATGGTGACTCATATGGTAAAATAATCATGATTATTTTAATAACCAATAATTTTAGCAATGTATCATATCAAAACTATAGCCCTTCCCATACCAAAATAACTAGACTAGACCTTGAACTAGACTCCTACTTTCTCATGCAAAATAATAAACCCTTCATTATTTAGGCCTAAGTGTGTGATTATTTTGAAATTAATTCTCTATTGTCATGAGATTTTGGATCAATTCATAGATAAACATTTTAGATTTAATTTTGACCTTCCAACTTCATAAAAAAAAATAAGTGAAGCTTAGGCATTGCTTTATTGCCAGCTAGACATCCATAGCTCTGGTATGGATTTATTAAATCACCTATCGTCTATCAATTTTTAATATTATTTTTGGAATAGAGATATAGAAAGGTTGGGATCCACCATTGACTAGGTTTATGAATAAGAAAAAAACTTATTTGGGGCAATATGTCCTTGTCAATTTATCTTCAGTTCTATTTTTATTATTTCTCATCCTAGATTTAACATGTAGTAGTGTAATGAACCTTTGAAAAATGCAAAAAAATATAAAATTTACAAGATTATATCAAAGGAAATCCCAAAAATACAAAAAACTTATTCAACCCAAGTAGAACTTAACCATAATACATACCTCAATCCTAGATAATCATGTATAGTTAGAAAAAATTCTTATGAGAACCAATTATGTTTCATTATATATTATCCCATTACTTGTGGCATATATTTTTATTTTAGTATAGGAAGTTTGTTGGTCTGATCTATAATTTAAAAAAGGTAATCTAAAAATCAAAAAAATTAATGTACTAAAAGAAAAATGTAGAAAGCAAGAAATCTAATTTAGAAAGTGGGAAATTTAATCTAGAAAGTAGAAAATCTAATCTATAAAGTAGGAAATTTAATCTAAAAATCAAGAAATATAGTCTAATTAAAGTCTAAATATTTACCTATAGTTTGCTCTGATGCATCTCTAGTTGGAGCAACCTTGAAGTAGTGCTTCAAAAACTATCCATTGACTTGAAAAGTGAGGTCATGAACTTGAAGTTCCTATAGTCAGAAGGCATTATTACCTAGGATTTATGATAATTGATAAGTTCTAATCCATAAAGTATTGAAATGATCATGTTTTCCCTTATTTCATGTACTTTATCCCATAAAAGTACTAGGTTTGAGATACTAAAGGCCTTGATATTGGATCTTTTATCAAAACATCATTTGACAATATCCTAATATTTATCAAAGATATGTAGTGCTTCAATTCTTACATCTTATAACTGGAGTATCTTAAGCAATCTAGATTGAAATATTTACTCTTCACCCATATATTATTTTATGAATTTGTACATTGGTATCTTTAGAGTAATGGAGAAGACTATTTATTTTCCATACACCATCAGAAAAGGTGAAGCCTTGAGATCTTGCCTACACCTACTTCGGTTTGCCCATAGTGCACATTTAAATAGATGATTCCATTCTCTTGGTTTGTCTTATGTTGAATTCTTAATTGCATTAATCATTTTTTGTTAGTAAACTCAACTACTCCATTTCCTTGGGGATAATGGTTTGAAGATAAGTTAATTATGATTGATTTTCATAATCCCAATCTATAAGTTCAAAAGATTTAAAAGTTGGACCATTATCATAAACTAAGGAAATGAGAGTGACAAAATTGGTCAATATATTTTCTTTCATAAATATAATTTCATTAATTACCTTATAATTCTCTTTTGCTACAACTTTTTTCCATATGGTGCAGGAATTCATAGGTATGAGGAAAAACCTATGTCCTATTGAGTAATTTGGGCGTTTGATCCCAATAGAATTGAGGTCCTATTGAGCAAATGGGCATACTTTAATGATTGATTGAAATGGTATGGTAGTATTCACTTCTCTCTTTTCAAACACCTTACACTCATGGCATGTCCTAACGTGATTATGCACATCCTTGAAGATTATGGGCCAATAGTATCCCATCCTTAAAATATTATGAGCTATATTGTTTATAGAGGGATTTCAACTACCAATATTTTGATGTAAGTTAATAAGATATTCTTAGCCTCTTATTTTGAAATAGGTCTTAGATAGATGCCTTCATAGTTATTTCTATATATAACTCTCTTTTTTATCATGTAATAAATTTATTTGAGCCTTAATGTTCATCTTTGCTTTATCTTAAGTTATACGGGACATATACATGTGAGTAGGTAATGGATGATCCATGAGTACCATTAGTCCCAAACAACTTAAGTTTCATTTATTTATTCAATATTGTTGCATGGATCAGTCTCAAAAATTAGCTAGATGATTCCCTGGGCTTTCACCATTTTAGCTAGTCAAATCTTAAGTTCAAACTCTTGAAGTTTGGACATACACTTTCCTCTCCTTTAATGCAACTCATTATTTCCAAGCATGATATTGACAGTTGGATTTGGGATTGATTAATGCCTTGTTACTCAGAATCTAATGCCTAAATTTCTTAACAACTTTGATCAAGGCATATATTTCTTTATCAATCATAGAGTATTTCAACTCCACAAAGTATTTCAACTCCACTAAGTATTTAAAATCCACATCCTTTAGATTGGTTCTCATCAAGGTAATGAGATGTTCAATATATTCCACATTTTATGTAAATACTAAAACAACAATATGTTTTGAGGAAAATGAATAAAGACAATTTTTTTTTGAAATCATGTCTAATTAGAACTGAAGCTTGAATTTCTATCTTGATGTTATAAAAATATTTATAGGCCTAGATTGTCCATTATATTTTGGCATCCAATTTTAGCATAAAATTCAATTGATTGACAATATCTACAAAACCATAAATAAATTTCCTTACAAAGCTAACCTTGCCAAAGAAAGGCTTCAACTTCTTCTTGATGTGGGATAGATTCAACATGGAGATGTATTGAACCTATTCTAGATAAATGGATATCTTATCCTTAGTGATAATATGGCTTAAGATCTTTCCTTTAGTAATATGAAAGATGATTTTGTTTGGGTTTAGAGAGACCCCATATCTTATACATATATCAAAGACTTTCTATAAATGGTCTATGTGATCAACTATTTATTTTGAAAACTTAATAAGTTCATCCATGTAGAAGATGATAAAATTACCCATGAATAATTGAAAGGTAAAATATATTACTCGTTTGAAGGTGTCTCCCATTTTTTTTAATATTTGAGGATTCAAAGAAGACCTTTCATTTATGAATGGTGATTTACACCTAGTTCCTTGGGCTAGCATCTGCCCCTAAACTGCAATGCATCATCAAGTGTCTGGTAGGAATTAAAATCAAGACCTAGGTGACCAAAGACATTGATCCTATCCACTTGAACTAACCCTTAGGGCTAGGTGTCTCCAATATTAATTAGGCATAATGATATCCTTTTATATGTGAAGTTTCCACACTTGGTAGTGAAGGCAATCTTCATCGCATCTTATGCTTTGACCAATACCAAATTATATCGTAAGAATACATCTAAGAAAGACCTCCTCTGATACCCATTAACCATTTTAATTAAGTAATCCAATGAGGTTAGAGGGTATTTGTCTTTCTTAGAGGCTTTTTATTTAAATTCTTGAAATCAATAAAAATTATAATTTCTCTATTCTTATTTTTGACTGGTATGAGATTGGCTACCTAGGTTGAGTGCCTAATTGGGAAAACAATTTTGGCATATAGTAGATTATATAATTTAGTTTGAAAGAGAGGTTCCATGATTGGATTCACTATCCTTTGCCTTTAAATGAAAGGCTTATGCTTTGGATTCAGTGGAATGGTATGAGTGGTCACCCTAGGTCACATATATTCAAGTCATCATATATCTATGTAATGACATATTTATACACTAAAAATAGCCATTCAACTTCTAATTTTCAGTTCTTGTGTAACCTAGACCTAAATTCACTAGTTGGGGATGTTGGTCAATTCCTAGGTTCTCTATGATGAAATCAAATTCAATGGTTTTAAGTTATTTTTGATTTTGAGCTTAAGGATCCATATCAAAAGTTCATTCTAAGAGACCATGCCTAAAGGGATGAAATTATCTTTTAGTTATATAATAAAATCTTTACCCATGTCCTCAATTTACATCATCTAAACCTTTCCTTCATCTATTATTTGGAATTTAAAAGCTCCATAATTGTTTAGGCATTGCATGATTTGTTGATCATCCTCAAATACTTGGAATTTGTCCATGTTATCTATAAAATAAGGGCATGGGACCAACTCCACTAAGAATTTATACATTTTTAACTCTTGAAGTGGTGCCAAATTAGATACTAAGGTTGTTAATGAATCTATTGTCTAGTTCTTCTCTCTTGGGATGGATATGATGATAAACACTTCAGAGGACATAATCAGGTCCCAATCTCAATGATTTCACTTCTTTAGATAGGTTTGTACTAGTATTTATTTATGATCTGGATAACAACCAACTCAATGTTTTTAAATATATGTAGTTTCCTGACATTATGCTTTAATGTAAATTATAGGCTTATTATTAGAGATTCATACTCAACTTAGTTGTTTGTGTAGGGAAACTATAACCTACAACTAACTAGGTAATGTTTACCTTTTTGATATATGAGGGATGCATAAACACCAAAACCTTGTTTTAATCTCGATACATTAAATTAAATGGTCTATATCTAATAAGGACCTTTAAATTCTTGTTTATAGAATACATTCTCTTGTCTAGTGGTAAATGTATACACATCTTCATGGGAAGACATGACGTCTACTTTCTCATTGGTGGAATTATACTTTGTAATTAGACATTCATCTTTGGGTCATGGTCCTCATAGATCTAGTTATGCATTCCCTTCTAGGGTAGCCACATGTGTGATAAATTATTGGACATGTACTCATTTAATGCCTTTAACCAATCTCAACTTAGTAATAGACCATATGCTTCTAGAATGTCCATGACCAAGATATTGATGGTTTGTTGCACTTGTGTTTTATATGCCAACCAGGTGCATACATTTATTAATTCACCAACACATGGGATGGAATATTTATATAATTGAAGTATGGCTCTCTTTGAAGTTCTTTGATTCAGACCTTACTTTTGGTGGATAGCTATTATAATCACATTGGTTGAGACCCTAGAGTCAACAAAATAGTTATGTATTTTTTTCAAACATTTATAAGGTTAATAAAAATGGTGGAACTTTTGGCTTCTACTTATATATCATGACATTTACATGTGTATCCTTTGATTTATCAGACATCATCCTAGTTATATCTATAAGTAATAATTCTCTTTACTCAATGATCTGGGCCAACTCATGTAGGTTGATGTTAGCCTTGATTTTATTCATATATAAACAATGTTATACCCTCCTATATTAAGTGGTTCTATATCCTACAACTATTCATCTCTCTTGGGAGGGGGTAGATTATTATTAGCCTTTGGATCTAGATGGGTAGTAGTACTATTATTCAAAAGCATTGAAGTAGTCATAGGTTATTTACTCCTCAAATTGTAATGGTTCCTTGCCTGATGATATTGCTTAAAATCATGGATCTTGTCTATGATGTCCTTTGATTCATTATCATATTATTCTATAAATGGATAATAATAGGTTTAAATACATTGGTGATACTTGGATGTCCTATGTTAGTAAAGGAGGATGGTTATGCATGATTTTTATAACCTTCTTTTTTTTCCATCTCAATATGAAATATTTTGAAAGATTTACAACATTTGATGTAGTCCAAATCACCATGATGTGCAATGTTATATACACAACATTAGTTAGGAAGTGTTGGTTACATGATGTTCATATATGGTCCCATGTTATATGACACTTGCTATTATTGATTATTTTAGACCTATTGAAAGTCCTATTATACATTTAAAATCAAAATATTTGATTAGTGTTCTAGCCCCCAGTGTTTCCCATATGCTTCTACATGCTTAGAAATTCATTACTAAATCTATTGACCATTCATTACATTGATTTTAACTCTCTCTTTTTATAATTAGAATTAATACCATGTTTTATTGTAGTATTAATTGGTATTAAATATTGAATTATGTTTTTATACTTAGGTGCAAATTTACTTAGGAAAACTAAGTGTTGATTCGGTGGAACATGGGTTAGAGGAATTGAGGTGTACACTTGGTTCTAGTCTCAGACTATAGTTTTTTGGTTTACATTTGTAATTAAACTAAAATCCTAGAAAACAAGACCAAGATTAAGTGGGGATAAATAGTATGATTGATTATTAAATATCTTATCTATGTTGATAGCTTCATCATAAGCCAAAATTAGTGTACCAACACTGATATCTATCTAGATAAAAACTATAATCATGGGGTCTAGGGCATTCTTATACATCTCTAAGGCCAATGCTTCATTAGGTTGTTAAGTGATTTCAATATTGTTATACATATTTTTAAATATAGAATTAAAGGCCCGAATTAGCTCATTGGGATCTCACTTCATATTGGAAAAATGTTGATAAACAACATAGGCATTACCTAGTCAAACTGTGCCAAAAAAGTATCCTATAAATGGGTCTAAAATGCAATGGAAACCTCTATAATATTTAAAAACCAATCATAACCTACATCTTAAAAGTTGAATATAAATAATATACAAGCCATATCTTCATGGGTTACAATAAAGATTCTAAAAGGGGTTTTGAAGGCCTTGATGTGTTCTTCTATAGTCATTCCTCTTGAGGGATAAATGGGAGGCATATATTTCTCAGGGTTTCTAGGTTAATCACAGACAACTCCAATAATTTTGATATAAAAACCTTTGATCCAAGTAGGAACCTTAGGGGAACCTTATGATAAAGCTATCAAGAATAATAGAGGATGAAGATATCTTATTGAAGAGAATAATTGGGCTCAAGGTTGTCTCAGGTTGATTTTTTTAATCTCTTAGGTGTTTTTAGTGTAGCTCAAGTGATTCTTTTCAATGAAAATAAAAGTAGAGATTCAGTATCTCTTTCTAGAACTAGATGAAGTTTCTATTTATGTGGGTTTTATCCACACCATAAATACCTTTATTAGGTTGAATTTAACATTTTGGGATCGATGAAAGATTTCATTCTAAAACATGATTTGTAGGGTATTTAATTTTATAACAACCTATAGGTATAATACCTAAGTGATAAATATTATTTAACATGGATGAATTGGATATGGATGAAACTAAATATAATTTTATTAGATGGAAGGATTATGGTTTTAACTAAGGTAGGTAGGATTCTCAAAGAAAATCAAACAAGGAAATGAAGGGCATAAAAGAGGTAGGACCACACAAGATTAAAACTTTTCAAGACTGGTATTTGACCTAATTTTTGGATAATAAAACAATGACCAATATATACTAAAATTTTCTATATCATACCAACACTCAAACATAGTTAGGAGTCAAAGGTAAATAAAACATAGTAAACTTAAACATGCAATATTAAAGGTTACCATGTTTATCATATTGTTATTTCTAATCTATAAGGGGGATAATTATTAGCAAGCAAAAGTAATTAAAATAAGATATTTATTAAAGTGAATAATTGTATTATAAATATAACTCTTTCAAAATCAAAGGACTAATATATAAAAATAATAACACATCCCACATAGTCCATAAAATTGGAGAAGAATTAATATTTACACATCAATATCAAGTGAATTTTAACTTTTCAAAATTTCCTATTAATCTCAATATAAAAAATTATCCTCCCTTTGGGATTGGGAGGTTACAAATATATATAGACTTAGGATGGGGAAGGCTTCATCTCTTCAAGCTTTGTCTAAATTTATAATTTTAAAAATAGAACAATGTGTTCAAAATCATACAAGTCATGCATGTATAATATTAACATGTATAATAGACCCTTCATCTAAAAATATAGGTACATATGTTAGTAATTAAAGGTCCAACTTGATAATAACATGCAGATACATATGTATTTTTATGAGGGTGCTGATGTGGCACTATTAGATGAAGAGGTGAGTGGAACAAATAAATTTACAATTAAATTACCTACTAGAGGCCCCTAAAGGATCAAAATTGGTCCCATTAGAGTTTATAAGTTATTAAATCCTAAAAAATAGACACCCTATGTCAATTTCACAACATTTATAGTTGGTTAAGTGGTTGGAGCTGAGGATAAATCCTTATCCTTTGCCTTCACCTCTTCAAATAATGTATTTACTACACAAACACCTTATTTATAATGTGAAAATTGAGTAGGGAAGGATTTAAGGTTTTGAAATCTTGAACCATTAAACTTTCTTGCTCAACTTTTGAGATCTTCAATACAACTCTTAAAGCTTCAGCTATTGCTACACTATCTTTGGAAATTACCAATTGCAAAACTTCTTCATTGGTTCTATATATGGTACTTTTAAATTTCTCCTTGATGTTATTGAAAACTACCTAGAGGATCTTCTCAAAATTAGTCTTGTTGATGAGCTCACTTGTAGGAGTGATCAATTTAGTGACCCTCATATCTCCCAAAATTTTTAAGGCCTCACTTTCATGTCTAGTAATATTTCCTATTAATGGTTTCCTTTGATTATGTCAATTAAGTGAAACATCCATTCTTGAAATGATATAATTTAAACACTAGGATGCATATATGATGGTCATTATGTTTAATTGATTAAATTCTATAGTTATAAAACATTAAACCAATAAATATAATATCTTTTCAAAATCCCTCATCTAATGCTAAAACTTGGTGACATTCTCTCTATTAGACTAGCTGCCTGCTATGGAAGTCTGGATGTTATTAAAAATATTATACAACTTGGTAGTTACACTATGTACATAATCAATAATTTCTTGAGGATATTATATGTTTTGTATCTATTATAACCTTATTAAGGCATCCTCTCTTCTCTAGTATATATCTTTCATGGCTTCACTTGTAGTATCCACAAAATTACATAAGTCTTATGTATACTCTATGAGATCAATTGGGTTCCGTCTAGGTTTATTTGATAAAGGGAATAGATTTTCCATTTATTAAAAATCCATCTATTCTAATATGATAAGATTCATTGAATTCCTCTTCTTAACCCTTTGGATAGTTCAACTCTTCTTATAAAACTTGGTGGAGATCATGGGTAGATCATTAATAACCAAATTATGTCTCTCATCTCTTACACCATGCATTTCCTTTACCCATTGGGGAATAATGAGTTCACTTATTTTTCATTTTAAACTTGGTATTGGGATGTATAAGGTAGATCCATTAGAGGGGGTGTTATTATATGGGGTCTTAATAATCCACTTATTTGAATGGAGAATTAGATAAGTGAAATAACAACTCTCTTCCATGGTGATGATTACCTTATTAGGGTGACTTTAGTTATAAATTTGGTTAATCAATAGCTCATTTCCATATTCAAGGTAGTTTATGGCATAGGTTATGATTGTTGGGTTAACTATGTCCTTGATACTGGTGTAATTTTAGGGTTATAGGTGGAAACCTTAACCTTACATTAAAAATGAACCCCTTTCTTTGGGATCTTTATTTACTTATGAGTATAAAGAATAAATGTATTAACAAAATAACCAGATACAAAAATTATAGGAATAGATGGAGGTAGATATGTATCTAAAATTTCTATGCTAATAACATATGAAATAATGGAAGAGACTAACTCATTAATGTTTTATCTCTATTCACTTGTGAGGATTTGTTGATCTAAGGTGTCAACTAGGGTTTCTTCCACCTATTGACCTTTAAGATTCATGGATTTTTCCTTCTCCAATTAAGCCTCTTCATAATCTAGAGATGCGTATTCACTCATTCTTAGTTCTGATCCCTTTACTGCTTCTACATCCTCTACTTATTCATTAGTTGGATAATAAACTAAATATATAACCTACTCAGGATCTTCTTCATTTACTTCCTCTAATTATTATACTTAATTTTCCTCTTATTCCTCCATTACCCCTTCTATAGTGGGAAGACTAAGTGATGGCCTTTCTTCTAGTTGTTTCACCTTAGAGGAAGTTGATAGGTCCATATTTTTCCTTTAGTAATTGAATATGGGGGGAGGGGAAGGTGGATGAGATGGTAATAGATCTCAGGGAATACTAGTGGTAGAAGGTTTTATCAAAGGTGGTGGTGAAGGAATAATTATTTTGATAATAGTGGTGGTATAAATGGTGATGGTACGGTAGGGAGATATTGAGGAGAGGTCTCCTCATTGATGGTTGTGGAGGGTGATGAACCCGTAAGAAGATACTTAAGAGAATTGGGAGTAATTAGAATATACATAGACTAATATTGAATAATCTCAAGGAGACTAACTTGAGTAACTATTATAAAAAGTAGTAGTGTTGTCATTATAAAAGTGTTCTTCCTCTAATCCCCTGAAGGAGATGTAGAATTTTCTTTCATTATAGATGTGCCTAGAGCTTGAGTGGTATCAAATACATATGTAGAGGGGAACTGAGGAGCTGGGAAGCCTCTTAGAATGTTCCTTATAATTTGATGGTTGAATTCCTCTAGCTATTAAATTCTTATTCTTTCCCATATATTTACTAGGATGGAGGCCATTGGTAGCTCTATGCACTTCATGACTTTAATTTTGTCACCTCAAGATCATATTGAAGGGTCTGAGCCCAAATCATAGACATAGGCATTTATTCATCTTATTACACACATTTTTGTCATTTGATGCATTTATAAAGATAACATTATGATCATATTATTTATGGTCATATGAATGTATTAGAGGTATCCCCTCATCTTGTTCATAGGTTCCCACTCCATAAATAATGCCACATTAAATTTATAATAGGTTTTAGCCTTTCCAACTTTATTTACATGTGACATGATCACATATTGTAGATACACAATGCTTAAATGAGTTTTAAAGTAATAGGCCAAGTGTTTTTGACCAAATTCTTCATCAATGTTGTTATAGATTTGAAACACTATTTCATACTTTACTATTTATCTATAACTTGGTGTGTTAGTAATAGTGATTATGTCAATGTGCTCTCTACATTGATGATAGTGACATTGGGGTAATACCAATAGTCCCCATTTTGCTAAGGGTTCTCATTATTTTGTTATACAACCTAAGTATTGAAGTGTCATGATATCCTTGAAACACTTGATGATATACCTCATCACATATTCTCTAAATTTCATTCTTGTACTTATATATGAGCATAAAATAATGGTTTTATCCAAACCTATTTTCAAAATATTCATTTGATGGTTTCCATATTTTTCCATGGGTCTTATAGACAGTGCCTAATATTTCATCTAGTAAATAGGACATCATATAAAAAATACCATCATTTGGGCTATAATAATGATGAAAAATTTGTCTTTAACCTAAAACTTATTATCTTTCCCAATGCCACCACTTTATTAGATGTTAAGAGTATATTTATAAATGAGACCCATTTAACCTATACATATACAATGTTGAAAAACCCATATAATCAGTTTAAAAGAGACATATTTATCTTAATTATAGGTCTAAAATTGATAATACAATTATATTATATCTCCCCCTTTAGATTCATCCTTTATCCCTTAACCGACTATTTCTTTAAATTGCACTCTATGGTATTTTTCTTTATACAAACTTTGGGAAAGACTTGGTTATATGCAGCCTTGGGGACTAGCAGTCTAAGATACCTTTTAAATATCCTACTAGATATATTAGTGGTTATGTTTATATTTTTAATAATGTGCAAGTAATCACAAGAACATGTTAAATTCATAAATAAATTTCTTAGAAGGTTTATGTAAGGCATTACCTCTAGTTTTATTGCTACTTGGTGGAGGTATTGTACTTTAATAGGTAAAATTCATCTATGTGCTACTTCTCATTTGGAATTTTTTTTCTTGAGTAGAATAAGGCACCATAGATTCCACTTCATCCCATAGTATTGAGTAGTGAAGGAATTTGAATTATATATAACTTTTATAAAACATGGTATCTATATATTCTTACCACTGAATAAATGAGGACGTGAAAGTAACTAGAGGATGACCCTTCTTTGAAGAGGAGGCTAGTGTTTCAAATTGAATTTTTTAATTACTCTTGTAGATTATTTAGTTCATGCTTCACTTTCTCACTAAGAAAACTAGGGATTTCTATACACATGAGTGATTGAAATTATAATGCTTGATCAAGAGAGTAATTTCAAAATGACTTTCCTTTGTATTGATTTTTCATATATCACTATAAAATCAGAATTTTAAATAAATTTGTGTCATAAATGTAAAAAATGGAATTTAGATTTAGTTTTCTTATTTATTTTAATGTGCCATCCAAATTTCATAGGTTCACTTGTTTTCAAAATGTAAATATTTGGTTAAATTTATATATCTAGTCATTCTATTTGAGATTGATGTCACTTTTTCATTTACTGGCTATTTTGATTTACTATCAACCTTAATTATGTGTACCTTGATCTTTCCTAATTCAGTTTTTGACACTTGTATGATATCCATTTAGTTGGATCTTTATGTTTTTATCTTTGTTTCATATTCTCTAGGGCTTTGATATAACATGATCAAGGAATGCGAAACAATATTGGGCCCATGAGAACTTGGAAGGTCAAAACCATGGCCGATTATAATATTAAAATTGTGTATATCTTAGAAGGCTCTGGGTAGTGGAATGATAACACATATAATGATCTAAGAGACTCAAAATATTGAATAATTGGGTCCATGGGACCATTTAACTCTTTTCTTTGCCTTTTATACTTCAAGAACTGTGATTTACCAATAAGGTACTAAGTGTCATCTGTCAGAGGTTGAAATCTTGAAATGATTAGACTGTAGACCATTAGAGTGTGTTAATCCTTCCAAGGTTTCATTTGATGAAAATACATTGTGATAAATTCTTAGAACTTTGAAATCTTATAACCATTGTACTCTCATATCTTAGACCCATTAGCTGATTGTTAATCTTTTGTAAAGTCTCTATGTTTCTTGGTTCACAATAACACACCATGTGGTATGTTCTTAGAGCTTAGGGACTTGAAGGAATTAGAATTTAATTTTAAAATTAAAGGATATGTGTAATATTTTAATGCCACTTATCAAAATTTAGATCTTAGAATCATTCAAAAACTTAGAATTTCCTTTTGATAAAGCTAGAGGCTATGTGTGACATGGTAGTTCCACATGTCACAATCATGTGTAATAAATGTAAGGACCGATTATGTGTAAATAAAAAGTTTTTAGTTGATGTTATTTTAACCATTGATAACACATAGGAACATTAGGATATAATATATTAATTATGTTAGTTAATAAATCAAATCATCAATTTTTAAAAGAACTTATGAAAACCCAAGATTCAAAATAAAGCTTCGATTTTTAGGATTTGAGTTTCTATAAATTTAGACTCATGGAAACAACCTTAGGAATTTCATGAATAACATCATATTATGGACTTATAAGGTTAATGTGGTCCCCAAATAGAAGTTTATAACAATGATGGGTCCTTGTTTAAAATTTTAAAATGGGATGTGTGTGTGTGTTAAGGCATAATAGGTACTTCCCCATGCCATTTGGTATATGAAAAAGACCCATCCTTCCACTTGAACCTCAAAATTATGGCCCTACTATTCATTAAATATTACTTAGGGGATGATAATAAGATAGATGCTCACCTCTTAAACTTTATATAGCTAGACTAAAAATTTGTTGCAACCCTGTTGCACTTTAAAAAATGTCAAGGAGTTGTCAAATATTTATTTCATAAGTGAACCAAATAAAAATATATTTAGATCTTTAACTTAGTCTTGATTTAGGACAAGACTAATGAAAATAAGGGTGAACATGAAAAATGTCATTCCCTTTGACCAAGACCCTTCAAAATATCTAAAATCTTGGGCAAAAATGCTTTTCACCCAAGGAGTATAACTAGTGAGGATGTTCCATTACTTGAAAATGGAAAATTCCTCAAGCACTAATTTCAAACATGAATTAACTTAGGCTGGTCCTATAAATATTTTCCCTTGATTTCCTATTTTTGTTGGTTTTATTATCCTATTTTCTTTTTTTACTTGCATCTTTTTTTTTTATTGTTTTTCTATTTTCCTTTTTGTGAATGTTTTTGACTCTTTTTACTATGGTTCCTTAATCAATGCCATGATAAATAATGGTAGGAATATGATTAGTAATGCAAGTGATACGATATTGTATAGGTAATCATAGTTTTTTGATATTGGATTTAATCTTCAATCATTTCTAAAAGATGTGGTTGTTTTCCTATGTTTTTAATGTGTTTATTTTGATAATTTGCGGATGGGCTGTATAATTTGTGATGTATAAAAAACCTATCAAAAAGAAAATTTTAATTATTCATGGATTTACGTAGATAAAACTATTACATCCAAGGTCTAAAAGTGAAAAATATATCGTTATAATTTTCATTTACATCCCCAACTTAGTATTTAAATGTTTAGTAAAAAAAAGAAATAAAATAGAACAAAAAAAAATCAAATCTAGAAAACTCAGTTCTAGGTGACTCAAAGAACCTCTACTGGGGATATGAACACTTGGATGATATAGACACTTAGTTTTGACCACTTTCATGCCTAGACCAAGGTTCAATTTAGACACATATAAACTTATAAATTACATGTATTTCCTAAATTCATCTATGCAATGGATTTAATTACCCAGAAACATGATGAGGCTATCTTATTTAGTGTATTATCATGTGTGCACCAAATAACTTGTTTAGTTCTAATCCTAGTCAAATTACAATGTAGTAATTTGGAACTTTTAGCTTATCAAGCTATCAATTCAAAAAAATTAAAAAAATTAGCAAAAGAAAAAAACACTAAGCAACATTAATTACATTATAAATATAAATTAACATGCCTAAACAAAAATTCTAAATCAAATTAGTGAATTTCATTTACCAAAAAAGGAATTTTTATCCAAATATGAAGCCAAAGGTAAAATGAGATAATAAAGTGATTTATTATCTACAAAATATTAAAAAAATATGAGTCACACCTCCCACATATCTAAAGTGAGTTGTCATGCCTCACAAATATATGAAACTAAGGTGTGAAGATTTTATGAGTTCCTTAACCCTACCCAGGGTTAGATTGACTCAACCTAGATTAATTTATACTCAACCCAAGTTATAATTTAATGTAAACTCCAAAGGGTTAGAGTTATTTATTTGAGCTATAAATACAAGAGCCCACACCATATTCCAAGAAGCTTTTATGTGTATGATTATTATGCTAGAATACCTTTTTGAATCCTTTGAGAGTAGTGTTATAATGCCCAATATATTCCAAGCTTCACACCAAGTCACAAGTGAATATTGGATATATTTTACCACCATGGAAGAACATTGATAGAAGACTTAAATAATCATAGGTCATGCAAAAACATCCTAAGGATAAAAATTAATAATAAAATTTGACAAAGGAAGTAAGAAATTTTGGATCTTTGTCTCTATTTGTGATCTTGATTATTATGTTCTAACCTCCCTAGTTATTAGTCAAGAGTGTTTAGTCCTAGTGTATTATTGTGCTTGATTTTTTTTAATTTGGAATAGCAAGGGACATATATATATATATATATATATATATATATATAGTTTACTCTTCAAACACCTAAAGTACATAATGAAATTCCTAGTGGGATGATATATCCTGTATGGTTAAGGAGAATGATACACGAACCTTAGTTTAACAAACAAATGCATTTAATTCTTCAAGTTTAGAGTTATAGATTCCAAATATATGACATTATATTTTTTGATTAAATGGTGGAATACTCATGTGTAATACTAAATTTTCCCTTTCCATGTCTATTTATGATATTTAGTTCTATATAAATGGTAGTGTTGACTTTCTAAATGGTAACTTTGTAGAATCAATGACTTTGTTCCTACTGAATGGCAGCTTTGCAAGGTGAAATTACTCTATGTTTTAATATTTTAATACTTTTTTTAGTGGCTTCACCTGACCTAATTGGCATATTCACCATGCTAAATGGAGGCTTCATGAAAGTTTCCCTCTGTCTATGTTTATAGAAATCAGCATCTTCACCTTGCTAAATGACAACTTCACTCTTTATTTTTTCAAAACTCGAGAGATCAAAATGGATTGTTGTTTACTCACTTAATTTTTGGTTTCTAAGTAGGCAAACCCCCTAACATTTTTCATGAATTAAGGTGTAAATAGAGAAGCTTAATCATAGTTAAAAACTCACATACATTTTTTTTGGGTGCTTAGATTCCATTTAATCACACTTATATTTTAGATTTTTAATCTGTTACAAGTGTAAACAAAGACAAGGGGCCAAAATTTCAATCTCACTTTAATTTGGAGCTATTAGAAGGAACACACATTTTATTTATATCTCTTAAGAGATTTTTCATTTTATGTATGTTTTTCATTATTAGCTAAATTTCAAATCTCATCAAGATAGTTTCTTTATTTGTGGAAAATTACAAGCTATTACATGTATGTTCTCCCCCAATACCCTTTTCAGAACTTAGTTGAGTAAAAGGACTTATTTTATTTCCATTTTTTGATAATTTTTATTGGAAATAATGTCATGTATGATCTTACCAAGCTATAAATAACTTGGGTGACCAAAAAATGAACTCTATATTATTTCTAATTTATTTTTTTACATCTCACTTATGGGTGGAGTTCGCTTCTCCATCACAAGTTTTATATGGGTGCATTGACCTGGGGTTTTAGTCCCAAACATTGTAACAACCCAACTCCATAGTTGGGTATACAAATTGGGAAAACTATTGGATGTGGTAGTGGTCATTAGTTAGCCTAACCATCCCAACTGGTACTCAGGGTCTGCAACAACCATACATTAGACTCCACTAAAAATTATATAGATGGAGTCTCTATGCAAAGGAATAGACCCTTACATAGTAAGCTAGGTAGCTTGGATTTAATTGATGTGATTGTTCCCTTATGTTAGACACAATTGGGACCATTTAGTATGTTCAAGATTTATATAGTTTAATCAAAACCCCACATGCCATGAAATTTCTTACCAAATTGTCAGTCATCCTCACTCTAAATTTTGTGCCACATATCAATAATTAAGAGACAAAGCGGGGACATAAAAACTCTACACCTTTACATTAATTTTTAGATTAACACTTAATTTATCAAAAACATTAGTATATTAGTGGAAACTTTGGTGGAAGAGATGCACACCCATGTCAATTTTAGATATAGGATGGGCCATTAGTGCTACTTGTATTTGTATTTGATTTATGTTTGTGTTTTTAGATTAAAAATGTTTGTTTGTCTTGTATCAAAACTAATCAAATAATTAAATTGTTTTCACACCACCTTAGCCTAAGAAGTGTTACTCTATCTGTTTACGTCACACTTGGTGCCTTATAAATTTTGTTCTAAAATCATCTATGTATCAAATGTTTTAATGGGGCATCATTATGCTACCCATTTAATCCTAAACATTTGCCTTGGATATTCTAGTCCAAAATCATTTTCCATGACATTTAATGAAGGAGCATTTTACGCTACCTAAATTATTCCAATCTTTTATTTCTTTTGAAACCAAGTTTTGAGACATTATTTTACCTCTATTATTTTAAACCCATGGTTATGTTTCTTGTTTTGGTCTAGATATTTTACCTTAAAAAAATTGAGTCTTTTTGTATTAAATATACTCAACATTTCAAAGTGTATAATTCCTAAACTAATCAGGTTCATTCTAAAATCCTCATCTAATTTGGGCTTAGGTACTTTACCTTTTCATGTTTGGATTGTGTTACTTGGGTTTATTTTCTATTTGATCTTAAAGATCCCTTACCTAGACCTAATATTTATTATATGTCTTGTACCCTATTTAGAGAGTCCTTTTGAGCCAAGTTATTGCCATGCACTTTGTCTGAAGTTTATTATGCCAAATATTTAGTGTATTTGTTTCATTATTCCAAAATTTTCTGATGAATCAAATATTGAGTCTTAGTGAGCCAACTACCAAGGGTCATATGAGCCAATTACCTTAGTTTAGTTTGTTTTTGAGTTCTTGTTTAGGTTCTTTATTTCCAAGTCTAGTCTTGTATTGTGCTAATGATTATAACTACTTTTGAGAAAATCATTGATATCTTTTGGTGCTAGTTCATAATTATTCTACTTTGTCTACACACTTTTGTCACTGATTATAACCACCTTTGGAAAAATCATTACTTTAGCCATAGACAAGTTTGATCTTGTGTGATACTTTTACTATTGATTATAACTACCTTTGAGAAAATTATTATTATTTTGGTAGACCAATATCACATTTGTTTTTTTTCTACTTTGCCTAGTTTAGTTGTTTATCCATTTGTGCCTCTTTTACAGAGCCAAAATACTTTGTTTTTAAACCTTGATTGTTTGTTACCTTTGGACCATTTATTTTTCATGTGACCTATCCATGGATTTAAACATGCCTTGTTACACATGTAGCAAAACCATGTATAATCCAATTTATGAGAAATTTGTGACTAATGACCCTTTTATTCAAGATTCATATGATGACTTAACTTATGAGATGGAACCTTATCAATATTATATCATCCCATACATTGAAAAAAGGTAATAAACCTTTAGCATAGTATTTGGTAATTATGCCTCCTTATCCAAGATAAGAACCAAAGCAAATGGCATAATACCTTTCTCAAATGATGCCTAATATTGAAAAAAGCCAACAATAAGAGCCATGTTATGTTATGACACCTACACAAACAAGATATTATCCATACTTATTTGAATGTCATTTGTTAGAGAACAAAGACAAAGTGTTTTTTAGAGTTTTTGAAGTAGGGGCCAAGTATCTGCCATACTTCCCTCATGAAAGACTAAGTAGTTTTATTATAACCCATAGTAATTCACATTGAATACAACCATTCAAATAGACATCAACTAGTTATAGTCAAGCTCTAGTCTAAATTCCATAAAAAAAAAAAATACAATTGAAAAAGGGAAGGGTATTATGGATGAACAAATGGAATAGGTAAAATAGGCATACCAAACCTATATCAACCTAGCTCAAAACCTCTATTCAAGGGCTATTTATAGCACACCACTTATTGAGATATCTCCATAAACATGGAAATAAATAGACATGTTGGGTTATATAAACTAAAATGTAGACCCATTTAGCCAAAACACATTGGTTGGTGATATGTGTAATTTCCATATTTTGATAAAATATAATGCTACTTAAATTAAAGATACTAGTCAAAATATTATAGATAACACACAAGTGCATTATTATTTAAACCAAATTGGGTTTACTTTACCACCAATTAGTACATAATAGATTCCTCTGAACAATGCAAAAAGTGGATTGTAAGAGCAAGGAATAGGTATGCCTATTTCCCAAAATCAATAAGTAACCTCCACTCCTCAACCAGTTGCTTCCTTGAATGTGCAATAGGGTAAAAAATACAACAATAGAACAAATTAACACTATAACAAGTGAATGACACTACATCACCTCAACAAGTGTTAGTAAATGTTCTACCATAACAAGTGCAAACCAATATACCTTATCAATCATAGCCATTGCCTTAACAATAATGTATTTTTATTGGTTAGAAAACTCTAGTTGGTAAAAAATAAAAAATTCCAAACCCCCAACGCTTGCCAGACCAATCATTTCCAAACTTCCAATAAGTTTCACCTCAACAACAAGTACCAATCCAATAATAGGTGTTTAGACAACAACAAGGTTCTTACTCACAACATGTACTACATGATAGGAAACAATTGTATTTCATCCAATGGGTATCACACGTACAACATGGATATAAATACAAACACTTTTAATAGTAAGGATCTAGTCAATAATGTGTTCCCTATATATAATAGGGTTCAACAAGTAGGCAACAAGTTCCCTCCTAAGTCCAATAATACCCACACATTATACAAGTTTAAATGCTAATATTATAGCCACAATTCACTAGCTAAGGTTATGTAGCCAACCCAAACCAAAATTTTATTAAATATAAGCATATTGTGTACCCACAATATAAACCTAATACATGGATATGCGTACTTAGTTTATTTCATAATTCAACTAGCATCCCATAATATACCTACCCTAGTAAAGGTAATCCACCTTTGACCATGAAACCTACACAATAACATGCCACTACTTCTAATTTCCTTGCACAAGAGTTTTAATAGATTAAGGATTCCATTCAAGATATATAGGTTTGAAAATAAAAAAATGAATTCAAACTGTGGGATTTGATCCTACCTATTCAACATGGAGTATCTAAAAATGCCATTTTTGATAGGTTATGAACCACCTACATTCAATAAATATAAAGGAAAAGGTGATGCTATAGATAATTCCAAGGAATTATTTTTTACCTTCCATTTAGTGGCCTATAATGATATATACTTGATTCTACTTTTCCCAAGGAATCTAGTTTGATAAGCCTTGAAATGGTTATTGAAATAACCAAATAAATATGTACCCTACTTCAATGATCTCTGGGAGAAGTTTCTACAACACTTTTCATATAATCTCAATCATAGGATTACTATTGTGGATTTAGGCCAAGATAAATATAAGATTGGGGAAATATTCACTATATATTTGTAATGTTAGAGATCCCTAACAAGCTAGTTTACTCACAATCTACTAGATAAATAGTTAGCCATGGTATTTATTAGTAGCTTACATATTGAGATATCCTATCATCTCAAGTTTTAATGTGTTCACACATTTGAATAAGATATAGTGAAATAAATATAGATTGAGAAATCCCTTGTCAAAAAGGCATAATCAAGCTATCCTCTTCTAATCAGAACCAAAACCAAAATCAAGACAAGAACCATAATCAAAACCCAAATCAAATACTAGATTCAACATAACATCATGCCACAATAATGAAATACCTAAACCCTAAAACCATAATAATAATGTTGGTGGAAATGGGTTACTAAATCATGCCATGTTTAGATGGCACAAACAACCACTTCCTCCATACATTCAACTAAGACCTCCATGAAATCAACTACCATAAAATAAAAACCAATTTCAAACCCCTCCTTCAAGGAGAAGACCACCCATTACTCAACAATTTAGTGACCTTGGTGAACCTATTGAATTTATGTTTTGAAGATTGGTTCAAACAAATATAATCATTTGGCCAGTACCAAATCAATTTCCTAACATGATTCCTTTTCTTGATTGGTACAAGCAACATGAATTTTGGGAGTTTCATCATGTTAGAGGACACTCCATAGGATGGTGTATCCAACTTAGACATATGATTGAGAACAAGATGGAAAATAAAAAGATATAAAGAGACACCCATGCTATTACGAATAATTATAACTTGGGTATCTAATAAAATCTATTTTCCCAACATGATAATAACATTTAGCACATGATAATTATAACTTGGGTATTTTGTGGTGGAGTTATGTTTCACTATTGTTTTTATTATTAGTATTATTATACTTTGAAGTCACTATAACAAACCATAGAGTTAAATGTGCCCTTGTAGATAATGGTTTGGGTTTTAATATTGTGTCTCTAAACTTGGTCAGACATCTTAGATATACAATAGCTAAATTGTATCTAAATACCATCATTATCAAGGCATATGATAACAAATAATGGGAATATAAAGGTACTATTAGCCTACCATTGGTTATTGGGGCATTAAACCATGATACTCTATGCCATGTTTTAAATTTGGATCTATCTTATAATTTGTTATTAGGCTGACCCTGGATCCATGAAATTAGAGCTATACCTTTGATATTACATTACTATATTAAAATAACACATTTAGGAATGTAAGTGACTATACCAACTAAGCTTCAGCCATATCAATATTGTAAATGCCTTAAAGTCAAGTATAAAATATATAATTACTATTTTATCATGAATCTTATACCCAAAATATATAGAGAAAAAGATGACAAGTAAAAACCCATTGAATCAGGCCTAAAAGCTAATTACATTGACCCATATAGCTATGCCTACACCAAAAATTTCCAACCATTTCTATGTCACTAACAAAAGTCTTTGAGAATATAACACCTGTATTGCATTTCATATTTCCAAATTTCCTAAAAATCCTAAAGCTTATGGGAGACCTAAGGCCAAGACTACTCATATGGAGTGGGAAACTGAAGTAAAATCTTATTTGAATAATCCCATTGTTTTAAAATTGGCCTCTACCCTAGAACATGACCCATTAATAGAAGATATTTCATGGATCTACACTTATGAGTTAGATGATTATTACCAAATCATGAAATATCTTATTCACAACAAAATTATGGATCACCTAACTTATGAAGGTAGGGGAATTAGATTGCACAAACAAGGCATGATTGAAATAATCTCAATGACTAAATATAAGGGAACCTATTGTATCATATTTAACCACCTGGGGGTGACCCTGCATATCATATTCACATTCCAACACCCAGAACTAGTGATGATGATGCTGACAGTGATGAAGGGTCTAATTATATAATCTATGATGACCTTAAAATTATAAACTTGTTTAACCCCCATGACATTTAAACCATTAGCCCTATTTTTCAACCTTCTCATTTATCCCTTTACCATTTGTAATTGATAGACTCGGACTAAAAACATCAATAATTCCATTAAATGACAAACAATGATGAGTTCATATATGAATTTCTAGGATTGAGGAGTCACATACCTCTTAGAGATCATAAGGAGGGTTTTTATATCAGATTAGATCTTTCTACCTCCTTCAAAGAGAGGGTTAACTTCCCTAGCCAAAAATTAAAATAAAATCAAACATTGAGTTCTGAAAGTGAAAACCTCTTTGGGGCACTTTCTGACCAAGGAAAAAGTAAAGAGAAAGGTAGGTCTCTCTTTGGAAATCAATTTTTGGCACCATTAGATACAGATTTTCACCCCTCTTCCTATGAATGATATGAGATATCTATCTTGTAGTCTATTTATGAATTAAATATCATTAATGAGGAGTGGCAATCTTTTACATAGATTGTTCAAGAGTGCCTGGAGGTATTTATATCATGGATTATGCTAGCACTAGGATATTATAATTCATCATGTTTAGGATAATTAGATGAGATAGTCAATCTATATGACTTTTCCATTGCCAATTATCTCAACTCCATACAAACTATTCTAGATGATGGTTCTACACTTCTTGTGGAAGACACTTCAAAGGTGAATATTGGGACTCTAGAAGACCTAAAGTTAATTAAACTAGGCACATCCCTCACTTAAGAGGAACTTGAAGTTTTTACATCCCTTTTAATGAAATATATTAACATATTTGTATGGGTCTATTCATACATGCTAGGTTTGTATGTTTCCTTTGCTATATACCATCTCATTGTATATACTAATGCCAAGTATATTAAACAAAATTTGAGTAAGATGCATCCTCATATTATTGTGTTAGTAAATAAATAATTGGAAAAAACCCTATTTGTAATATTCATCAATTTAATTGACTATTTAGAGTGGATTTCAAACATTATACTAGTGAGCAAGAAACTAAAAGGTATCTAGATCTACACCAAATTCAAAGATATAAATAAAGCCTACCTAAAAGATGACTTTACTATGCCTAATATTGACATGAGAGTCAACACAATAGTTGGCTATGAAATGCTCTATAATGGATGGATTTTCATGGTATAATCAGATCAAGATACCACTAAAAGACCAACATAAGACAACATTCACTACTATGTGGGGAATGTTTTGTTATCTTGTAATGAATTTAGTAGTTAGTAATTTTGGAGCAACTTACCAAAGAGATATGAAAGTGATTTTGAATGACATGATGCATTAACATTATTAAGGACTATGTTGGCGATCTCTTGGTTAAATCAAAGAACCCTATCGATCACCCAATTGTGTTATGAATAATATTTGAGAGACTTCATGAGTATGATGTTAGGATTAATTTGAATAAATGTGTATTTGGTGTCCCTTATGTAAAACTATTGGGTTTCATTATCTCTTTTAGGTGCATTGAATTTGAACCAGTTAAAGTCCAAATAATTATGGAGATGCCACCACTATCTACCTTAAAGTAGCTCTATAGTTTGTAGGGAAAGATTCAATCTATCAAATGTATCATCTAAAAATTAGTAGATAAATTCCATCCATTTATGAGCTTGTTGAAGAAAGGAATTACATTCTATTGGAATGAAAAGTGTTAAAAATCATTTGATCAGATTAAATAATATCTTTCCAACCCACCTATTTTGTTTCCACTAATGCTAAACAAGCCATTACTTCTTTACATGTCAGTAACCGAGAATGCCTTAGGGGCACTTTTAACATAGCATTGTGAATAGGTAAAGGAACATGTCATGTATTATTTGAGATGAACATTAGTCATGTTTGAACATAATTTCATGTTTATTGAAAATTCTTATTTATTAATGGTGTTCACAACCCAAAAATTTTATCATTACATGATAAACAAACAGACCATTATTATCACTAAGTTATATCCACTCAAGTTTCTACTTTATAAATTAATTCTAAGGGCCTTATATCAAAATAGATCATGATATTGAGTAGGTTTAAAATTAAATTTTCCAATCAGATGAACATTAAGGGGAAATATACTCAAATTTTTATATTTTAATTCCTAGATGAGGCCATTATAACCATTGAATAAGTAGATACACCTCTTGAGACCACACAGTGGAAGATGGTCTTTGATCGATCCTGCATGACTTGAGGATCAGGTGCCATAATATTATATTTTATTCCATAAGGGGATCTCATTCCCAAATCATTTCATATTTTATTCCCATGTACCAATAACATAGCTAAGTATGAAGTGCTCATTATAGGGCTTCATCAAATAGTACAATAAAATATTCAACATTTATTGGTGTATGGTGATTCACAACTAATTATCAATCAAGTCATATCCCAATACAAAACTAAGGATGAGAATTTGGTACCCTATAAATATATGATTGATACTCTCAAGACACATATTACTAATATCTAATTTAAAAGAATACCATGGGTTAATAACATAATATATGATGTTATGGTCACTAGTGGTTCCATGATCTAGATCACCAACATAGACATGGATTATCAATTTATTGTTAAACATCTCTTAGAGCAATCACATAAATAATCATCCATCAATATGGTTTATGACATTTTTGGTACCAAATATTCTTTGTACTTAGATATATATGTCTACCTTCAAGATAAAACCATGCCTCCTAATTTATTATGTAAAAAACAAAATGCCTTTACCCACAAAGCCTATCGATATACCATACTTGGATCAATATTGTATTATAAAAGATATGATGGAAATTTTATTCATTTTTTACCTTCTAAATAATATATATTGGCATTGAGGGAAGTCTATGAAGGTGTGTGAAGAGCCCATGCCATCAAGGGAATCTTAGATAAAAGTTGTAACATACCTATTATAACTAGCCAATGATGAAAGTATATGTAACTACATATGTAAAGAGGTGTGTTAAGTGTCAAAAGAATGATTTGATTAATGTCCCTACCAAGGAACTCAAAATATTGAAAAAACCATTGTCATTCTCAACTTGGGGACTCAATATCATTAAGAAGATCAATCCAACATTTTTAAATGACCATAAACACATCCTAACTGCTAGTAAATAATTCACTAAGTGCATGGAAGATATTCCCCTCACATCACTGGTAAGTAGATATCCAAGTTAATATTCAACCATCTCATTTGCTATTATGGCATCCCCTCCAACATTATATCAGATAATGATAGATCATTTGATAATTAAGATGTGAAATCACTTTTTTCTTAATACCTCATAAAATAACATTTCTCTACCACCTACTATCTACAAGGTAATGGCCAATCTGAGGCTTTTAATAAAATAATTATCAGTATTATGAAGAAGATTATCAATGACATTGGTAATAATTGACACTTTTTGCTATTTAATACCCTTTGGTCATACCATACCACATTCTATACTCCAACAAGAGCTACACCTTATTCACTTGCTTATGGAACTGAAGCCATTCTTCCCATTAAGGTTGAATTAACTTCTCTCTAAATTATATTGTAGCATATCATCGATGATGAAGACTTTTTGGTGGTCTAGATTGCAACCTACCTGAGATGGGGGATTGTTCAAGTCGTCCTACTCAAACCTATTCCAACATGGGACTAAACCTAGGATGTGGGTCACCTACACTTGGGTCAGCCCTCTAGAGAAGGCCAACTTCCTTATGGATCTATCACATAAACTAGACCTAAGCTAGCTCTTGCTTGGAAAAGGGGAAAGAGTTTATAATAATCTATGAAAGCATATAGAAAAGAGGTGATGCACCAAATGTTTGATCCTCAAACCTACACAAGAAACACTAGAGGACACTTTCAAAACTACTAGACATCATTTCATTTTCTCTTTAATCAATTTTCACATAAGTGTTTCATAACAAGTCATTAATTAGATAGCAACCTAACATGGGAGGGACGTTATCCACTTTGACACTGACCAATAGATTATGTATGTACTTAGAGTGACCTATGAGAATTATAAAAACACTATATGAAGGTGAGAAAATATAGATAGAGGCAAGGAATGCATAGATTCACTTAACCACATCAATGAACTCATGAAACACAATTCAACTAAATTTTTAAATAGAGGAATTTAATCTTTATTACATCAAAAAGGTGTTACATTACAAATCTTGGCACAGTCTAGTCATGCCCAAGATAGGGATCCATTGTTAAGGATTAGAAGACTCTATATGTATTAGAAAGGGATGGAAGAGATATGAAACATCTATGGGAGAGTGGAGAAGGGGGTTTTTATCAACTAAGATCATGTAGCTTCCTCAATATCCTTAGCATTAATACCCCTATATCCTTTTTTATCATGATAGAGAATGTGAATATCAAGACTTATCTATAGAAACCAATCCCCACCATCATATGAATCTCTCTCAAGCTTCTCAACATTAATTCCTTTCACTATTTTCATTGATCATGATCAATATTCATTACATTACCAGGTAGTTACTTGAGCTTGCTCATGATGTTCTTTCTGACATTCCTTGTATAGTCACCATTCTACCATTACATCTAAATCTTGAATATATATATATATATATATATATAATATATATATATATATATATATATATATATATATATATATTATGAATGAAAACATATCTCCTTTATTGTTTTTCATATAGTCATTATTGAAAATGGAGGTCTATAGGCTAGGGTCTCCTGAGTCTTAATGAAACATAAAACCTATGTCTAAAAGCTCTCAAAAAGCTTTACAGGGCTTTGATAACATTTAACAATATTTTAAGATCTACTCCTATTTATCTAGATCATGTTTGATCTTGAATTTATGTATTTTACCTACTTAGGGTGGTCAATATGCTTTGTTTAATGTGTCTACTTTCATGACATGTTTTTGATTGAATTGGATCCTATTCAAGCTCAGTTCCTTTGTATTTATTATTCCTAAGTTTAAAACTACTTATTTGACCTCCAATAAAAAATATCCTAGGCTTTCCTTCACTCATTGGCTATCAATGTTCACTCAATCCTATTAACCCCTTGACCCATCTCACACCATTGATATGCTTGGTACAAATGTTTGTGAGCCATAGATCTTCATGGGTCGGCTAACTTTGTAGGGTGCCACACACCATTAGATCTTTCATAAAATTAAATTCCAACTATTGATATGATTCTTTTGAATCCAAATGGCTATTTCACAAGGTCCAAAATTGATGTCTACATGTCCATCTTTAATGTCTACATGAACATTTTTTATGTCCATATGAATGTCGAAGGATTTCTTTAACCCCAATGATTATTTTTTGTGGATTAATTTTGACATCTGTGTGCCCATCATTAATGTATGTGATTCCATCACTGATGGTCATGATTCCATCACACATTGAACCCAAAATGGTTAATTTTTTAGGCTTTATTTTGACATACATGTTCCCATCATTAACATCTGTGTGAATGTTTCCATCTGTTTGTCCAATTTGAAATATTTATATCTAAAAATAGAGAGTTCATCAAGATAAAAAATTCTTAGATGGTATTTTTGGCATGAAATGCATCATGTCCATGTGATATTTTAGCTCTATGAAGCATCTTGTGCATTTGTGAAAAAATGTACAAGTAAGCCAACCTGTTCATTCCTACATGATGTGTAAGATGACTTGGTTTACTTAGGCTTGAATCAATCATTTTTTATTTAAAATAAGGACACTATGGGGCATAGAAAAATAATCCAAGGCAAAGGTCATCAAATTTTTGAATTATAGGGTTTGACATTTGGTTGGTGAGGCAAAAATATTAACATTTTTTGTGGCTCTAATGGCTTGACTAGCTTGTTGGTCATGGAAACTAAACACTTTTATGACAAGATGATTTGATAAAGAAGCATAACATGATGACTCTCTGGAATGAATTTCACTCTTAACACCTTAGATACTTTTAATATAAATAATATACACATAGATAAGGAAAGGAAATAAACCTAGCACTAAAAAACACACCTAACGACTAATAACCAATATGGTAAATAACTAAACAACAAGACAAACCTAAAAACTTATGCAAATCACTTACTTGGATAAACCCAAAAAACTATAAAACTAACCTAAACTTTGATTTCATTCCCCCAAGAACAAATGGGAATATGTTTTGATCACTATGGCACCCTGATGTGGAGTTATTACATGATTATTTATGTGCAATTAGACTTTGTCTAATGTGTGACAATCTCCATCTATAGATAGAACTCTCTTGGTCACTTTAGAATGTGGATGGACCATCTATCTTCATTTCTAAGTGCATGGGTGGAATATAAGGGTTAAGAATCTAATCATACTCCTCCCAAATCTTTTTATTTTGCATTATTAACGTCATCTCTTCTTCAGTCAAGAGTTGCAAGGTGTTCTACTCTTTGGGTTCAAGATGATCTACCATCAAAGCACCCTCGACAAGTTCTTGCTCTTCAAGCTTTGAATAGTACAAAGGTGAGGTTTTTAATTTTAGGCCGAAGTCTTCTAAGTCCTCCCAAAAGGAAATTTCATATTAGTTAATGAACAAATCATAAGGCTCATTCATACTTCTACCATTTATCTGTAATTCATTAAGTTAATTACTCACCTCTTTCACTTTGGTAGGGTCATCATAAGGTTCTTGATCAGCTGAAGTTTACTCATCCTCATCCCCAATGAAAAGTGAAAACTCATCAGTCCACTCAAGTAGAATCTCTTCTTGAAGGGGCACCTCTTGTGTTGTATTTCTTTCCTCATTTGAAATATTGGCCTACTGTTCAACTTCATCACTCAAATATGCCTTGCCAAGATATTCCATTTCATTCAATCTCTATTCATACTTACCATGTGATCTAATGGAGTGCACATGGGTCTTGATTTAAATCTCTTATTTAGAGACACTAGAAGTGTCTTCTTCAAGGTGCCTTTGATACTCATCTACAACTATATCACTATCTATCTCTTGAATTTTTGTCCCCTTCTTTACCAACTTTGATAGCTTGTACATCATGCTCAAATGATCCAATTCTGATTTTGGTGTACTTGACTTCTTTTCAAGAGGGGAGAGGGTAGGTGGGTAATAGATATCATTATGTTTCTTGATGCTTGCAAGGGTATCCTTGAAACTAGGGATCTTGAATGGTTTCTTAGGAAGCTCTTGGTATGGAGGAGGGATGTGCAGGGAGAAACATGGACTTGAGTAATAGCAGATGCATGAGTAGTAATAAATTTCACACCTAATTTTCCTTCCTTATCCTAAATTTTAAGGGTTTGCATGATGAAATTAGGATCCATGGCCCATGAAGGCTTCTATGTGGGTGTTGTTTCATGGTCTTTGGTAGGCATCATATCTTGAACACAAGTGGATTGATTTGTATAAGGAGAGTGAAGGTGATCTACCTTTGGGGTGATTTGAGGAGGTTTCAGAATGTGGAATCTAAAGAATGACTTAGACTTGATTCTCACTTCCACATCATGTGAAATTTTGCACACTATATGAGAGAGGTCTTTGAAAAATTACCCTCCAACCTTAGTCATTAAGTCATTACCCCAAAAAAAGTTAAAATGAGGTAAAAAAATCTACTAAAATAAGATCCTACATAAATAAAAGTTTGGGGTAGGCATGAAAAATGAGTAGAAGGTTTCTGACAATGCCAAATATTTTTTTGGTAGATCTATTCCATTGTAATTCAAAGTCAAAAATAGGTTCATACCTCAAAGTCAAGGTGTCCACCACTGATTTAGGAACAATTGAAAGAATGCACTTTTCATTAAGTAAATAATTATGAACCAAGAAATATCCTATGACTAGAGAGGCAAGAAAAGGAGATGGTGTAACTAATTTAAATAACTATGGTTGGTTTGTAAGATTATTTTGATGAGGAACAAGAGCTTGAAATTCAAATCTTTTTTGTTGTCTAAGACTCTCATGTAACTTGTCCCTTTATTTTTTAATCTCTTAATCTCTAAGTGTAGATAATAAGTTTTTGGTGTAGGTGTATTACAAGGTGTATCAAATTGATAATAAGATTACTGATGAGGATGAGGAGGTTTCCATAGAGTTAAAAGAGGCTAAAAGAATGGTGGATGGTCTTGGCAGTATGGAGGATGTGGATTATATGTTTGGTAAAGATCAGTGTGTGGGTCATATGGGCCATAATAAGGTTGATATAGGGGTGGAGGGTAAAATCCTACCTCATGGTCTACCATAACTCCTTATGAAATATGTGTATCAAAGAAAAACCTTGACTAAAAACATTCTTACCTCTACAAATATGAAACCACTTGTATCTTTGAACTTGAGATTGATTGAAAACCTTCCAAAGATGTTTGACTTTGCCTAAGATGACTAAAAATGATGTTGTTGATGTTTTCAAATTCAAAATGTCCTTTAATATCTTTATAATATTATTTTGGGCACTTGAAATCTATCCCACTGGGTATGCCAAAAAATATTAGAGGTTTTAGGTTGCACCCTGGCTGAGTAAAGGATTATTTAGGTCCTCTTACTTTAACCTAGTCCAACATGGGACTGAACCTAGGCTGTGGGTGACATAAACTTGGGTCAAACCTCTAGAGAAGGTTGGATTCCTTTTGGATCTATCACCTAAAATATACCTAAGCTATTTATTAATCAAAAAAGGGGAAAGAGATTGATAATAATCTATGAAAGCATATAGAAAAGAGGTGATGCACCAAATATTTGATCCTCACACCTACATAACACACACTAGAGGACACTTTAAAAACTACTAGACATCACTTAATTTTGTCTTTGATCAGTTTTCACATACATTTTTCACAATAGGGCATTAACTAGTTATCAACCTAGTATGAGAGGGTAGTTGTCCACTTTCACATTGACCAATAGACTATGTATGCACTTAGAGTGACCTGTGAGAACTATCAAAACATTGTATGAAGGTGAGGAAATATAGACAAAGGATAAGAACATATAGACTCACTTAACCACATTAATAAACTCATGAAACACACTTCAAATTAGTTTGTAAATGGAAGAATTCAGTCTTTATTACATAAAAGAGGTGTTACAATGCAAATCTTATTAGAGTCTAGTCATGCCCAAGAGAGGGATCCATTTTAAGGCTTATAATCCTTTATATATAGTATAAATAGATGAGAGAGATAAGTAACATGTGTGGGAGAGTGGATAAAGGGGTCCCATTGACTAAAATCATGCATCTTCCTTAAGTTCCTTAGAATTAATGCCACTATATCCTTTTTAATCATGATAAAGAATGTGAATATCAAGACTTAGCTATAGATAAAAATCCTCACCATTATATAATTCTCTCTCAAGCTCCTCAACATTAATTCCCTTCACTATCTTCCTTGATCATGCTTAATATTCTTTATGTTACTAGGTAGTTACTTGAGCTTGTTCATGATGTTCTTTCTAACATTCCTTGCATAGTCACCATTCTACCATTACTTATAAATCATGAATATAGATTTATTATGGATAAAAACCTATCTCCTTTATATGTTTTCATATATTCATGATTTTAAATGGAGCTCTATAGGCTAGGGTCTCTTGATTCTGAATGAGATGTAAAACCTATGTTTGAAAGCTCTTAAAAAGATTTATAAGGCTTTAATAGCATTTAACAACTTTGTAGGATCTTCTCCTAGTTATCCAAATCATGCATTATATTTAATCTATGTATTTTCCCTACTTAGGGTGGTGACATAATTTTTCCAATAGGTAGACTTTCATGGCATCCTCTAGTTTGACATGGATCCTATTTGATCTTAGTTATTTTGCATTTACTTTGCCTAGCTCAAAAATTACTTCTTTGACCTCCAATGAAAAACCTCTTGGGATTTCCTTCACTCATTAGCTATTGATGCTAACTCAATCTTGTTGACCCCTTGACCCATCTAACACCATCGATCTACTTGGTATGAATTTTTATGAGCCATAGATATACTTGGGCACATTAACTTTGTCAAGTGTCATACATCATTAGATCTTTGATATGATTGATTTCCAACTATTGATATGCTTCTTTGAATCTAAATGCTTATTTTAAAAGGCAAAAAATTGACATATGTGCACCTATATTTGAAATATGTGTGAACATTTTGACATCCACATAAATGTCTAAGGATTTTTAAACCCTAATAGTTACTTTTCATGTCTTAATTTTAACATCCATGTGCCTATCATTGACATCCATGTGACCGCCACTGAAATCTATGAGGTTATCACACTTTGAATCCAAAATGGTTAATTGATGAGGCTTGAATTTGATGTCTGCATGCCCATCATTGATGTCCATGAAAAAATCTCCATCTACTTTTTAATATTTAAATATTTATATCTCAAGATATATATCTCATCAAGATACCAAATTTACAAATGGTATTTTTGGTATGAAATACATCATATCTATTTGATCTTTTGGATATGTGAAGAGCCCCATGTATTCTTATAAAATGTACAAGTAAACTATCATGTTCATTGCTACATGATGTGCAAGACATCTTGGTTCACTTAGGCTTGAGTTAGTCATTTTTTATTTTAAATAAGGACACTATGGGGCATAGAAAAAAAGCCAAGGCAAAAGTCATCAAAGCTTTGAATGATATGGGTTGACATTTGGTTGGTGAGGCCAAAATGTTAACAAGACTATAGAGTGGATCACTTGTAGGAACTAAACCTAACTAATGGTATATGCTTGGCCTTTGTTAATAATATTTAGGCTTATAAAAATTTATTAATAGGTCATTATAATAGGTGTATTGAGAATTATGAGTTTGATCTTGGTACTAAAGGAGAATTAGAATAATGTCAATGTTGATTCTAAGAAAAAGAGAAACTTCTAACCAAATTGGTTAGGTCCCTATGTTGTTATTACCCGCTATGGTTCTAGACCATATAGGCTCACTACACTAGAGGGAGATGAACTTAATGAAACAATGAAAATAATGCATCTCAAATGTTACTACGCTTGAGGGATTTCTATTATTATCTATTAGTATCATCTAAGTTAAGCCACATTATACATGATTTTCATACTATACCCCTTACCATTCTACCATACCCTTAACCCTTCACCAACCAATTATTTTTTGCTAACCCTACCTATCACATTTTGTCTTCATTTTGATTCATTTGTATTTTAGACATGTTTAGTGCTTGATGATAGATTTAGTTCCATTATTAGTTTTAGAATTAAATGTTTGAATGGTAGCTTATGAAAGTAGTATGACAATGGTCCTAGCGGTTTCATCCTTCATTTATTGTTCGGTTCCCACCTTGTGCTACTAATTATAACCACCTATGGTCAAATTAGTATCACTAATTTTTTTTTCCCTAATTATAACCACCTATGGGTAAATTATGGACAACCCATTTACCATGTATTTTTGCATCACCTTGTCATTACTACTATCACTTTGCCTTTCCATTTGCATTTTACCTAAGCTTGATGGTAGTTATTTGGATTCATTTTTTATGGGTATAAATACAATGGATTTAGATATTATAGGGATATGTAGGTAGTGCTTAATTGATATTGAGGTTATCTTAGTCACCCCTAGGCAATGCTCTCTCCATTTTATGAGTAATATAAGCCACACTCTCATCATTTTGAAAGCAACCTAAACCATGGTCTCAATATTTTATGAGAAACCTAAGCCAAAATATCATCATTTTATGAGTAAGAATATTTTGTATCTCATAGTTATTAATTGAGTGAATATTCTTAGAGAACTCTAAAAACATTTGTAACAGTTTCAAAACCCCTAGACATTTGTAAAAAAAATCTAAAATCTTAAAAATCACAAAATCATGAAAATTGGCCTAGAATTTCTATGTGAGATATAAATCCATCAAAATTTTATGGGATGGGCCATCTTATCTATTAAATTGTATTTATAGACCACCTTGGTATTTTCCTTCCCATTTATAGGAGAACTACATTAGCCTGAGGTCCACACAGACTATGTTGACAACACCTGGATAAAGGGGGTATCTTAGGTTAGCTCGATTGCACCTTCCTTTCTTTTTCAATCACTTATTTGCCTTAAAAATCCTAGGAATATTAAATATTTCACAATTAACCACTTATCATTTAGGTTCCCCATCCTTATTGGCCTTAAGCTGCATGCTTTTACCATTTTGTGCATTCATGTTGTAAGCATTGTTTATTCAACTTTGATACACTAAGGATCACTTGGATTTCCTTATGCTCTCACCATTTTGAAAGAAACTTCATCTTACACTTTAACCATTTTGTGAGCTCATTATCATTCTAATCCTTAGATATAGTAGACACTTTAATGGCCATTTCAATCCATTAGTGTGGTTTAAGCCTAATCCATCCTCTCACACTTATGAAATTTATTTGTGTTGACATTTTCATGATTATGGAATGTCATACCCTCTTTTCTCATGAACACACCATTTTTTAATATCATTCCTATTTTCATCTAAAATTAAATCATGTTTTCTTATCATTCATTTTCTCCTATCCCATATCCTAAGAGAACTACATTTGGCCTAAAGTTCATATTGGATCTTGTGTCCATAGAACTATGTACATAACATCCACTTGCCTAGTGCATATAGAGTCAACAAGACCCAAAATTATACACCTTATACATAGAATATATATACATATAAAGATGGTGTCTCAAAATACATAAGTGTTGATACAATGAGTTTAATTCCATTAGGCCTAAAATAATACCAACTATTCCAAATGCCTAGATCCCTGTAATCAACTTTAGATCTATGTATCCATGGGACCTATAGCTAGAGGTGGTCCTATTGGTCCTGGTGATGGTGGTTATAGTTGATAAATAGACTAGCCTAAGGTACCTAAATCATGATTCCTAGTCTAAGACTAACCATATCTACTCCTTATGCTTTGTGCATCCCAGATCTCAAAAGTAACAGCCTACTACTCTCTAGGAATGATAGACTCAGTGAATCATCTATAATAGGATGCCTCATACTTAGTATTAATGATTTATATAATCATATATGACAAGATGGTCCATGTATTCACTCTTTGAGCTACATCTCACTTTCATCTCAGTCTATCGATAATGACCAATGCTTGATCATGCTCACTAATGGCCTAATATTTCTTTGTTATGAGTTGGACATGTACCTAAACTATCCTAACTATCTTTGCCTTTAGTTTATTGATATCTAAATGTAGCTAAATCATATTGTCATCTATCATATTTAGGTTTCTCTTTATGTTAGGTAACTTATGTTGTAAACTTGCCACCTCTCGTACTTGAGCACTAACATCCTAATTAAACATGTCAATGTCAATACCAAAAGTTCTTTCCTTTATTAGATCCACATATATGCCCAAAGGCCCTTGTTGGCCTAATCTAAACTATTCCTCTTCCATCACTACCAATATGGGGTCTAATTTCATGATGTTTATCCCTTCATCTTTATCTCCTCCATCCCAATCATCATCATCATCACCATCACTAGCCTCACTCTCATGCTAGGTGTTGTTATTGTTTTTTAAGGTATTGGCCTCCATATCCTCAATATCAATAGGATCCTAAACCCTAATGGTAATGGCATTATTATCCTAATAAGGCACACTTGTACCCATTAGTGTATAAAAGCTAAAGTGATACTTGTATCTATGTTTCCTCTTGCATAGACCCATATAAATTTTTGTATGCAGAGATGGATCAATGTGGCTTCACTCCTTGGGATCATCAAAGTATCCTAACTAATCTCTTTCATGATATGTAAAAACAACTTTATATCCTTAAGTACATCTTATGTATAACCAAACAACTTGAGTACCCAATCAGGATGGTATTCCTCAATGATATGGTTTTGCCTCTTAGTAAGAAAACATCTAGTAGTCATGAAAGACATGTACCATCCATCCTAGATACACTATAAATGGTATGTGAGGTAAGGCCTCCAAATGAAAATCTATGGTGTCAAATCATTGAGAATATGATGATATAAGTTTTTGTATCCTATGTGCCAATATAGTTGGCTCCATCTAAAGCCAACCATAGGCTAATGGCTCCTCAAGATCTTTCATATTATATATCTAAATTGGATTCTTAATTACAAATGTGTTCTTAACCCTAGACCATGATAAGTGTAAAATATACAAAGCTACATCCCCCAATATGCTATCAAGTGTGAGTCTCTATATAATTATGTAAGAATAGTTGGTCCCCACACAAACCATGTGGAATCATCTAGTATGATCCTAACCATAACACCTATGCCCATATGGAGGTATCATCTACTCTTGTCAGGAAACAATATGCTACTTATAGTAGTCATAATCACAACCACCTTATGATTAATCAAGGCTGATGGTGAAGGATCCTCAATAGGTAGATCATCTAGATGAATGTCAGTGTATATATCAATTAGTTTTATATCGACCTTATATTGAATTATGGGGATACCTTGATCGGTACATAAATAATCAATAATTGATTATTATTGTGTTAGGGGTATCTATAACAAGCATCCCCTACACATAAGTATCTTGAGGATTCATCAGGTATCCTCAAGTGTGACATTGGCCTCCCTAGTCATCAAGTGAAATATAGACATCTCACTTTGCTATCACTCCAATAATCTCGATCATCTTAGATAAATGGAATCCATGACACATCATATAAGTCTATCATATATAGGAAGCCCACCATGCCCTCAGTCTAGATCTATAGGGTCCATAGAAAATGATATCATCTCTTGTGAAAGGTAAGCATTGCCAATCACTCTTGCAATAAATAAAGTTAGTGTTAGCCCAACTGAATATTTTTAATTGAGCCTCCACTTATCTTATTCCATCTAGATGATCCTCTTTCATAGGTGCGACCCATTTTAGGTCCTCAAAGTCATATATTTTTGAATCTTAGTGCAAAGCTACTATTTAACAAGGCAAAGCCACCATTTCAACATTTTCAATTTTTTTTAGGTGAAAGTGTCATTTTCATTTTCATGAAAATGACAAATTTTCCTAAAAATGGGAAAAATCACCATTTCAATGATTTCCACCATTTTTTGGCATTGACACCATTTTTGGAAATAAATAATTTGCACAAAGTCATCATCTTCCTTGGTGAAGCTACCATTTTACCTACCACACAAAAGGTGACTTTACCATTTTCTAACTTTCCAAATGTAATTAATTTTATTAGTTCTAATTCATGAAAAATGTTAGGTTTACTTACTGATGCCCCATCATGTGTTGGCTACACAAGCTCCCTCACTCACTCCTCTACATGTTGTTGTGTACCTCTATGGGCCATTTTTTCTTAGTACTTTGTGCATAAAACTAGAGAAATGTCTAAATAGGACTTGGTGAAAATGAATTATATTTCACCCTAGCAGTGAATATATAGAAAAAAATTAGATTTTACCCCCAGGGCCTATAATTCATTTTGATCCCTCCAAAAGGTGGATTGTTGACATATGTGGTCCATTTTTCATGCCATTTGATCTTACATGCCTTATTTCTAGGATTTATTCTAACTAAGCCATCTTTTTGGGCCTCCCTTAAGACCCATTTAATGAAATGATTTTTTTACCTATATCCTATGTTCAAATATGCATCTTCAAACTCACATTTAGGCTATAAATGTGTTGTTATCCTTTTCTATCTCATTGTAAATCCATTTTACTAAATTTTCTCATAATCTACCCATTATCACTCTATTTTACACCCTTGGATAGGTAGTTCAAGCCTTCTCCAAATGGAGTGGAACATAAGATTACCTCTAGGCCTGTGAGTTTCCTATAATAGAGGCAAACCTCTAGATTGAAGGGTTATCTCCATTAATATGTTCAATTTAGCTCATCACCTACACTACTAACTTATTTGAGGCTAAAAAGAGATAGAAGAAACATGAAATAAATCTAATATAATGAGGTGATGCACCAAGTTAATCTCCATTAGACTACCATTAACATGCACTATGAAAGTTTACTCATAAAACTATCTTCCACATCCATGGTTTCTCTAACATAAGTAATTCATATAGGAAGGTGATATGCAATGCACTTATCAAGGTGGATGAAAAAGAGGTCTAATTATATATACTACTTCTTTCCTTTACACTTAGAGACAAACAAAGACATTAACTACACTTCATGTGACCTATTAGAGAGCATAATACTTGCACAAAACATGAAAGAGTAAGGTGAACACAAAGATAGAAGATTATCACTTGTCATTTAAAATGCACTACTTCACACACTTAGACAAGAAGTTATAAACTGAAAACTAGCATGAAATATTTATTCAAATACAAATATAATACTCAAACCATCATGGGTTTTCCATACCAGGAGTGGATCTCTTAAACTTAGCTAAAAGTGGTTGCTTATATATATATATATATATATATATATATATATATATATATATAGAGAGAGAGAGAGAGAGAGAGAGAGAGAGAGAGAGAGAAGTGTGTAGTAGAGAAGAATTGACAAGTGCCCATGAGTTAAAACAAGAAGGGTAGTTATAAGATAGTCCAAACTATAGACACCTAAAACTAGCCACCAATGACCTTCAACTAGGATTTTGACCAACTTCTACCAAAAATGCATAATTTGGGCTAAAAACACTAAAACACTTTAAATGATGTAAACATGTCATATGCAAGTGCTATCCCTAAATAGGGTAATGCATTTATGAGACAACTAACTTTGATTAGATCATTTCAAGTCAAAATGACATTTTCACACTTGGGTGCTCTAGATTGCTCTTTTCTATCAATTTTTTTATATGAAACATGTGCCTTTATTATTTTGTTTTAGTAACATCCTAAATAAGATAATAGATAAAATGCATCTAACATCACAGCCTGATTTTAACCCAGTCAAATTTTGAGCCAATAATATGACATTCTAACCAATTTGATTAATTTAAGCTCCAATTTCCAACATTTACACCAAAATTGAATTATCATGTATAAGGCTAACAAATTTGAACCATGAACTTAAGATAATTTTCCATAGAACTTGTCAAATATGTACTTTTGGAAATTGATTGTGAGTTTTTGCATCATCAAGTGACATCATTTCTTGGGAATGCATCCTTAGGCCAAAAATGAATAAAATATCTAATTAATCCCTCCCATGCCTCTTTAATGCCTCTCTATCCAAAATATTTATGAGGGAATTTATTTAATTTGGCCTCCAAAATTGAATTGATTCATATCCACACATATTAATCTTGAGATGGATGATTTAGGTTCATTCTAATCATTTACAAAAATCTATAAATAGGAGGCCTTGCCTATTAAATTTTAAGCTTTTTTGTTGTAAATTTATAATGCTAAGAATATCTCTCAAGAAATTTATGTAGTGTTATCATTTCCAATTATTGAGCCAAGACAAATGCATCACAAAGACATTGGTGCCAAGGAAAAGAGGAGATAGCCAAGCCTCCTTTGATAAAGACTCATTGAGCACAAGCCAAGAAAGCCACTTCAACAAGCCATTTGGAACATCCAAGGAAGGTGAAAGGTAATTGTATTTTGCATTATAGTCATGCTATCCATTTAGTTTTTTTATTATGCTCCCCCCTTGATATAGGATAAAGGTGTTATTTTGAGTGTGTTTTGTTTTGGATTTGGTTTCATGCACTAACACTATACTAATATCCCCTTATTGTAATCTTATATTCAGAAATGGAATAATTGGTGGTATCTAGCATCATAAATTTGATCAAATATCACCTAAAACTAACCTAATAACCATTATCATGAAAGATATTGGAGTGTGAGAACAAAGAGTGAAAATTTGAGCAAAAACATGTTTTTTTGGAAGTCACAATTTTGCTATTGTGGAGTCACATTTTTGTCCTCTAAACTACAATCCCATAATTAAAATAGTCATGATTTTATCATTTCAAATCATGATATTGCATTTAAATATCTTTTTTAGACTAATTTTGTCTCTATATATAGATAAAATAGTGATATTATAATACCACTACTCACTAGTAGTGATATTACAATACTATGATTCCCTAGTAGTGATATTGCAATATCGTGACTCGAAAGTCACAATATTACAATATCACGATTAACTAGTAGTGATATTATAATACTACAACTAGATAATCTGATATTATAATAATATGACTCAATATTTGTGATATTACCTATCCAAGTCATTGTATTGTGGATAAGATAAACCATTAGCAGTTCAGTGATAATATGACAACTCTCATAGTGGAGATATTGCACTGTGACTTGCATTATTGTTAATAAAAGTAGAAATATTATGGATTTATGTTAAATAACCTATGAGTAGTAATTTTATGTTAACCAATCATGTTTTTGTAGAGTATTAGGATTTATCTATCGAGTAGCAAGATTATACTTTGTAAAACCTGAGAGCTTACTTTGCAAAGTTATTTGTTTCATTTAGAAAAGTGCTTCAAGGATAAATGAAACTCTGACTTTTTCCTTGTAGGGATAAATTGAAAAGTGATATAAACAAGTTTAATCTAGTCATTTTAACCTCTTTTTGGGTTCTTACAAAGGATTAGGAACTTTCATTTTGGTAATTAAGGAAATACGTAGATGCTTACTTGAATAGTTTGTAATTGCTATTTACATGTTCTTACAACTTAAAGCCGAGGGGATAAAGAACACCACCAAAAATTTCATTTAGTGCTTTAAAATTGGACTAATTTAAAAGTTTTTTAAAGTTTTTTTATCTTAGTTTCTTTACTTAGTTTTGATTGTGCAAATAGGGAGTTGTGCATGTATACTCTCCTCCCATCCCCTATAGGGAACTTGTGGGATCAAAAGTGCCATCTTCATTATAAAGTACCTTAGTCCAAAGGCATAAAATATATGTTTTTAAGTCTCTCCCCAATAATTTCATGGCTTGGGTGATCTATAGACAACCATAAATCTCTTTTAATTAGTCTTTATTTCATGCATCTTGGCTTGTGATGGGGACTTCATTACCTCTTATAAGTTATTTAGGGAGGCTTTAACCTGAGGTTTCATCTCTTAGCATTGAATTCAACCCATCTCCATAGGGGGGTATATAAATTGGGATAACCCAACTAGAATGGTGGTTTGAGTAGTTAAACCATCTCTTATCATTGGGGCTAAGATATGGATGTTGAGCATGTTTGACATCACACTACATTGAATGAGTGATAGATGTAGTGGTTGTAAAAAGGGCAAGACCTTTTTACTACAAGCCATATGATATAGACCCAATTGACATTTTGCTTCTCTTGCATTTTGATGTGAAATTATTATGCATTTTATCCATATATAAATGTTCAAAAACTTATTAGTTAATTAACCCCACTTTACCATACCTTATCAGTTTAGGGCTTAAGATGATTAGTTAGTTAATTTGTCTTTATCTTAGATTACTTGGTCCTATTTGGAGTAAAAAAAAAATTGTTAACAAAGGCTTAAATAACTAAACACATTATCCACCATTTCTTAAACAAGGAAACCTTATGATACCCAAGTGAAAATAATCTTCTTCCTTGTTAAAAAAGTTATCATAAACTTTGTGTCATATCTTCCATTTTGGCGTAATTATGCTACATATTTGAGTCTAAACCACCTACCAAATTTTTTAAAGTCCCTCATTGATAGTTTAAATTAAAAGTTAGACTCTTCCAAGTTTTAAAAGTTGATGTATTAAATTGGGCTCACCACTTTACACTTGACTTATTTCAACTTGAGTTCAATTCCAAATTTGAATTGAGGGCTATTTTTAGACTCATAATCATTATCAGCATTTGGTAGGACTTAAGTCATCTTGAATATAGATCATGTTTTGAGTCTTAGGATAAATTTTATACTACCCATCCTATTTTTCCATTTGTCTTGAGTCCATTTGATAAACACACTTTTGCCTTAGATATTTTTCAAACTTTGTGTGTGTATCATTTAAAGTGAGGAGAGTAGTGTTAGGCTGCCAAAAGTGGGTTAACTTATTTTACCTTAGAGTCTTTAAATAATAAATTGTCACACCTTTTAATAATTTTAGATCTTTACATTGTTCAAATTATTTTAAAACTTGTTTAATAGGCCTATTCATATAGAGTCAAAGTTTTTTCAACATTCCAACCATTTTGAGTATACCTTTGTGAGTCTTTGTCTAGTGAACTTACATCATTCACCTTCATCTATATTATCAATCAAAAGAGTATAGTTTTTACCATTATTTTGGAGAAAATAAATTATCTCAAAGTTATTTTTGTTTCATACCTCACACCCATTGATCAAGTTTGTGTCCAAGAGTCAAATGCCTAGTTTTTGTTAGAAGTGTTTCAAATCTGTTAGACAAAATATCTCATCTTTTAAATTCTAGATTTTGACGCAATTTGGCCAAAATTAATAGAACATACATTTGATTAAGCCTAGATTTTGATGCTACATTTGGCCAAAAGTCCTAGTAACTTTTGTTTTTCCTAGATTAGACTCATTTGAAACACTTTGATCCTAGAATCTGGTATATCAATTTTTGGTCTATTTACTTGACCTTTTTGGGTGTGATGTGTAATGTTAGATATTTGATGTTAGGTTGTTTTATCATAATTCATTACATAAATATTTTTTGATATACATATGTAACCTTTTGATCAAGTTAGACCAAGTTTGAACCTCTTTTAATAAATCATTTTCTTAGAGTTTGTAGAACTCTATTCCTTTTAGTCATGAAAAATTTACTATGGATCCCAAAATGTATTCCTATACTCATAGTGAAACCATGTACAATATAGGATTTATTGATGTATTTGCATAATAAAAAATGGTTCAAGAACCTTATGAAAATAATGTTGCTTATGAGATGGATTCTTATCCACCTTATAACACTCAAACAGGGGCATAGAACCAAGACCAATTAGCTCATTATTTGGTAAAAATGCCTCCATACTCAAAGTAGGATCATGAAAAAAAAGAGTAGAACCTAGATTTAGTACCTACAATTGAATAACAATTTCCTCAATAGCCATACTCTATTACTACACCATCCATGTATAATCCTTATCTATTCGAGCATCACTTGTTTGAAAATAAGGATGATATTATGGTTAGAGATAAAAAGTAGGGATAAGTTTCCATTTGAATTCCCCCATGAGAATTTACCAAGTCTAGTAAGAATGCCTCACAACATAATTTATAGTCAACATGCTTCTTCTATTAGTCCTTTAGCTCTAGTTCAAATGACATATCAAGACCCTGGTATGCTTGTCAAAGGCAAGGACCTCATGGAAGATCACTTTGTACAAATGTAAACATCATAACAAATGTAATTTAACCTATCATGTAATTTTAACTAGATGACCATGTCAAATAGGCCTCTCATAGATTTAGTTCCTTCAATAAGAGTGATAATATAATTTACTTGCTAAGATAATCAAGGTGTAGACCCCTTCACACAAAACACTTTGGTCTATAACTTGATTCATATTCTAACCATCAAATAAGTTTCCTTTGTTTCTATGTAAAATAATGAGTATAATGTAGTGGATAATACACAAGTAATGTCCAATCCAAACCAATGTGGTGTAAGTACACAAAAAACTAGTTCAAAAATAAGTATAGATTTATTTAACACCATGAGTGGTTCTACAAATTAGGGATTAGGATTTTATATATCCCAAACTCATCCATATGCTACCACTAATCCTCATCCAACTTCTTTTTCAAGCACTTAACCAATACGATTAGGTATTCACCCAACAACCAATGTCATGCCTCAAGTTCAAAATGTGATCAATCTTACTCATCCAAAATAGGTAATGAATAATATTACATAATAGTAGGCATAATCCAACATACTAATGCAACAAAGGTAGAACATATTACCACCTCAATAGGGGAAAACCAACATTCCACCTCATCAAGTAGTAATGAACATACCTCTTTCTTCACAAATTAATATACCAATTCAAAGCCAAAACATATCTAATTAATAGTGTATGACTTTTGATTAGTGATAAATTTTGAATTTGAAACAAGTATTAACTTCCCAAAAATGATTCACACAACCTAGAGGTTCCAATGTTCCTCATGTATTGATCATGCAACCTTTACTTTTTATGTACAATGTGCCACTAGTTCAAAGATAAGTTCTTAGTTCATAAGTACCCCCTCAATAGTAAGGTTAAATTAGTTAGAATTAGGTCCATATTTAACACCAATAGGCACAATACACATATATTCCTCCATCCTAACATCAAAATCCACAAAATCATACCTATCTACCTAATTTTCTACTAGAATATCACACCGTAGTATGTGCAATTCTAAACAATCAAACCCTAATCCATGAATGTATATTATTGGTCCATTATCTAACCAAACTATAATAACCCAAAAAATACCTTCATCATACCCTAGTCAAAGTGATCCACTTATGAATGCTAAACCATCTACCTAGGCCAATATTCTACCTCAAGCTAATGTTCCCTCTAGTTTCCTAGCCCAAGAACTGCAACAAATGAAGTATGTGATTACTTCCATCCAAAATATGAAAAAAACTATTTTAAGTTATATGATGTATATTATTATCCATTTAACATGGAGTACTTATAAATACCATTTCCTCTAGGATATAAACCATCAAAATTTGATAAGTACAAGGGGAAAAGTGACCCCAAGGCTCATTTGATTGAATTTTTTGTTGCATGCCATCCAGTGGCATATAGTAACATATACCTTTTTATATTATTCCAAAAGAATATATATGGATAATAATTGGAATGGTTTTTGAATTTTCCTAAGAATTTAGTATCTAATTTTGATGATCTTACAGATAAGCTTTTGCGACACTTTTCATACAATCTCAAACATGAGATTTTATTGGTTGACTTGATACAAGCCAAGAAAAAGGTTGATGAGAGTTTCAAAATTTATATATAGTGATGGAGATCCCTTACAAGCTAATTCACCCATAATTTAGTAGATAAACAATTAGCTACTATGTTTACCAAAAATTTGCACAGTGAGATATCTTATCATCTAGAACTACAATATGTTCATACCTTTAAAGAGATCATTGACAAAGGTTTGTTTATTTAGAAAGACCTTATTAATAAATAGAGCATCAATATTACTTATTAAAATTAAAATCAATGTACCAATCAAGGAAATAACCAAAACCAACATCAAGTCCAAGTATAAGCATTGTAACTAGCATAGGCTAATAATAATGTTAGACTAAGGCAATTCAATTGAAACAAAAATGTTGTTGTAAATGAAGTAATAGAGTCAAGACATGTCCAAATGGTGAAAAAATAATCTACTCAACCCACACAACATATTAAAATTATGTTTAGGCCACAACCTTTTTAGTAAATGTAGCAAACACAATAGCCTAGGCTTACACAAAAAATATAACCTTTATCATTACAAGCCCATCCCCCAAGGAGAAAAATGCCTACTCATCAAATTTCTAATGAATTTTGAGAGCATATTGAATATATGTTTCTCAAGCTCATGGTTTTTAATCTAATTAGTTTTCCTATACTAAAACATTATCCTCATGGCATCCCTTATAATGATTGGTACTACCGAAATGAATTCTATGAATATTATTAGGTTAACAGACATAATTTTCACTATTATGTGCAAATTAAACATTTGATTTAGAATATGTTGTGTAATAAGGAGATAACATTGGATGGTGGTGCTTCTACTTCTAATTAGGCCCTTTAAATCTATCAAAACCCATTTCCCTAACATAACAACCAACCACATTAGCAACAATAACAATAATGGCTAGTGCAATACCAACAATAATTTCAACAACCATGGTTGAACCAAAAAAATCAATAGAACCACCAATAGTAGAACCAACAACATCCAAATAATGGATAAAACCAAGGTTAAAATGGAAACAACGAATAAACCTACCATGTAATTGCACATGACGATAATAGGTTTTTAGGTCATATTATACGAGGTCACATTAATACCATCTCCATTAATATAAGAACAAATACCAATCAATTTAGACCTTTGCTAAACAATACAAATCCACCAGCTCATATTAATAATCCTTCCTTGACCTGGGACCACATATAGGCATACCAACAAGCAAAAATTACCAATTTTGGACCCTATACCAATAACTCATCATTGCCTCATAACCATGCACAAGTGCACTAGAAACCAAGACTTATCCTATTTGGTCCCCCATCATCACATTTATTTGTTAGAAATCATGGTATTATGTTTAATCCCAATTATATCATGACAATTTAGAGGTCGAAGATTACCATCCTAGGCCCACAACCATCTACCACTTTGCCCATCACCCAATTGGCCATTAGACCTTAGGATAGGCCATTTAACACTGACCAAGAGAAGATTTTTGATGTTATCAAACAATTTTAAGAGATGCCTACATAAATCTCCATTTTAGATTTGTTGTGTATGCCAACAATATACAAAAACATTTTGAACAAGTTCCTTAGCCAATCTATAGTTTCAAGTGACATATCCCCTAACAAACTCTAAGCTTTGGTTAGACACCTAGCTCCATCTCAACAATTCAATTTCAACCAAAGTGATATGTCATCCATTGGCCCACTACATAACAACCCCTTGTACATTGAAGTTTTCATAAAATAACACAAAGTAAAATGTGTCCTTATAGACAATGGATCTGGTCAAAACATAGTGTCTCTAAAACTCATCAATATTCTTGGGTACATAGAATTAGATCTTCAAATAAAGACCATAACCATAAAAGCCTATGATAATGAAGAATGAGAAGTATAAGGTGCCATCTATTTACCAATTATCTTGGGGCCTTTGACCCATGATACACTTTTCCATGTGTTAGATCTTGATTTGTCATACAATATGATTTTGGGTAGACCTTGGTTACATGAAATTTGTGTAGTCCCATCGAAGTTGTGCCAATGTATCAAGTTTTCTCATTTAGGTATGGAATTTTGTATACTGGGAGATTTTCATCCATACAAGAACTACAAACACCTAGAGGCCAAGTTTAAGAGCTATAACTATAGTTTCAACATGAATCTAGTGGCCAAGTAGGATAAGGTAAAGGCAATAATCCTTGATTTGCTCGAGGATAACTACATTAATCTTAGTACCCTTGATTCAGTTTCCCACATACTAACTCTTTAGATATTTATCATTATAGCATCTTGCCTAATATCCCAAGAGAGTATTTAACCCATGATACCTTTCACATCAAAAACCTTCCATAGAACCCAAAGTTCTTTAAAAGACCTAAAGCCAAACCACTTCATCTAGAATAGAAATAAAAGTGAAAAGGTAAAAATTATAGTCTATAACCCATCATGTTTATACCAGCATCTGGCTTAGAACATGATCCTCTTAAAGGAAATGAATCATGGTTATACAATTACAAGTTGATCAATTATTTCAAGAATTCAAAGTATCATATTCCCAATAGGATCATGAATAATCAAGACTATGAAGGAGGAGGCCTTGGACCAAATCAACAAGGAACACTTGAGACAGTTTCTATGACCAGATATAAAGGGCCCTATGGACTTGGATTTAAACTACTTGTGAGTGACCCCATGTATCTTAATCGTGTTCCATCATTATCAACTAGTGATGAGGATGTTAGTAGCAAATAAAAATATGATCATAGCCTTTTTGATGACCTAGGTAAGACCAACCTATTTAACCCTCAATCTATTTGTACCCTTAAACCAGTCATTCATCACAACCCACTACCATTGTATTATCCCTAGCTGATAGACTGGGACAAACAAGAATCCAATGTGTTGATTGATGAGTTCCAAAATGATGATGTTTTTTTTTTCCCCAGCCTTAGAGATAATATTCTGTTAGGGGACCATAAATCAGTGTTCTCAGTCAAGTTGGATGCTAAAGCCTATTTTGGAGAGCAGAGGAACACCCTTAGCCAAAATCAAATAGTTAAAACATTGAGGTCCCAAAGTGAAAATCTCTTTGAGGTGATTTCTAACCATGGAAAAAGTAAATAAAAAGGCTATTATAGTGGTAAAAACCTATTTTAGGCACCATTAGAGGGTGGTGTTCAACCTTATTCAAACATAGCTCAAGAGACCACCAATAGCCAACTTGTTTATGAGTTTGAGTTCATTTTTAAATAACAATAAGCTATTGATCGAATCCTTCAAGAGTTTCCAATAGTTTTTGTTACATGTCCAAACCTCTGATTCATTATGTGTTGGGGAACTTAAGGAGCTAATCTTAATAGAAGACTCTAAAGTTGCCAATCAGTTTAAATATTTGCCCACTATCTTTGAAGATGGTTTGACCCTTATAGTGAAAGATACAATAGAGGTTAGCATCATGTTCCTAGACAACCCAAAGTGGATCAAGCTATGTGTGTCCCTTACTAAGGAGTGTGAAGTTCTTACAACCCTTTTAAGGGAATTTATTGACATATTTACATGGGCATATTTTGACATGTCAGGTTTAGACCCTACCTTGGTTCTACACTACCTTGTGGTCAATCTTAATGCCAATTTATTAAAATAAAAGTTTCATAAGATACATCTTCATAATTTTGTATTACTAATGAAAGAGTTATAATAAATCTTGGAAGAAGGATGTATCCAGTCAATCGACTATTCAAAGTGGATCTCTAATATTGTGCTAGTTAGAAAAAATCTAAAAGGAATCATAATCTATATTAATTTTCATGATATAAATAAAGCTTGCCTTATGGGAAATTTTTCATTTCCAAACATTGACATGATCATCAAATCCATATCAGGTTATGAAATGCTTTCATTAATGGATGACTTTTCAAGGTATAACTAGATCAGGATAACACCAGAAGACTAATACAAAATAATGTTCACCACTCCATAGGGAACATTATGTTATCAAGTTATACCATTTGGTCTTAAAAATGTAGGGGCCACCTATCAAAGAGCCATGACTATCATATTTCACAATATGATACATGACATTATCGATGACATTTTTGGTCAATAAAAAACCAAGGTCGATCATCCAATAGTGCTATAATGAATATTTGAAAGACTACATGAGTACAAAGTCATAATTAATCCTAAGAAGTGTGTATTTTATGTTACATCAAGAAAATTTATTGGCTTCATTATGTATTATTGAGGAATTGAAGTTGATCCAACCAAATTCCAAGTCATAATAGGATGAAACCATTGACTAATTTAAAGTAGCTCCATAGTTTTCAAGGCAAGATCCAGTTTATCCAATGCTTCAGAGCATAGTTGGCTGATAAATACCATCTATTTACACATCTTATTAATAAGGGAGTCATATTTCACTAGGATGATCATTGCTAGATAGCTTTTCAATAGCTAAAGGATTATCTAGCAAATCCACCTATTTTGTTGGCTCCTATGTTGAGAAAGCCATTTTATTGTACCTATCAACTACCAATAATGCCCTAAGGGAACTTTTGGCTCAACATGATGATAATGGTAAGGAGCATGTTGTGTATTATTTAATATATACATTGGTCATGTATGAACACAATTATATGCCCATAGAAAAATATTATTTAGCCATGGTCTTCATAGCTCAAAAACTACACCATTACATGTTAAATAATAAGACCATGGTTATTTCAAAAGTAGATCCACTCAAGTATATACTATCTAAAATATCCTTACAAGGTCATATATCTAAATAGATAATGATTCCCAATGACTTTGACATAGAGTATGTCAACCAAAAATCTATTAAGGGACAAGTTCTTATAGATCAACTTACTAAAGCACCTGTTGCTGAAATAGAACCACTCACATTCCAATTTATTGATGAATCCATAATGACCATCATTGACACACATATTAAAGAGTAGCACTAGAAGTTGTATTTTGATGGATCATTTGTGACACAACGATCAGGGTAGGATTTTTATTCATTATACCATAAGGGGATCTAATCCCTAAATCATTTAGGATCAATTTTTCTTGTACCAATAACATGGCTGAATATGAAGCACTGATTATTGGTTTTTATCAAGTAGTATAATTGAATATATCTCATCTCAAGGTTTATGGTGATTCTCAATTAATCATCAATTAGGTCATATACCACTTTAAGACCAAAGATGACAAGTTGGTTCCATATAAGGCCATGATCAACACTCTCAACCAGTAGATTACTGACATATAATTTGAACATATACCAAGGGAAAGTAATATAACCACGGATGTTATAGACACTATTAGATATTTTATTCAACAAATAAACATAGCTAAAGAGTATTATTTTCTTGTCAAGAATTTATTAACACTGGATCATGAACCTTCAACCATCATGATGATTTGTGATATTTTTGGTCCCAAATCTATCTGGTAGTCATACCTTTAAAACTACCTCCATGACCAAATTATACCACCTGACCTATCTCAAAAGTAATCTAAACCCTTCATCTAATAAATCACTCATTATACCTTACTCAGATCAACCATTTATTTCTATAGTTTTGATATAACTCTACTTCATTATTTATCTTCCATAGAATATAAACTCGCATTATGAGAAGTTCATGGAGTATGTAGATCCCAAACTAATGGGGAAGTTCTATCCAAAAATATCTTATTTACTGGTTATTATTGGCCCATAATGGACATAGATACAATTGTATATGTGAAGAAATGTGATAAGTGTCAGTGGCATGCCAATCTAATTCATGCTTTGACCAAGACTTTGAAACCAATGTTGACACCATGGACATTTTATATATGGGTCCTCAACCTCATGGGGAAGATCAATCCCACCTCATCTAATAGCCATAAACAAATCCTTATTGCCACCAAATATTTCACTAAGTGGGTTGAAGCTATACCCCTCACTTACATGACTAGAAAGAAAATTTCTAAATTCATTTTTAACCATCTCATTTGCCACTACAGTATTCATTCTGACATTATATCTAATAATAGAATATCATTTAAGAATAAGGATGTCAAAAAGCTATGTGTTGAATACAACATCACATAACACTTTTCTATGTCATATTACCCTCAAGGTAATGGCTAGGCTGAAACATCAAATAAAATAATTGATAACATTATCTAAAAGATTGTCAATGATGTTGGTCATGATTAACACCTTTAGATATTCCATGCCCTTTGGGAATACTACACCAATCACCATACACCCATAAGAGTAACTCAATATTCACTTATTTATGATATTGAGGCCATTATTCCCATTGAGGTCAAGTTACCTTCTCTACACATCTATTTCAACCATATCCTGGATGAAAATGACTATTGAGTAGCGTGCCTACAAGAACTAGAGTTACTTGATGAGAAATGTTTGGATATGGTGAACAATCTCCAAGCCTATCAAAACTAACTTTGAGGCCACTAAAATCAATGCATGAAACATAGAGAATTTGAACTTTGTGATCTTGTCCTAAAAGAGGACCAAAATAATACCATAGCCAAAAAGAAGCATAAAGGCAAGTTCAAACCTAACTAGGTTGGTCCTTTCATTATTATGGAAAACTATGGAACAAGAGCATATAGGCTTACCACACTTGATAGAAATGAACTTGATGGGTGGATGAACATTATCCACCTCAAATAGTACTATGCTTGAGTGACTTGGTGTATTGTCTATAAAGACCATTTCAAGTTGTGCTATATTATCAATATTCTTATTTGTAATCTACCATTTTACCATCCTATCATCTTACTAACCTATCACTTTTCCTATTGAATATTCATTCTACCATACCTTTTTCATCAATCTATTTTTTTCCCTCCCTACCTAGCCCTATGACCTTGCTTCCATTCTATTTTGTTTCATCCACATTTTTAGTAATTGGATTTTGATTCAATTTCAATCGTTCTTTCAAGCATTCCAAACAAAGGAAGTATTTTGGAGTAGTAAGATAGTAGTTTGGTAGTTACATCCTTTATTTCTTGTTCCATTCTATATACCAAGTGTGTTTGATTATAAATTCCTATGGGAAAATTAGTGTCTCATTAGTCTTATTACTAATTATAACATACCTATGGGAAAATTAGTATTATTGATCTATGCCATTGTTCTTAGTTATAATTGCCTATGGGCAAAATATGGGCAATACTTGTTTATCATACCTTGACATAAATATTAGACATTTCCTATGTTGTAAAATACCTTTATATATTTGTGCTTATTTTGTTTGAATTAGCCACTACACTAGTCAGATTCCTCTACTGTAAGGCAAAAGTATAGTCACTTGAGGTCCTATCTTGAGACTATGTAGGTAGTGCTCGATACTTGCTCAAGTTAGCTCAGTAACCCTAGGCCATGATATCACCATTTTATAGGCAACCTAAGACACATTCTCACCACTTTTTAAACAACCTAAGCCACACTCTCAATGCTTTTCAAGCTTAAACTATTTAGTATCTCATCATTCTCCATTGAGTTGAGGTAACTCAAATATTCTAAAAACATTTAAAAAATAGTTATAAAAACCAAAAACATTGATCACTTCTTTGCCTTAAGTATTTTGGGAACCCTCACTAAGCCATAGGAAAACCATTTATCTCTTAGTTTCCTCATTTTTTTGGCCTTTTATTTCATGTACTTGACATTTTTCAAGACCATTCCCATTATTCTATCACATCCATCATGTTTGTTTTTCATCAGTTATCACTTTCTTCCTATTTCCTAGGAGAAATAAATTCAAAATAATGTTTTTTTTGGATATTATGTCCATGGAATTATGTAGGCAACATCCACTTGCCTAGGGCATATGGAGACAACTTGACCACCTCCTTCCTTTTCTTCTTTCACCTTGCATTATTTGTTTGTTAAGTTGTCACCTATTTTCTAGGGGAAATGTTCATCATAGATTTAATCGATGTTGTTTGTACTAACATTAGGACTAACCATTATTTATATCTTTGTTTATTTATTTACTTGTTTGTTTTTTTGTTGTTTCTATGCCTATTTATTTGATTTTAGTATTGTTGCCCTGATTCAGTTTATGTGCATTCACTAGGTGATTCCTTTCACACTTATACTTTAATCTATCCATATTCATATATTTACATTGTCATCATAGTTTTTATCATTGGTGCATTATTTTCCCTTGAATATTGGATTTTAGGAGTTAGTAATTATGAATATTTTATCCAAGCCCTCATGGTGTTTTATCATGATGCATACCATTCAATGCTACAATAAAAATTAGTTTCAAGAAATCTACTCAATAATGGCAGCATCAACGTCTCCTCGGCACCAACATCCAAATCCAATCCCAATAATATCCCAAGTAGAATAATTACACAATAAAATAATTCCATCCTCTATTAGTTTGGATGAGTATCTCTCTAGAAGAAGGTTGTCCCAATCCATATTTACCCTTTGTATGAAGTTGCCCACATCATATTTTCCATCATCATTTGATCAATCATGTTTTCCATAATCAAGGTCCAATGATTAAAACCACATATGGGAAAATCATTGTACATCATCCCACCTAAATTTCTCAATGATCATAAATATGTTTGGCCAAATCATTTTTGTTATCACTAGTTTAGTTTATTTTTTCCCAAACAAGGGCATGTTGTTATCATGTTTGTCTATCCTAACTAGGGAAACTCCATCTTCTCAATGGTTATAACTACCTTTAGAAAAATCATTGTTTTATTATACCATGTTGCCACTATCAAGATACAATGCTTATAACCACCTTTGGGTAAACCATTATACATTATCCCGCTTCCATTCTCAGTGAGTTTAACTAATTTTTCAAACTCATTATGATCTCACCCCCATCATCTTCCTTTCTTTGGTCCCCTCATTTTGTTTCTTTCTTTTTGAGGGACCATTTGCTGACCTACATGTGTCAACCATTCCCTTGAGGGGAATCATATAGTCCATATATTGTTTCTAAAGTTATAGGTAGATAAGAGATTTTCATTCTTTGTGAAGACATTATTGTTCCTATAGCTTGCAATGCCTTCCCAAATAGGGGCAAACTATAGACACCTAAACCTAGCCACCAATGACCTTCAACCAAGATTTTGGCCAATTTCTAGTAAAATGAATAATTTGGGATAAAAACACTAAAACATGTTAAATTATGTAAACATGTCATATGCAAGTGCCAATTTTGGCCAATGTATCCTTAAAATATGCAATTCATTTTATGATATACGTAACTTTTATCATATCATTTTGAGTCAAAATGACATTTTCACAGCTGGGTGCTCTGGATTGCTCTTTTATACCAATTTTATTACATGATACATGTGCCTCTATTATTATTTTTTGAAAACATCCAAAATATTATAATGGATCCAACACATCTAACATCTCATCCTAATTCTAATCTAGTCAAATTTTGAGCCAATAATATGACATTCTAACTAATTTGAGTAATTTGAGCACTAATTACCAATATTTGCACCAAAATTGACTAATAATGTTAATAATAATTAATTTTAATCAATATCTTAAGTTAATATTCCATTTAACGTGTTGAATATTTCTTTATGGAAATTGATTATGATTTTTTGCATCATCAAATGACATCATTTCTTGGGAAGGCAGCCCTAGGCCATAAATGCATAAAATATTTGATAAAACCCTCCCATGCCTCATTAAGCCATCCCATTCCTCTTTAATTCCTCTCTATCCCAAATATTTATGAGGTCATTTATGAAATTTTACCTCCAAAATTGAATGGATTCTTCGCCACACAACTTCATCTTGAGATGGATGGTTTAGGTTCATTATGATCATTTGTAAAAATCTATAAATAGGAGGCCTTGCATATTGAATTTTAATATTTTTTAGTGTAAATTTATAATTATAAAAATATATATCAAGCCATTTATGTATTTTTATCATGCCTAATTTTTTATCCAAGCCAAAGTCATCACAAAGCCATTAGTGCCAAAGAGAAAAGGAGATAGCCAAACTTCCTTTGAGGAAGACTCATTGAGAATAATCTGAGCAAACCAATTCTAAAATCCATTTGGATCATCCAAGGAAGGTTAAATGTCATTATGTTTTACATTCTAGTTGTTTTTTCCATTTAGTTTTATTATTATGCTCCCCCTTGAGATAAGCTTAAGGTGTTAGCTTTAGTGTGTTTTATTTTGGATTTGGTTTCATGCATTAACACTATAATAAAATACCCTTATTTAAATCCTATGTTCAAAAAAATAGACCTCCAATTCCATGTGTCTCACTCTTGAATCAGATCTAAACCTCCAAGTCGTGCAAGAGTTACAAACTTGCTTGACACTTTGACTAACATCTTAAAAATTGTCCTTATTTACATGAAAGGAGTGAAAAATGGACCTTAAAACCATGAATTTGGATTTAAATGATAGTATACCACTCATTAAACATTTTTCATGCCTTAATAAACTCCTTTTACTTGCCATTCCATCAGTCATGTGCATAGGTGTCTTAAAACTCTTCATTTCCCATGCCTAATTTGGTGTAAGTAGACCAAAAATCAAGTTTGTCTTATTTAACTTGTAAAAACCCCATGAATGGTCTTAAAATATGTTATCATTCCTGAAAAACATAATTTTTGTTCCTTTAACAACTCCAAATAATTCATTTTGGTCCTTAAGCTTTCACTAGGCCTAGTTTCCTTGTATCCATAAAAACCTATAAACCTCCTTTTTTAGAGAGTTATACAGATTATAATGAGAAAATAATTACTTATTATAGGAATTATTATGTCCTTACAACCAAATTTCATCTTTAGACTCTAAGTGAAACTCCATATTTTCTACCTTTTTCTCTCTTGAATTAGGCCTCAATTAGGCCTCCTTGCTTAGGGCCTTATTTTATTGCTATAAAATTTAAAAACATGTGTGAAATCACCAAAATAATTTTATTCACTTCACATATTCCATCACCAACCTCCATGTCAATTTTGAGGTCCTGAGACCTTGTTGAAATATGCAAACCAAGAAATTACCTTACCACCTAACCTTAGTTTGAGTTTGTTTGAGAAAGGCATGGAAAATGGGACTAGTTTTATCACCTCCAATATATATTGTGAAAGTATTTAGACTTTAATATATATTAAAACTCAAAAATTACCTCACTCTATGATTGGGAAGCTTTCCCCTTTTCTAAACACCTACAAAAAACTAAAAACATTAAAAAATAGGGCATTTATTAAAATCTATACAAGTGATTTTAGGATAAAAGTAGATGTTCAAAACCTATTTGGAGTCCTAAGAAACATCCAATAGGTTTTAAGATAAAATTATGTCATCATTTGTGCATTTTAGGTCTTTTTCCATGACTGGTCACTATCAGGGTTAAAGAGAGGTTTAAGACCTACTTGGGTCTTAACAATTGATCATAAAGAAAAATTGTTAATTAACTTCTTTGCAATTGAAAAACCTTCCTATATAACCCCATAAACTATCCAAAATTTCTAAACTTCCCATGAAAAGTGTTATCTATGGTATGAGCATATGAAGTTGCTCCTCGAGTGACATGCTTAATGTTTTCTAAGCTTAAGAGAGGTCTACTTTGAGTGTTTGGTCACTAAACTCCATTCTATTGTTGTAAAGAGTTCATAAAAAAAAAAAAAAAAATCCCATAGATTATTATACATGATCTTTAAGTTCCCATCACCCCTTCATATGATCATGGTGTAGTGGTTAGGGGTCTTGCAGTTTAAGTCCTATCTCCTTCTTACTAGCCCTCAAGGGCTTTTGGATAAATCCTAAGGTTTTTTGCCACCTAGAGATGTATGGATACCTTTTCCATGTTTTTATTTTGCCTCAATAGTCCCCCATGATGTCTAGAAACTTGTTTCATGTTTTAAGTCTAAAATTCTCTCTTACTCTCATGGATGCCCTTTGCCCAAGGAGTATGCCAAGTCTGAGATAAAATAATGTGTACTTCCACTATTAGTATGACTTTTTTTCACTCATAACCACCATCTATACAAAATTTAGAATCAAGGTCATGCCTATAAATCCCTTAACACTTTCATTTCCCTCAATGTTGGACTATAGGCTTGTGATTGTGTGCAGGGTTTTTATTAACTGAGTATGGAGTCATGAAACTCAATTTGGTCAATCTTATCTATGTCTCCTTCAATATCAATACACATTATGAATTTTTGTGTATCTAGGGTATAAAATATATTATCTCAATCATCCCTATTCTTTCATTCCTAGTCTTTGAGACTAGCCTACTTCTCATTAGCCACCAGTAAGTGGCAATCAAAGATCATGACTATGTGTTGGGGTTTAAAACTAAGTTCTATCTCCTACCATGATGATTGAACACATTAAAACCTAAAGAGTTAGCTCCATTGTCTATAGGGTATATTATTTTATATCATGTCACTCTCAACCTCATTTGTCTCTTTCTATTAAGTACACAATATTCTATACAACCTTGTAGGTCCTTCAGAAGGTCTTGACTATGTTCTTGGTACTTAAAACATCATTCTTACATAGTGATATTTTAAAATCTCTTGGATTTATTTTAGGACCTCAAGTGGGATCAAATTTATTTATAACATGCTCCTTTTGACATTTCAAGTCCTTTATTTATGTCCATTTATGTACAAGGTATTGTAGGTAACTACAAACTATCAACTTAGTCTAGTTTCTCATCCTTGACATACAAGTGACCTAGTATCTTTCTAGGGCTTATGATTTGTATGACTGTAATGAGGTTAGGTCTCCATGACATTGTCTTAAGTTGGTTTTATGTTTATATAGGATGTCCAAATGGGGATCTATCGGTTTAGGGTCTTGTAGGTCTCTACTTGACTACTTAGGGCTATCAAGATCCATAATTTGAGTTCCTAAGACTTAAAACCTTAGCAAACCACTATATACTCCCATTTTTATTCCTATCACTATTTCAATGTATAGAGATCTAAAAAACATTATATCACTTTGAATTCACCTGAATGATCTTGTATGGATTACAAGTATGATCAATCCATGTATATGTTCTATGCATTGGGATTTAGAGCCTCTAGTCAATTGGAGAAACTTATTTATGGTTGTGAGATATCCAAGGATACATGAAGGTATGAAAAGATATATCAATCCTCTCCATGATCAATAAACATATACCATACACTCTACATTCTGTACAACATGCATATGAAGGAAACATCTATGAATTTTATTGGAGAGTGTGAATATGGTGTCTTATATTTAAATTTATACAATTCTAGTAATAAAATATCATATCAAAGATCATATACCATCATGCATTACTTGGTATATGAGCCAAATTGACAGTCCAACCTATAGTGAATTGTCTAAACACAAACTATGTTCTAAAGAGCTATCACACTAGATGAGTATGGATAAGAAACACATATTCAGATAAAAAACATAAACTCCATGAAATTTATGGATGTTCCATGATTGATGAAGCATTATAAAACCTATGATAATTACCACTATGAATACAAAATAAAGACTTGCAGTTGAATCATTGAAACAGTTTATACACTAAGACATTCTTCATTTAAGTGAAATCACTTCATGCAGATGTATAAAATAATTAAACCACCATTAAAACTAGATCCAAGACCTATTAAAACCATTGTAAAAACTATTTCTCTCCATTGATTTTAGATATAGAGAAACATGTGCAAGAACATACCCCTCTTAGATGAATATGCCATAATGACCTGCTATAATTGTTAATAATTATTCATAAAGAATAAGCCACTAATATGAAAACTAATTCTAATTATTTCAATCTTACTAGGACCCCTAAAAAATTCCAAATTTTCATCTCCTAAATTTCTCTCTTAGATGTGCCATTTAATGTAATTTTGCCTTTATAGGCTTATGAATGCTACGATGGTGGAGAAAAACTGTCTAGAGTGCCAGTTTGACCTAAAACTTGTTATATAGATTTAAAATTATCTTAGGAATCCAAAGTGATATTTACAAACCATTTTCAACTAGAAACTAATCTTACAAGGTCATACAAGTGCTTGTATGGTGTCCTTTTACCAAGATTAGGCATTGAAATACAAATTCTATCAGACTCTAACTATTCCTAAACCTTATCTAACCTTTTTATGATATTACAGGTATTTAAAATCTTCCATAAACATTCTCTCCTTGGAATGGCACATCTAACTCTTTCACATGGGCCAAAAGGTGGCCAAAATGTGATATTTTGCATATAAGAGTCAAATAAGAGTTAGAGCATGATAATATGACATTAAAGAGACCTCAAATAACATTTTATAATTACCCTAGACTATATTATACCTTTTGCCATGTTTTACCATTATAATACCTTATGATTGACCATAGGACTAGACAAGTGATCATAAGACTAGAATTTGGACAATGTTATACAAGGGAAAATATGACCACATGGAAAAATTTGGGACCACTAGAGATCATGAAAATACCATGACAAACCTTAAAACTTCTATGAAGTTTGAACTTATAATGGGTGACTAATTATAACATGAAGTAATAATTTGGTCAACATTCTTGGTGATTCATAGGGGTAGCATGCCTATAATGCTAATGGAATCATATGGATAACATGCTTGTAATTTCAATGGACCAGTAGCCTTTTCCTTCCACTAGGATATGGAGTCACTCTTATACTAAAATCTAAAACTAATATGCCTTCTAAACATTTTTGAATTTACACCACACAACACAACTAGAAAAAATAACACACTATGATTCAAATCATTTAGGGAAAACCATATAAAAGACATAAAACAACACACCTAACCTAATATATATAGACCTCAGAACATGTTTAAGGTGATGGAACCATTTCTTCTTGATTCAACTACAATAAAAAAGGATGTTCCTTGAGTCATAGCTTTTCCATGAAAGTAAATCACCATAGGATGGATGTTTGTCAAAAAAAAATTCTTTGTGAAGGTGATCAAAAGACTTAGCATTGATAAGACCTCTACTAGCTACAATTTTACTTGTTGGAACTCCATTGAATAGTCCTTATAACTCTCCTTTAGGATTGATTGATAGTGCATCTTGCCTACTCTCTTTTATGATAATTATATGTTTCTTAACTTGCTTCTTGGGAAACATGAAACCTTGGTCAAATTCACCTTCATTTAGACCATGATGTTATTGATGTCTAGATCTCTCATGCTTGACTTCTTACTGATCAAACTTGTCTGCAAGTGACTCAACATCAGATTGTTGTCTAGGCTATTCTTTGACCACAAAAACTTTTGTCTTGAGATGATTAGAATCCATGATTATAGCATGATTGAAAGAGATTGGATAATTATGTTCATACTTCTTAGGTCCACTAATTATCTCACTTTCAAACTCATGTTCTTTAGGAGGGAGAGTTGGCTTACTTATCTATTTTAAACTCTTGAATTATAACATGAAACTGATGCCATAGATCATGTTATTCTTCATGACTATCACACTCATGAACTCATTCACCTTGAAAATGCATAATTGCACCATATTTTACATCCTCATCCTTTATCATAAGTTTAAAATCATCATCATAATCTATGTGAAGATATTAGTTACCTCTTGTAACTTGTTAAAGAGGACCATCAAGGATTACCTTAGAATGTTCATCACCTTAATCATGAATGATTTATGTGCCAAAACTTATCTCTTCATTGAAAGTATATGGATCACAGTCATAAGTGTTATCACCATATTAATATAGGAAGAGATCAAAAATACCTTCAAGTTTGTAAGATGATCCATCATCTATGACATGTTCCTCTTCCTCATGGATAGTACAATTTAGATTAGAACTAGATTCTAAATATGGTTCATAAAGAAACTTAGCCAATGATTATGTCTTTATAGTCACCTTTTCTCTATAGCTAGTTATAAAGGCCAATAAGAACCAATTAGCTAAGATATATCCTTCTATCTTTGTAGTGAAGTCTCTTGATAGACAAATAGCAAAATGTGCTAGTAGATCTACCACCACTATATCTTGTAGGATTGGAAAGCTTAGATAGTCATGCAAGAATACCTTAAAACTTTTCATGATCCCTATTAAATAATCTAGTATATAATCAAGTTGAAAGACTCATTTACTTTGTCTCATATTTCAAGCCCAACTTATCTATCACAAGTTTGGGCATAATTAAAGTGTTTACCCCACTATTTACAATGCAATTATGAGCAAGTTTATCTCCCATAATGAGGTTAAGATAGAAAGTTGGGGGATTTTAAGATTTGATGGAGGGTTCAACAATATGGGTGGTATGATCCACACTTATAATAATTGTAAAATATTAATAATATAATGTAGATCAACACAAAACAATAGATATTGGTGGACTAAGATGTCCAAATATTCAATATATGAAAAAATAGAATAAACACCCTTAAGGTAGGGAAACACTATAAAATACTCCTTTAGGAATGAATATTTACATAATGTTTCTTTGAGGGTAAAACCTCTAATATCCTCTTATAATAAAAGACTCAATTCTTAAATTATTTGAAATGATATTCACCTCCTTTACATAGACCTATAAATAACTAACAATGGATGGGTACCTCCTAATCCCAAATTAGGATAACCATTACCCAATGCACTAATTCCACAAGTTACTCAATTATACTAATATATTAGACCCATATAACTAAGGGGGATGTGTTAAACATGTTAGCATCTACATCAACTCATATACATTAATATATCATATCCATAGATACATAGCATTGCTTCCCTCCTTGACGTTTTTTATCACCAAAACATAGGAAGAAAACAAATAATGAGTGTGCTTGAAATCATTTCACACTTGTATCCAATATCAATCATATATCCATATATATGTGATATTTTCAAGTGATAGCTCTCTAATATTGTTTCCAAATTTCATTGTGCTCCTCTGATTCTATTCAGATTCATAACTTTACTACTTTAGTGTCCATACATAATTATACCTCTTCTAATTTCATGTACCATATTCCACTACGCTACTCTGATTCCATCCATGACCATAGTAGGTATTCCTATATGCATAGTCAGTTATTTACCCATTCATTTCATGTTCCATATGTTATTTCACTTATTTTATTCCATACCTGACCATAATAGTCCTTTGGCTTTTATTCATAGCCATAATTATTAGAACTCTAATTTCCTATATAGCCAAAGTCATAGTTATTATGACACTCCCTCATATGGCTCAATGATTGTTTCCTCTCATGATGATGTGGGTGTCTATATAATTCAACCTTTTTTTATACTTTGACCTTATCAACCTTTTCTTCTACCTCTTCCACATTCTCCTTCTTTGTCTCTTGAGTAGATGAAGTGTTCATTTTGGATTGTAGTGTGTATTTATCTGTCATCTAAATCTTCTTCATGTTCTTCATCACCTTTTTCAATCTCATCCTCATGATCTACCTTAACTATTATTGGTGCCTTTCCTAATATGATATATTATAAAGTGACCTTTTTCCTATACCAAAACTTCATGGACTTATTTTGAACATTAATATTGATTGTTCTGAAAGTCTCTAACCATGGATATCTAAGAACCATATCCACATCATCCATATCCAAAGCATAAAAATATGAATGAAAAACATATTTTTCCATAATGAGCTTCAAATTTTCAAACACTGGAATATTATAACCATATACTTGAACCTCCTTGATGTTATTTTCTTGAACATGTAGATGCTTGGACACATTCATGCTAATAAATTTATACTTGATAGTAGGATTTATAGACACAACAAAATTCTTATTTTGAATTCATCCATGAAATTGAAAAATTAACTTAGATTTATTTAGAGCCAAATTATTTAGACCATTATCATCTAATTATTATTCTTGTTTGTTTAGATCCTCTACCTCTCCTTCTGAACCATCTATACTCTCCTCATTATCTTTATGCTTGATTTCTTCTTCTTCATCATTACTTGGATGTTCTTCCTCATTCTCTTTATTTTCTTCCACTAATTTTTATTATTAATCATCTCCATTCTCTTATTCATTACCATCATTATTTTATTCCTCTTCTTCATCCTCTTTTTGATTTATATCCCATTGATCTAGAAAGACATGTTCTATTTCTTCCTATGAAGAATACCTTTGTGTGAAGCTCAACTGTTTAAACCAATGTTGTGTAGGCCTAGAAAAAGAAAGAGACAATTGTGTTTTCCACAAAATTGTTTGAGTATTATTATTATTAAAAAGGAGCCACAATTATCTAGAATCAATATCATCCTCCCCTAAAAATACTTGTAACTTTATGGTCCACAAAAAGAACTAGGGTTCATGAAACCCTAAAATGTCAATAAATCATTCAAAATTAATCAAAATAGTCCAAAATTTTGATTATAGATTCCCATTAGGATATTGTAACTTTAGTAAAAATTTTGTGATAAAATTAAAAAAATTTAAGTATATATATTTATTATATGAAAAAACATAAAATCATAATAACTCATGCCAAATGACTAAAAAAACTCTAAAATTTTGTCTATAAATTTATTGTATTATGATAAAAAAATCAATGAAAATTTCAAATAAAAATTCCTTATATTTATAAATATATAGTGAAATAAGTACAAACCCTAAAATATTAATAACTCCCACAAAACTAATCATAAAGGCTCAAAGTTTTTAGTGAGACTTATTTAAAATATTCTTAATATCTAGTAAAAAATTGGTTAAAATTTAGAAAATTATTAAAATATATTGATGATTGAAAAAAATTAGGGTTTTGCTCCACACAAATTACACAGATCAAAGATCTCATACCACTTGGTATGATCCACACTTATAATAATTAGATATTATTGTTAAGATCCTACTGCTTACTAAGGGCACACTTGATTACCTTTGTATTAGCAACTAAACATGGAATTTAACTAGAATGAATAAGTAACTAGAAATATGAAACAACACAGAATATGAGAGACAATACATAACTTGTATTAATACTCTTCTATAAAAGAATTACAACAAAGAGATGCCACACTCTTCCACCTTACAGGTTTGCCACACCAAGTGTTTAGTAATTCACCTTTAAGAGCTCACTCTCTCAATTATGGTCCCAACACACAACTCAAACACAGAGTTGGTGTTCACCTCCAACCAGTCAGTATCCACTACTACCAGTACACAAGTGCTCCACGCACTCCATAAGTGCTCCACGCACTCCAAGTACTCAACGTACTCTAAGTAGATCTCCCCTAAACTTGCAACTCAAATGATCTTTCTTATGGAAGGATCTACCTTGCCTTCCTCTTTGCTCAATAATTGAGTACACACCATACTCCAAGTAGATCCCACATGATCCTGTTCCCTATTGTGTTGCTATCACCTTGATTCTGCTGCCACCTGTAGATCAACCTGGTTCTGCACACCTGCAAACCTTAGACCTTACACACACATACACCTGCAGATCAATGATCTTACTTACCATGTAGATCTCCAAACATGGCCTTGCACACCTGTTGACCAAGATCCTACATACATGAAGAATCTTTCTGATTCTCCAAACCAGCACCCACACTTGGCACTATGGCACTAGGAGGAACACACCATGCTCTCTTCACACATAGAAGGAGCTAATATTTTGCTCTCTTACTCTCTAACACTCTTTACAATACAACCCATGAGTCTATTATATAGATCTCATGAAAACAATAATTAGACATCTAATTACAATAATTAGATCCATAGCTTCCAGTCTAAAATTTGCCTTCTACATGCAAACAATCGGTTCGTTAACTAACTATCTGTGAATTGGTAGTTTTGGAACCGCACAGGTGATTGACGTCAGTCCCTATCAGGCTGGAGATGATCGACATCAGCCGATATCTGACTGATGTCAGTTGCCTTTCCCACTAAATATGACTGACATTGGTTGATCAGACCGACACCAATTGCTCTGCAACTCAACAACCTCTCAGCAACCTCCTCCATATCTACATTAGTGAAGCTTTAGCTCCATAACCTACCAATATCCCACTTGGAGATAAACAACTACACTATACCTATACTTGTACCCCATCTAATCTATTTCCTAGCTTGTATCCCTCTTTAAGATCAATCCTAAAGACCAACCACCACACAACCTGTGGTGCACCTCCTATCATCCAAGTAACCTATCGCATCCGCATCTACAAACCCATGTAGAAAAGAACTTGACCCTACATAACATGTCAACCTACTACTGGTCCCTCTCAAATACCTAAGAACCCACTAAACTACCCTCCAGTGCTTCTTTCCCAGATCAGCTCCAAACTTTTTGACAGCTCCCACTGAGTGGGCAACCCAAGTCCAGTACACATGTACTTAACCTCATCATGTGAATCAGGACCCTGTTCTATGAACTGTCCAACCATCGGTGTGCTAACTGGTATCACACAATCATCTAGAGACAAAATCAACTTGTGATCTTCCATGTCTCTAGAACACACTCATGCCAAAGAATTTTGCTGCTCTAAATTCCTCATGACATGCTACTAAACTAACCTTACCTTTAGCTCAGCAAAACCCTGTATGTTTGAACCTGCACCAAGCATACCATCCACATACAATAACTGAATAATGTTGTGACCATCATCCACCTGGTAAGACAAACATAATGGTTACACTGACATTGACTAAAGCCCTACTTTGTCATCCACCTAGTACCACCTGTCAGACCTGTACCACTGTCCTACAGCTACCTCAAGACCATATGACTTGGCCTTCCATCTCACGTATCCATTCTCTCCATTCTTTAACTAAGGTATCCATTTGTCTCTCAGTGCTTTCTTTTAATTGGTAACCCTACCAAATCTCCCGTTTGGTTCTGCATCCTAATCCATGCCATGCTCCCACTGTTTCCTAGATCCTTCCTGCTCTGCAGTGAGCAACGAGTATAAAGAAGAGGAACAATAAATTTAAGGCTTACTTACCACTTTTAGTCCTCCATATGGGTGTTTGAGACTCCTTGATAGCTTGCTATCTACCCAAAATCTATTACAGTGACCGACCTCAGTCACCACACAGTCTGCATCTGACTAACATCAGTTCCATGCACCTGTCCTAACTACTGACCCCATCGATGTCAGTGTCTACCTATTACTAACGCCAGTCCTCCTAACCAACATTGGTCTTACTGTTGCTGACATTGGTCCTCCTGACTGACATTGGTCTTACCCTGCTCGACACCACCAACTCTGGTCTGCACATGATCGACATCGACACCTATCTGTTCGATGCTGGTTCCTCCTAACTGACACCAATACCTGTGTTCACCTATGAGTGATGACTTTTTACTTGTAAGCTTTCTTTGAATCAAATCCCTATCCAAATTGCTCTACTTAGAGTTACTCAGCCTTCTCCACTGATCTCTATATGCCATCTCCTCCATAAACACCAAGGCTTTCCAGTTCTTAAGTCTATCAAAAACATCTGACTTCCTCTTAATAACATGCATCTCCTTCTTGCTCATGTGACCAAGCCTACAAAGCCATGTCTTCGCAACAAAAGAGGAATCAGTAATATAAGTAGATAGATAAAGGATACCTACTTTCTTATCACCAGCTAATTCAAGTGCATCCACTGTGAGAGTTCTTGTGCATCTCTCATCACCCAACTTTCTTGAAGAAATTAGCCACATCTTCAAGACTGGGACCTGCATGACCTCCTTCAACACCCATGTGTTGGCCATCTACAATTTCAGCTTCACTTCCCCTTTGCCAATTCTTTGGCAAGGCACACCAGCCCCTAAATAAATCTTTCCAAAGTCTCCAAAGACCTTAACATGGAAAAATACTCTATTTTGAGCTGCATGGAAAGAGGCAACATAATCTATAAGACAAGATTCTAATTTATCCAAGAAACCTCCCAGAGCATCTTGTGTAACAACACCTGTAACATCTGCTTCTTCAATTCCTTCATGCTGATCTGCTACCAACCAACAATCTTTCTTTACCTACTCTTTCTTTCCATAACACCATAATTGACCATTCGTGCTTTTCAATTCCTCCATTCTTAGTGTAATTTCTTCTGCCATTGCTATACTCTCACTCAATCAGAAACCCCTAAGAGTGACCTATAATCAAACACAAACCTGCTCCCTGCAACCTTAGCTTTGATACCAACTATTAGGATCCTACTGCCCACTAAGGGCACACTTGATTACCTTTGTATTAGCAACTAAACATGGAATTTAACCAAAATGAATAAGTAACTAGAAATATGAAACAACACAAAATTGAGAGACAATACACAACTTGTATTAATACTCTTCCAAAAAAGAATTACAACAAAGAGACACCACACTCTTCCACCTTACAGGTTTGCCACACCAAGTGTTCAGTAATTCACCTTCAAGAGCTCACTCTCTCAATTACGGTCCCAATACACAATTCAAACATAGAGTTGGTATTCACCTCCAACCAGTTAGTATCCACTACTGCCAGTACACAAGTGCTCCATGCACTCTAAGTACTCAACGTACTCCAAGTAGATCTCCCCTAAACTTGTAACAACCTACAACTCAAATGATCTTACTTATGGAAGGATATACCTTGCCTTCCTCTTTGCTCAATAATTGAGTACACACCGTACTCCAAGTAGATCCCACCTGATCTTACTCTCTATTGTGTTGCTGTCACCTTGATTTTGCTGCCACTTACAGATCAACCTGGTTCTGCACACCTGCAAACCTTAGACCTTGCACACACATACACCTACAGATCAATGATCTTACTTACCATGTAGATCTCCAAATGTGGCCTTGCACACCTGCTGACCAAGATCCTACATACATGAAGAATCTTTCTGATTCTCCAAACCAGCACCCACACTTGGCACTATGGCACTAGGAAGAACACACCATGCTCTCTTCACACACAGAAGGAGCTAATATTTTGCTCTCTTACTCTCTAACACTCTTTACAATACAACCCATGAGTCTATTATATAGATCTCATGCAAACAATAATTAGACATCTAATTACAATAATTAGATCCGTAGCTTCCAGTCTAAAATTGGCCTTCTACATGCAAATAACTAGTTCATTAACTAACTATCCGTGAACTGGCAGTTCTAGAACCACACAGGTGATTGACGTCGGTCCCTGTCAGGCTGGAGATGACCGATGTTGATTGATATCTGACCGATGTCGGTTGCCTTTCCCACTGAATATGACCGATGTTAGTTGATCAGACCGACGCTGGTTGCTCTGCAACTCAACAACCTCTCAGCAACCTCCTCCATGTCTGCATCAGTGAAGCTTTTAGCTCCACAACCTAACAATTATGTAAAATATAATGTAGATCAACACAACACAATAGATATTGGTAAACTAATATGTCTAAGTATTCAATATATTTAGAAATATAATAATCACCCTTAAGGTAGGGCAACACCATATAATACTCCTTTAGGAAGGAATAAATTGATAATGTCTCTTCGAGGGGACAACCTCCAAGATCCTCTTAAAATAGAATACTAAATGCTTGCTTAATTTACAATTATATTCACCTCATATATATATAAATATAAATAACTAACAATGGATGGGTACCTCCTAATCCTAAAGTAGGTCGACTATTACCCAATGCATTAATTCTACAAGTTACTCAATTATCCTAATATATTAGACCCATATAACTAACTAAGCTAGATGTGTGACATATGCCAGCATCTTCATCAACCCATATACACTAATATGTCATATACTTAGATAAATAAAAGTGGGTAGGTGTATTTGTGAGGGCTACACCACCATGTCTTGATGGTTGAGGATTGATATGGATTTAGGATAGTTTCTCTTGAAGTAGTTCCTTTTGATCGGGTATGTCGAGCACTTGCCAAAGGGATATAGATGTTTTAGTGTTCTTAAAAAATTTAATGATGTTCAAAGAAGAAACACTATCCTTTTCTTTCATCCTAGGAGGCAATGAAGTACCTTGAACTTGAGGCAATGAAGATTGAGTCACACTTACCAAGTTATGATTTTGAAGATGTGTAGTAATTATATAGGGTACCACATTTGCATTCACACCTTGTTACCTTAGAGGATTATTTGGAATTGCATCCACATCTTGAATATCTACCAAATCCCTCATCTTTAACCTTGTATTGGATAGAACTAAAGTGTTTTGATTTAGTATAGTCTATCTTCCACTTGAAATTTTTCAAGGCTCACTCCTTGACTACCACATGCTCCATTTATTTATGCTTACATGAAGCTCTCATCTTCTACTATAAATTGATGAGTAGGCCCTCATTGATCTACCAAATCTTGTGCTTTACCCTCATTCACAATCCTTAAGGCTATCATTCTTCTCCTTGAACCAATTTACTATGGAATGAAACCATGGATATTGTGTTAGGAGTATAATTTGGATTGTAAACATTGGGTAGCATAACAAAATTAGGCTAACCTTGTCCACTCCCTTGAACATTATGCTAAGGTGGAAATATATTTTCTTCTAGAGGTTAGTAGTAAGGGTTTTGGTGAACTCCTAATTATTGAATTAGTTACCTAATTTTATCTTCTAAGGCCTTATGTTTTACATAAAAATCAATGGCATCATCTAATTTATTTTGGGTAGATATATAATTGTTTCTTGAAATTAGAATTAGAGCATGACTTGGAGGAGTAGAAGACATGTTAGGTAATATGTGCATAGATACCTTTGGAGGGAGATTACCTGCTTGGATCAAACTATTCTCAACTCTAATGGGTATGTCATAGGCTTTAGACAAAGTGTACCCACTTATGGAGTGAAAAATGATAGCTATATCAGTCCTAATAGCTCTAAAGTATGTTGGGAAAATAAAACTTATAGGGGGTCTCATGGGAAGTGGCAAGCTATTCCATGTTTTTTTTGAAATCTCTCATTGAAATCATGCACAATTTACTTAGGCCCTCTTTGGATAACATTCAATTGATGCATGATTTATTTATGATCACTCTTATCTTTAAAAATTTGAGTCAACAACTCCTAAAACTCATCCAAAGTAGTGATGCATCCTCTTATAAATGTTCTATACCAATCAATGGATTTTCCCCTAAGAGAAATGGAAAGAAATCAAATTGCTATGTTAACTTCAGTGACATTATTGAAATTACAGAAGTTGAATATGTCTCTAATATGCTCACTTGGGATGATAGGACCTTCCCTATTAAAACTAGGAACACTCTTGGTTTCATTAATAGGATATCATCATAGGCATTGAGGGTTATATTATTTTCAATATTGAAGGATAGGAGAGAATGTTGCCTAGCCATGTTGCCTTCAAAATCTTCTTCACTCTCTTACTCTTCTTGACTTTAAAAACCTTCTATCTCTTCAATTTCTTTAGGATTATCAAATGTCAAGATATTATTAGGATATTAAACTTGAAGAGGAAGTTTAAGATGAAAGGGTGGATTTTTTAGATGGTTATTTCTAATAACAACTGACCTAGTAAGGATTATTATTGACCAAATTTGACCTATAGGTTAAATTGGGACCCCTATAGGTAAAAAATTGAATTTTTAGATGTTTTATGGGTATAATATCTTTTCATGCAGTTTATTATAGGTCTTTTAGTGTGATTTCATGTTATATTAGCCTTGGTCAATTAATCTTTTAGTCCATTTATCATTTGAAGTCATTTTGGGGTCATAAATAAGGCATTAAATGAGTTGTACAAGCTACTTGGTAAATTTTAAGATTCAAAAATATTATATAATCACCCATGTGTCCTAAGAGGTCTTAATAAAATATAATAACTAAAAAGTGGTAGGTTATTTAGAAGAAAGGGTAGATTTCTTGAGAAAAAAGTAGAGTTTGGCACCTATACAGGTCATGGGGAAGTGTGCCACTTGGGATAAGATTATACAATGTATTTTAATATTCTTAAATATTATTTCCACATTTTAAATTCTATAAAAGTTATAATTTTATTATAAAACCATTCTACTCTTTTTTCACCCTTTTAGACATATAAATCTAGTCTTCAGGTTTATACTTGGTATGGCTAGCAGGGGAGGTTTTAAATCAAATACCTCGGGAAGGTGAAATTACACTTAGAGAGATTCATTTCCATAAAAATATTTTTAATAATTGTGGCCTATGATTTATCAACCATCTTCATGAGGTTTATTGTGTTTTTCTACTTACCAATCTATATACCCTATAGGTTTTGATCCATCTTGGACAAGTTTGTACAAACTAGTTATTAAGATTGAGTCTAGATGATTTCATCTTCATCCTCTAATTATTTACATTTTTTCTTTAGTAGTTCAATGTGTTTTTATATTCTAATCATCTTAAGTTGAAGGAAGGAAAACATTTTTGTGCAATAGGTAGGTTTCCACCATTTTAAAGATTTTCACATTTTTATGGTGACTTCACTGAGTTTTATAGGTTCATACTGATGTTTATGATTTTTTATTGATCCTATTTACCATTAAAAATCTTTATCCAAGTAATCTCCATGAGATTGCGATCATAGAACACCATACAATCAATCTACTATATGACTATGACATTAGTCAACCTGGTGCTTGAAAAGGAAAATCATGTTGAAATGAGGGTATTTTAGTTTTTTTTAAATACTCACAATTTTAATGGAGTTCATTTAAATTTTTTAATAAGGTACATGATCCTTAAAAATTAGACTCATCTTCACTACCTAAACACACAAGCTACCTACTACAATTCAAATATTCACCTATAGGAATTTTGGAGGATGATGTCATGTTATGATGGAAGCCTTTTTAGTGGTTTTAAGATCTTAGAGGTGTGAGGAGTGAATTTTGGAGTGTTTATATTGGTTCATAACTCATGAAAGGTTAAAAATCATGTACACTATCCACTTTTAACTTTAGTACCTGTATACATTGAATGGACACCTACATGCAGCCTAATAGAGAGCTAAATATCCATTTCTAGTGTTGAACAAACATGGTGGAACTTTATTGACATAATAATGTGTTTAATAGACATTGGAATACTTTTTTTAGGGTTATATGAGAAAATTATAGTGGATACTACCTTGAAAAGCATAAGATGACTATTCAAGAATGTTTTCCCCAAAGGACAAAAATAAGAATTTTGATATCTCATAATAGGGTTGAAAATACCTTTTATGCATATTGATGACTATAGCTTGTATTACCCATATAATACAAGTACCTTGAAAATTTTTAAGCATAAAGGGTTAGTGGAGGATAGTGATTGAGAGGCCTAAAATTGCCTATAAAAACACTGAACTTAGGCATTGATGTCTACAAGTTTGATCCAAAAGAGACACTTTTTAACCTAAAATGGAAAACTAGGTCTTAAAACCATATTTAAACATTTAAAAATTATTTAAATGAGAAATTTTGACATAATATATCATCAAATAGGTTTATGGGTTGTATTTTCCCTTGAAATGTACATCTATAGGTTCCTATTTGTTCAACTATGCATCTACAGCTAGGGGTCAAAACCCATATCACCCTTTAAAGTGGATTTGTGCATGAAATTATCAACTTGTGATAATGGAAGATGATTAAAAAGATAATAAAAAGATATTAAAAGTAATATGACACAACTTCCAAGGTGAAATAATCACTCATAAGCTCCTTTGGTCAAAATAGTCATCTACAGTTTGACTAGGTGTAACAGTGAAAGGAAACAAGTGAACCATACATTGGTAGGTCTAAAAATGCATTGGTTTGAGTTAAAACTAGTATGAAATAAAATAAAATATCTATATGAGATATTATAATATAAATTCAATGAAAAACACACATGATAACCTACAGGTGTCCCCTCTAAAAGCGAAAGACAGTAAAAAATTATGCATACAGTATGTGAAAGACATGGGTATAAATAAGTATGTAGAATATTAGGTTGATGGGATATCTTGGAGAAATTTGGGTATGTTATTTATAATATTAATAAACTCCCATGAAAAAAAAACCATGTATATAAAAGGTTTTAAAATGGTAGTACACAGTCAATTTATGATTGACATACATACAGTCCACCTTTAGCAAGCATGTTGTGGATGTTGAGAGAATTGAGTGGTTAAATGACATAATTAAGGGCCAAGTTTTTGTGTAGGATGTATCCATAACTTTAAAAATTCTCTAAAATATTCATAATTTTCTCAATAAATAGGGGAGTTCCCTCTATTTTATCTCAGATAGATTTCACTCCCCTCATGCATAAATCCTGCAGTCTGTAGGATGGGAGAAAAAGGGTGGACAAGAATATTTTTTTTTACCTTTAAAAGAGTTATGTGGAGTTGGATAGTACCTAAGAAAATATTTATAACACATCATAGTAGTATATAACCTATCAAGATTATCTAAAATCTAAATGTTGCAGTCAAGCCCATTGGGTAGGGTTTTTACATAGAGCCAAATTGGTAGACCAATGACATCTACAACTTTAGTAATGGTTTACAATGGACAAACAAATTTTTTTGGGATAATTTTATAGGTTTTAAATCTTATGGAATTAAAATAAGTAAAATATGATTATTTAATTACAAAGGTTACATGAAGGCCTATTGGACATGGTTTAGGCCTAGTATCCAAATGAGGGTCATTCACACTTATAGCATGATATATGCATTATAAACCATTAGTAGATGTTTATGAGGTAATATAAGATATTTTACATCTATTTAGATTCAAATTAAACCACAAAGAAGCCATGTTTGAATTAAAAACCCACTAGTCTTGTAGGAAAGGGAAAGAGAAGCTCGATAAGGTGATTTCAAGTGATCATATCTCTATTGATGCTTTGCATGGGGACCAGATGATTTTTGAGGTGTTATAAAGTGTCCTAAATATCATTCTCATGGATTTTTTTTCAATTTGAATGTTTAGTTTTTAAGAACAATTCTTAAGAGGTCAAACTATCTAAAACCCTTGTTAAACCCTTATAAAGACCCAATTGGGAAGATGAGGATGGTAAGATACTCTAATGGAATATTTTTCCTAGAATTATTATTGGAAGTTTTATAATACTCTCTCAGGATACTCCCCATTAGCATTAATTGTACAAAACTATATAAATGGAATGCAAAATAGGATTTTCTTGACAATTTTGTCCATTGTGCATGTTGTAAGAGGTTTCAAGATATAAAAATAACATGGGAGGGAATATTAGGACTTAATATAACTCCCAATGTAAATTTAATTCCTTTTAATAACTCCTAAGTACCTTAACTGGCTACTTCATCTTAGCTAGTCAAAACTAGCATAGTGACTAAGCTAGTGAAGAGGGTGGAAAACTTTATGTGAGCTAATTTTAGTGTGTGACTAATGATTATAAGGACATGGAAGGTTTTTAAACATGTCACTCACTCCCTCCCATGTATTTTCATGGAAAATTTATGCCTCTTTAAAGGCCAAGTGTGCATCACGCATGAAAGAAGAGTTTTTTGGACTGTAGATGATGATGGCTCATTCCCAGATGATTCTAGATGACCAAGCCTACAATAAATGCATGGAGAGGAATGTATAAAATAATTTCCAATTTATTAAAATAATAATACTTGTTTGTAATTAGTTTTGGGATGTTTAAATAGGTCCAAATCATGAAGGCAATTTTCTTAGCTAGAATGAGGAGTTTCATGCACCTTTTCAAGAGTTTCATGCCTTTTATGGACACTTTTACTTATTTACCTTGCATGGTTCATCCCAAATCCTCTTCTCATGCAAAATTAACTAATTATATTAGCTTAAAAAGTGTCTTTATGATCCTTGGGATTTTCTTTTCTCCTCTCTCTCTCTCTCTCTCAAGTTCTATAAGAACTAGCCATGTTGGCCATTGTAACTAATGCTCCACTTGAGTATGGAAAATCCCTACTCATTTGAATACCATTTTATCAAAAAGACTAATAATTTTTATCTCTTCATGACTATTAATAGTGTGTTATTCTTGGATGATTGATTTTTATTAAGTCATAACTCTTGTTTTTTAAGCATGTTATTTCATTCTTTCAACCTATTTGCAATTGGAAAGCTTTTTCTTGTAGGGCATGTGAAGTGTCATGGATGAGTGAGTTAATATATTCACTAGTTCCATTTAAGGTCTATTATATAGTCCTCCTAGCCTAAACATTCATCTATAACCTCACAATGTAATATTGATGTGAGAAGATGTAGATTGGAGAAGTGTATGTTTGGTTAGTCTTTTGGTTTCATGTGTAACATGTAAATGGTCGGAAGTCATAAAATTATTTAGTGTATCACCTCACTTAGAATAGTTTACTTTGAGTTAACTATCTCCCTTTTCCCCTCAAAATCTTAGGTGTAGTAGTGATCTAAAGTGGTACATCAAGAGAGCTAGCCTTATCTAGAGATTCACCTCATTCATAGGCTACACACAAGCCTAGAGGTGTTTTCATTATGAAACTTGGATGAGGAGAGCTGAGAAATCTCTTCAAAGGTTGAAAATCCAAGTGAAAATAGTTTTTTGCAAGCCCAATAGGAATCTTGGTCCAAGAAGTTGAAATATTTTTGGTGTTGTCTTTTAATAATAAACCTTTAGAGGCATCTATCCAAGCATCAATGACAACTCCAAAGTTACATTAGATAGTTAATCATCCTAGGTATTCCTATTAAATATTGTTAATAACCATTCCTTGTGTTCTTATTTCCTAATGAGTTCCATGGCTGACCATGGTGTTGATTTTTATTTCACACAAGTTGGTGAGATATATCTAGCCTATGAAATTCCCTATTAGCCTTGTTTTGGCCCTTAAAAATTATAATATGACTCATGCCATCTATAATATAACCATTTATATCTTATTCATGAAGTGTATCAGCCCTAAAAGTAACCTTCTCAATGTCTTCCTCCTCCTATTCAACCTAGCCACTTCTCAAGTCAATCCATTTCCACCTTCAAGAAAATACTTTTGGACTATGAGAGGTATATGTTAAGTCTTGACATACAAAGGGGATATGGTAAAGAGGTTCCTAGTCATTTTATTCATAAGGTGAGAGATTCATTAGATCTAGTCAAAAGAGAGTGGGCACCTATTGCGAGAGCCAATTGGTAAAGGCTCATACGTGAGATGATAGATGTAAGTGGCTTAGTTTCATCCTTAGAGGATAAGATAAAAATTCATGAAAGATAGCCTCACCAAACCTATCAGCCTTCATATCCACTTCCCCAAGATTGTTATTCAGTCCTATTTATTTTTTCCTAATTATTTGAAAGAGAGTTGAAAAGAGAAGCCTCATTTTTAAAGATATTCTTGATAGGTAGATTAAGTTGGATAATAAGAAAATGAATAAATCCATGTTAGTATCAAATTAAGTGGAATTCAAGCCCCTCATTCCCCTCTCTTATTACATTCCCACCTTAAGAAAAGACCTCTAGATATGAGATTCTAAGTCGGAGACAAGGTGGATAATCCAAGCCTAAGGAGATCCCAAGTTCCTTGAACACTTCATCTACTACTCAAATTGCATCACCAACTCAAGAAAATATTTCTAATCCTAACATCCTAAGCTGCAGTAAGATAGTGGAATCATGGGGAAAGAAAGAGAATATATGCATTGATAAGGAGTGTGAAGTTGATAATAAAGTTGATCCTTTGTAATCCCCTCCCACCCTTTCTCAAAAGACCTTTTGTGTTCCATGTAAACCCTATTGTACTCCTCATCCTCATTAATATTCCTATAAACTTAAAGAAAAACTTTTCCAAGAGAACCTATCTAAACAAATTGAAGAGTTAGAGTTAAAGATGAGATTGCTAAGTCAAAGTGTAATGGAAGGTTTAGAGCCCAAAGAAGATCCTACTCATAAACATATCCCATATATTCTCCCTTAAGATAGTTCTCAAGTTGGATTAGGGTTTAATGAAGTTATTATTAAGTGGCAGGAAGATAACAAGGTTGTTTTAGCCCAAGGTTTACCTACCCTTCCTCAAGAACTCCCAAAAGAATCCCCTCCAATGCATTCTAAATCTGATTTTGAGCCCTATGTTCCATGTAAACCAACTATTTCATCTTTTCATAATCCCATTACCATTTACCATAATGGACCTATGGTATGGGACCCTAAATAAGATCACTTTGTTGAGGAAAATTAAAAACCATTACTTGAATAAAGTGTAACTCCTTAGCAACCTCATTGGGCTAGGTCATTAGATTTCAAGATGCCTAGTCTTGGCATTACCAAGAAGGAGAAGGAGATAGAGGATATTGTAGCCTTTGAGAACCAAGATCAGATTATCACAATTGAGATACAACTTGAGATCCCTCAAGAGGTCATAAATGATGAAGAAGACATGAGTCCTTATGTTGAGCCTTCTTTTTTGGCTAACAATGAAGAATACCTTTGTTGTGTTGAAGAAGAAATATTGGAAGAATTACTTTTGGATTCTAAATAAGAATATGAAGGAGTTTACCTTTATTTTACACTTAATTATGTTGATCAAATAGAGGATGAGGACTTATGGCAATAGTTTGAAAACATTTGTAATTAGTTTAAGTCTCTCAAGGGGTCTACAAATTCTTTAGAGCTGATTGCAAGTGATGGTAAACAAGATAACACTATCCAAAATGTCATAAATGAGAAAGATAAAAGTTCACTTCATATTTTGGATATCAACACAAGATTCTATTGGCCTCAATCTCCCAAAGAACAAGAAATCATCCCTCTTGAAACCATGCCTACAAAGAAGATGAAAGTTGATCATGAGATGAAGAGTGGGAAGAAATATGAGGTATGCGTACAAGGCCAAGAGGAATATATCTAAATTTGAGACATATTTTAATATGGTTTACTTTATATAATATAAATTGAGGTGCCAAGAAGTAGGTTTGATCTATCAAGTGTTCAATCTAAAGAGCAACATGCTTGGCACCATGATTCATCTCATGAAGAAGATGATGAAAGAAACTAGACTTTTGATCTTAGGAAGGGAGGTATTCTATGTTTTAAGTTGTATATAGTTTTTTTATCCCTATTTTTACTAAGTTATTTGAGCACATGTGTGTGTCTTGTTAGTGTGGTTGCTTTGTTTGGTGCGTGTCCTTTGTTTTACATGGTTGAGGTAGTCAATTAGTGGTCTTGTCTTGATCATATCTTGTGTTCAATGGTCAAAGTCCTTGTTTTTTTTCAGACTTTATATGAATCCTTAATCCCAATGGACTTAGAAGGCTACTAGTATAGTTAGTATAACAAACATACTACCCCTATGAGTCACCAATTTATTGACCAAATTTGACCTATTGGTCAAAAAGGGACCCTTATAAGTAAAAAATTGATTTTTTAGATGTTTTATGGGTATAATATATTTTAATGAGGTGTATTATAGGTATTTTAGTGTTATTTAATGTTATATTAGCCTTGGTTAATTAGTATTTTAGTCCATTTATCATTTGAAGTCATTTTGGGGTCATAAATAAGGTATTAAATGAGTTGTATAGCCTCCTTGGTAAATGTGAAGATTCAAAAGCATTAAATCACATCCCATGTGTCATAATAGGTCTTAATAAACTATAATAACTGAAAAGTGGTAGGTTATTCATAGTAAAGGGTAGTTTTCTTAAGAATAAAGGAGAGTTTGGCACTTGTACAACTCATGGGGAAGTGTTCCATGTGAGAGAATATAATATAATGTATCTTAAAATTATTAAATCTTAGTTAAACATTTTAAATTATATAGAAGTTCCAATTATAAATTAAAATTGTTATGCTCCTATTTCACCCTTCTAGACATACAAAACTAGTCTTTAGGTTTGTACATGGTATGGCTAACAGGGGAGGTTTCAGATCAAATGACTTGGAGAGGTGAAATTAAACTAAAATTAATTAATTTAAATAATAAGAGTTAGAATAATTGTGGCATTTGATTTATGAACCATCCTCGTGAAGTTGGTTATGTTTTTTTGCTTGCCAATCTGTGCACCCTATAGGTTTTGCTCCATCTTGGATAGGTTCATATAAACCAGCTATTGAGGTTGAGTCTAAATGATCTTGGATTTCTCCTCTAATTATATCCATGTTTATTTTAGTATTTCAATGTGTTTTGATGTGCCCATCATCTTGAGTTGTAGGTGTGAACACTTTTCTATGCAATAGGTAGGTTTCCACCATTTTTAAGAGTTTCATGCTTTGATGGTGACTTTAATGAGTTTGATAGGTTCATACTCATGTTTATTATTTTTTATTGATCCTATTTAATATTAAAACTCTTACTCTAATTAATCTCCATGAGAGTGTAGTCATAGAACACCATACAATCAATCTACTATATGACTGTCGTACCAGTCAACCAAGTGATTAAAAAAGAAAATCATGTTAAAATGAGGATATTTTGGTTTATTTTGAATAATCAAAAGTTTAATGGAGTTAATTTAAACATTTTAAGAAGGTACATGATCTTTAAAAGTGAGATTCATCTTCATTACCTAAGCACATAGTCTACCTACTATAATTCAAATATTCAACTACAAGAGTTTTGGAGGGTCACATCATGATATGAATGGAGCCTTTTTAGTTGTTTAAAAATATTGGATGTGTGAGGATTGAATTTGGGAGTGTTTGGATTGGTTCACAACTCATGAAAGATTAAAAACCATGTACACTATTCACTTTCTCTTTTACTACCTATATACACTGAATGGTCACCTACAAGCAGCCTAACAAAGAGCTAAATATCCATTTCAACTATTGAATCATGGTGGTGGAGATTTATTGACATCCTAGTGTGTTTAATATACCTTGTTATACTTGTTTTTATGGTTATATGAGTAAATTACAATGGTGAATACATTTAAAAACATAAGATGACTATTCAAGAAGATTTTCCCTAAAGGAACAAAAGAGAGATCCTTAATGTTTTGATGATATCTCATAATAAGGTTACATAGAAATTTTATGAATATTTATGACTATATATTTTATAAACCATATATGATAATTACCCTTAAAAATTTTAAGGACAAAGGATTAGTGAAGGATGGTGATTGAGAGCCCTAAAATTGCCTATAAAAATATTGAACTCAAGCATTTATGTATATATGTTTGATCCAAAAGAGACCCTTTTCACCTAAAATGGAAAAATATTTATTAAAACCATATTTTAACATATAAAAATGATTTAAAGGAACAATTTTTACATAATATATCATCAAATAGGTTCATGGGATGTATTTTTCCCTAACATGTACACCTATAGGTGCAATTTCTTTAACTATGCACCTACAGCCAGGGGTCAAAACCCATATCACCCTTTGAAGTGGGTTTGAACATGAAGGAATAAAATTAGAATAATGCAAGATGATTCTATAGATAATAATAATATATTAAAATGAAAATGACACAACTTCCAACGTGAAACCATCATTCACATGCTTCATTGGTCAAAATAGTCATCTACAGTTTGACTATAGTGTAACAGTGAAAGGAAACAAGTGTACCATACATTGGCAGGTCTAAAAGTAAATTGGTTTGAGTTAAAAATAGTATTAAATGAACTAAAATATATTTATGAGGTATTATAACATAAATTCAATGCAAAACACACATGATATCCTATAGGTGCCCCCTCTAAAAGCAAAACATAGTTATAAATTGTGTATATAGTTTGTGTCAGGCAAGGCTATAAAGAGGTATGTATAATATTAGGATGATGGGATGGATTGGATAAGATTTTTTTATGTTATTTATAACAATTTTTACACTCCCATAAAACACAAACCATGCAGATAAAAGGGTTTCAAATGGTAGTAAATAGTCAATTTATGATTGACATACATATAGTCCACCTTTTGCAAGCTCGTTGTGGATCTTGAGAGAATTGAGGGGTAAAATGACCTAATTTATGGATTAATTTTTGTGTAGTATGTCTCCATAACATTTATAATCCTATAAAATAGTCATAATTTTCTAAAAAAATAGGGGAGTACCCTTTATTTTATCTCAGACATGGGGCACTCCCCTCATGCATAAATCATGCAGTCCTTAAAATGGAAGAAAAAGGGTCGGAAAGAAGAATTTTTTTTAACTTTAAAAGAGTTTTTTGGATTTATATATAACCTAATATAATATTTATAACACTTTATACGAGTATATAACCTATCAAGATGATCTAAAACCCTAAGGTTGTACTTAAGCCCATTGGGTAGGCTTTTGACCTAGAGCCAAATTGGTAGACCAATGACATCTCAAAATTTAGTAATGGTTTCTAATGGATGAAAGAATGTTATTGGGATAATTTTATATGTTTTAAATATTATATAATGCACATAATTCAAATAGGATTATCTAAACCACAAAGGTTGTAGGCAGGCCTATTGGACATGGTTTAGGCCTAGTATCCAAATAAGGGTCATTCACACTTCTATAATGAGATATGAATTCCAACCCATTGGGACATATTTTTGACGTCATATAATATATTTTAAAGCTATTTAGATTCAAATTAAACCATAAGGAATCTATTTTTGAAATCAAAACCCATTCAAGCTTGTAGGAAAGGGAAAGAAAATATCGATAAGGTGATTTTAAGTGCTCATATCTCTCTCGATGATTTGCATGGGGACCCAAGGAGTTTGTAGGTGTTATAAAGGGTAATAAATATCATTATTGTGTAATTTTTTTTCAATTTGAATTTAAAGTTTGTATGAACAATGCTTAAGATGTCAAACTATCTAAAACCCTTGCTAAACCCTTATAAGGACCTGATTGGGAAGATGAGGATGGTAAGCTACTCTGATGGAATATTTTTTCCAAAATGATGATTAAATGTTGTATAATACTATCTTAGGATACTCTTCATTAGGATTAGTTGTATGAAAATATATGGATGGAGGGAAAAATAGGATTTTATTGATAGATTTATGCATTTTATAGGTTTTAGGAGGTTTCAAGAGATGTGAATCACATGGGAGGGAATATTAGGACTTAACCTAACTAAAAATTTAAATTTAATCACATAGAATACTCCTAAGTGCCTCAACCAACTAATTCATCTTAGCTAATCAAAGCTAGCATAGTGACCAAGCTAGTGAAGAGGATGAAAAACTTTAAGTGAGCTGATTTTAATGTGTGCATAATGCTTATAAGGTCATGGAGGGTTTTGATAGATTTCATTAACTCTCTCAAAAATATTTAACTCTCTCCCATATATTTTTATGAAAAATAGATGCCTTTTTTGGAAGCCAAGTGTGTAGGATGCATGAAGGAAGTATTTTTTGGACTGTAAATGATGATGGCTCATTCCCAAATGATTCTAGATGACTAGGCTTAAAAAAAATGCATGGATAAGAATGTATGAAATCATTACCCTTAATTTCAATCATTAAAATTGTCCCTAATTAGTTTTGGGATATTGAAATAAGCCCAAATCATGAAGGTAGTTTTTTGAGCTACAATAAGGAGGTTTATGCCTTTTATGGACACTTGTAATTCCTAACCTTTCATGGTTGATACCACATCCTATTATCATTCATAAATAACTAATTATATCATCTTGACAATTGTCTTTATGACCCTTGGACTTCTCTTTTCTCCTCTCTCTCTCAACTTCTATAAGAACTAGCCATTTTGGCCATTATAATTAATGTTCTACTTGATTATGGTGAAGCCCTACTCATTTGCATACCATTTGATCAATAAAAATATTGATTTTTACCTATTCATGACTATTCATAGTGTTTTCTACTTGGATTATTGATTTTTATTACGTTATAACTCTTTTTTCCCTGCCATGTTGTTTCATTCTTTCATCTTATTTGTAGTTGGAAAGCTTTTTATAACAAGGCATGTGAAGTGTTTTAGGAAGTGTCAAGGTTGAGTGAGTTGATCTATTCACTAGTTCCATTCAAGGACTCTTGTCTAGTCCTCCTAGCCTAAACATTTATCCATAACCTCATAATTTAATATTGATGTGAGAAGATGTAGATTGGAGAAGTATATGTTTGGTTAGTCTCTTGGCTTCATGTGTAACATGAAACATGTTGGAAATATTCAACTTATTTGGTGTATCACTTCCCTTAGGATGGTTTTATTTCAATTTTCTCTCTCACTTTTCACCCTAAAATTTTAGGTGTAGTAGTGATGTAAAGTGGTACATCAAGGAAACTAGCCCTATATAGAGATTTACCTCATTCATAGGCTACCCACAAGACTAAAGGTGTTTCCATTATGCCACTTTTATGAAGAGAGTTGAGACATATTCACTAAGGGTGAAAATATAAGTGACAACAACTATGACGAATAAACAAAGGAAATAAGAAAACTTAGTCTATAACTATATATTACCTTAAATGGATTCACCAAATACTGAATGAGGAACACTTATGTAGAAATGATGTTATCAAGACTATGACTCACCTTGACAAGACATGCTTGAGAAAATATTCCCACCAGGTGTGACATAACCATTGTCACTCAATTTTTCACCCTTTGATAGGTAGTTCAAGCCTTCTCCAAATTGAGTGTAACATAGAATTACCCATAGGACTATGGGTTGACCTATAGTAGAGGTAAACCTCTATATTTAAGAAATAACTCCCTTGATATGTTAATTTTAGCTCATCACCTATACTACTAGCTTATTTGGGGTTGAAAATATAAAGAAGGAACATGAAATAAATATAATATAATGAGGTGATGCACCAATTTGATCTCCACTAGACTACCATTAACATGAACTATGAAAGATGACTCATAAAACTAGCTTCAACATCAAATGTTGATCTAACATAATTATCTAAAATATGAAGATGATATTTAATGCACTTCTCAATGTGGATGAATAAGAGGTCTAATTGTAAACACTAATACTTTACTTTACCCTTAGAGATAGACAAAGACACTAGATACACTTCATGTGACCTATTTGAGAGTAGACTAGTATTTGAAGAAAAATTACTAAGAGGTGGGGATAATCAGTCTCTTAAAATATTTATTTCAATTCATCCTTAGCATACATGAACCATCACATCAACATATAGATCAAGTAATACATAAGCAATCAACCACAAAAGCATGAAACAAGATTACATAAGATAACACATCATATATGTGGGAAAACCTCAAGAGGAAGAAAACCAAGTGATCCATTCAAATGTACTATAGTATTATAAGTCAAAAGATCATAATTTAGTGAAGCACCAAGTCCACATGGAGCACCAACCCCAACTAGCTAAGCACCAACCCAGCCAGGATTTAAAAAGCAAAAAATTAAAAGGAGGAACCAACCCCCTAGATGACTCAACACCAAATTATATACCTGATTTATTTGATTAACTTAAAATTACCTTGTTACTAAACCAAATTATGATGACCACCTCTTCATCTCTTCACAATCTTATCCCTCTCAAACTACCTTCTAGGCCTCTTTGCTCAATTATGTTTCCTTAAGACAAATTAGGTCATATGACCTTAATATTCATAAGTATAAACACTATAATATATGCATTATTGATATAATACACTCCTATTATGGTCTATTAAACCTCTTTCTACTGACAATGTGCTATCTCATTTGCATATTCTCATACATTTCCAAATACGCCTAAAATTGCCTTGTATTTATACAAGCCCCTTATTCATATTCAACTTGGTCATCCATACACTCTTACACACTTTTAATAAAATTTAAATATTTATTATTACACCTTTAATAAATTAATCAATCATTATAATAGGTCAGTCACAACATATAGGACCAAAACCTCTTTTAGGTCATAATGAGACCTAATTCTATTAGGCATTCATTAGCACATGTTACCCTATGTTCTTATTGAAAAAATTTAACCTCATTTATGAACAATATAATTCCATAAATTTATCAAATATACCCCAATAAACATCTTATGAGTTCCATAACACGTTTTAGTACCAACACCTTCATGAACACTCCTTGTAACACTGTTCACAATTAGACTTGTGAACCTACAGAAAGTTTGCCAAACAAAACTGAAGCATGTACACAATATAGTCACATAACCATGAAAATAAATAATTTTAACATAAATTACATGAAATTAAAAACATCACCATGTTATTTATACTTCACAACTCAAGGAAAAATGACTCAAACACTTATATGTAAATAGCTCACTCATAACTACTAGAACACTCAAAAACCCATTCATGAAAAACTTGATCTTAAACACCTAAAATAATATAAAAATGACCAATTATAATTAAAAAATATCCATTAACATATATATATACCAATCTCAAATAAAAATTTGTAATGTCTAATGTTAAATATTTGTCTTGCAGACCAATCTTTTGACCTCACTACAAACAGTCAAACCAGAACCAGATAAGTCATTTTGGCTTCAAAATTTAAACCTTTTATACTAAATTTAAAGCTTCATAAAATCATTATCACTATATTATAGTAACAAAAAACATAAAAATATAAATTATATATACCAAGTTAGGTAATATAACCTCAAACTCATCACTACAACTTATATACCTAGAACTACCACTTTACTTTAAAGCACAGTCATAGTGGCATTGACCTTAAAAACCAATATATACATCTTTAATGAATTATTATTCATGTATATTATCTTATTATATCATTATACCATTATAAATTATAAATATAATATTATAAAATGAAAAAAAATGGTATTACAGACTAATTTCATGACCTTATATCTCATTATCTCATCTGAACCAGATAGATCAATTTGTGAGAAACTTTTTCATTATATAATTTGAATCTAAAAACTTATACCACACATGAAAATTTATTACAAATCCTAAAAAATCTATCCATTTACTTTCTTTCATCCCTCTATCATGATAACACATTCCTAATCATCTTCTCACTGTTGCTTGGGTTTTTCACTATTTCCACCATTAGGCCTGTTAGCAAAAGGTTATCTTGGATGACCAATTTATCAAACCTAAGGGATATAAAATATCCACAAAAAGGTATTGACATCAATTAAAATTCTCAAATTTATCCATCCAATCATTTAAAAACTTTGTCCAATATAGCTTTTTATAGTTATAGCAATTTCTTTAGAAATAAGCCTATATCTTCACATTTTCTCTCTCCTGTCTCTAACCACCACCACCTAGAGGTACCTGGGAGAGTTCACACTATAATATACAAATAATTAAAAATCATCATGATCAATTTTAATCATATCTTCAACATCATGCCCTTATTAGGGTTCTAAGAGGGTTTTAACCTATTTTCATTCTTAACAATCATTCATAAAGCATAGCCCCTCATTCCAAAAAAAATTCCTATAATTTTAAGTTATGAAAATTACCCATATACCATTAATATTTTAGGTTCCCATGCTAAGGTTTGACAAGCTAATGAGCACAAGAAAATCCTTCTCAGGTTGAAAACCCTTCATTATGTGCATTCAAGAGACCTCAAAGCACCTTTTATTGACTTTTATTTCAAACCTTGACTTAAAAATACATGAAAAAAATTTAAAAAACATACCTAACCTCTAAAAATTCTTAAATAATCTCAAAAACTCTAAATATGATCATGATATTTCATTAGGCCACACTCTCTCTTTTTGCTTACTTAGACCTTGACCTACAAACCACATTAGGCATTAAAACTAAACTTCATACCTCTTTACATGAAATATACACCATTATCACATAATATATAATCCCATCTCATTATTATAAACTACCATACATACTTCACATGTCTTGACAATAGGTCATGATACCTCATTAGGCTAGGAAGGGTCTATAAGTTATCTAGATGCAAACTTGGTTTGAAGGTCCTACCCTTATAAGCTCACCCTGAGTCTCTTATGAGTGATCCAAATACTAAAATACATCTTAAATAAAAAAAATAAAACTTCTCATTCCTCTTTTCTTCTATCTTACCAAGTCACCATACTCATACCTTCTCATAATGACTTTACATGCCATGACTAGTGTCATGTCTAGGATTCTCAAGCACTTAAAACTTGATAAATGACCTTAAAAAATTTATAAAATTATATATTATTTAATTAAATGATAAAAAATTCTAAAAAACCTCTCACAATCTTGTTCTTACTTCACCAAACTTCACTATGCACACCTTCTCACAGGGTCTATAATAGGCTTCTCAAGAGACCTTGTACTCAAGAACTACTACTCAAACAAGATTACCTCAATGATATCAAAAAACAAGACTACTTATATATTACTCTCACACCACTATAAAATCCTTGACATTAACCAATATAATAACCATTAAGTTGCCTTCAAATTCTCTCTCTAACCTAAACCTTGACATCAGCCTCGATATCAACCAATAGAAGAATCATTGGTTTTCCTTCAAATTTTATTATCACATGGATTCCT